>CM055278.1:3300268-3370908 GCA_029237695.1 Conchocele bisecta | reverse complement strand
TACGGCGAAGTTGAGCTGATTCTGCCAAAACTGCATCGGTGTTGCTTTCCACCCGTTCACGGCCTCCATCGTAGTAATCTTGGGCAGCCTATATTCTTCAAAGATGTCGGGAAAATTGGTGGTAAAGCCACTTTTCGGTCTAACTGTTACAGTTGGGTGTACAAGGTGGTTAACAACGTCTTTTTGCGTGTATTTACCTCCGACCGCGTACTTTGTATTAGAGTTAAAGCTAAATGCTTTGGTATCCATTGAAATATATTTATTATGTTTGCTTCTATCACTAATGTTCAAAATGAGAGTTGTGAACTTCAAAAGTCAATCGACAACTGCTGCGGAAAACGCCGGGTAGGCCTCAGATCAATCACCTTCACGGTTGGGTGGAAAAACGTGGGGGATAAGGAAGGGTTCGGCTACGTGAAGGATAGACAACAAGTAAGTGTGAGGCTGCCCCCCGGCCTTTCGAGTTCGAGATCCCTCCAAACTTTTGTCGCGTCGGAGCTTGCTGGTAGAGCCAACCTCACAATCTCGAAAGTCACCGGAATCGCGACCTTTACCGTCGAACCCGCCGACCAGGTAACGATCACCCCGGCTTTGGCCTCAATGTTAGGATTTGCACCCCATTACAACGAGGATGAAGGGGTTCTGATCCCTGTCTTCCCCGTGGGCGAGCACCGCTGCGATACCCCGGTGAACTTTGCCTTCACAAAAACTCTCGGGGTGCACCTGGATCAATTGAACACATCGTACAACACGTTAGACGGAGCTCCCAGCACATTACTAAAAACTGTGCACGCCAGTGACTGTTTCTATGGGGAGACTGTGACCTTAGACTTTCCACACCCCGAGATGAAAGTTTTGGAATCGGGACACATTCATGAGTTGAAGATTTCTATTCTTGATGATCAAGCGAGAAAGTTGAATAACGATTACCCGATTTCGGTCGTTCTCGAAATAACCGATTAAACAATAATATATATACATATTAATCATCAGAGCATATATACGGTCCATGTAGTTCCAACTTAGAACGGGACGTTCCCGTCGCGGCCGCAGCATACGATGAAGCCGCAATGACAAGGCTGGAGAGGGGCATATCACAGTCACACACAATTTTAACTAGGGCGGTTGAACAAATTAGAACATTGCAAGCTAGCAGACACGTTATAACAGTTTGTGCCGAGGAGCGGGTTTCACTTAGCGAGGGGGCCTACGAATATTCATTCGGTGCCAACGCGAGCAACAGATACGGGGGATACACCATGGCAGTGTCCGGGAAGATTTTTCGAATGGCGGTCTGCTCGGTCAACTTTCGCGGACACGCGGACACGTCCGAGTGAATGTCGTCCTGAATGGTGTAGAACAGAATATTGGCATCACCAAGCACGCGGGGCAGAGGTCAGGTTTTACTATATTCGATGATGACACTACAATTAAAGTTTCGGCAGGTAGTGTTATTAACTTTGTTACAAAAATTGCCGACCAATCGGCTTCCTCCACTATAGTTACGCTGTTAATACAACTTGATTTATGATGAATGACGAGAAACTATATCCACACTTACCTTCGGGGACGGTCGACCCGGCATCCTTTAGGATGACCAGGATCGTCGAGATACAACATATTCTACAACACGAGGGAGAGATGCGGACGGGTTATGCGAAGAAATATAGGCGGTCGGTCAATATATTAGAGGGTGGGGGTGAGCACCGCGTTAGCCTCAGCATCCGTTATAAGTGGGGTGGGGAGTGTGTCTTTATTGTCAACAGTTGTCGCTGCACCGGTCGCGGCGGCCTTGAGTGCGACAGCGGCGGGGGCGGGACTGTTTTGCATGACGTGGGCCGAAAACTAGAGGCCAAGAGTAGAAAGCACGATCGAATAGCGGTTCTCGCGAGATCTAAGAAAAACAGTATCGACGTTATCGTGTCAAAAGCGATAGCCGACAACGATATATCAGATAGCGAGTTCAAAATGGTCGTCGAGGAGATGTCAAGGTATCAGGAGTTAAAGGGTACTATCCGGTCCAAGGCTCGACCACAAATTCTGGCGGACGAAGACGCAAAAAAACACGTAATGGAGTGGAGGGCCGACGAGAGAAAAAATCTCCTCGACCGTCTCGGGACGTGATATGCTTATTCGCGTGTTTGAGGCAACAGCAGGATATTCCTCCACCTTACAGCCCAGCTGTTCCCTCCATACGGAACATAAATAAAATTTTAGGGCCCAGTTACGACACCCACTGACCACCATACATTTCTATGACCACAAAATGTGCGTACCAGGAAAAGTAATCGTACCTCATTCAACAACGCATCTCGATATCTTGTCGACTATGGTTAAACTAATACACGCCAGGCGCTATTGGAGAAATACACCGGTGACTGTTGTGTGTGTGTTTCTCCAATACACACACCGCGGCCTCGATTACTCAACTGTTATACACACCCTCGTGTGTGTATTACAGCCGATAATATGGCAGCCCGCTATCGATATTTCCGGAAGTAGTTCTTACATTCTTATTGGTTGTCATGTTTTTTATTTTTCTAATTTTACTTTTTAATAATTTAGAACGCTATAACCTATATTATTAAATAAAAAATGAACTTGTTATATATATAAAACAAATTAAAATAAACGAGTAAATATTTGGTATTGCACAACACGGTTTTAGCTTCATATATGTAAAATTAACAACAATAAATTGTCTTGGGGGACGCCCCTGGACAAGAAAAATGAGCGCTCAGTGATTCCGTGCAGGCACTTCTAAGGTTGCCTAGAATTTCGACACTGGTTCCTAGATCAGCCGATAGATGGGGGTGTGCTGTACAGGCAGCTATTACACCCGGCTAGCCACAACATAAGACGAGCAAGACAAAGACAAAGAACAGAGAAGGTGGCTAGCCGGGTGGGCCCAGAAGGGTTTTTCTGGCGCGGGTTCGAGTCCCACTCTAGGGGTTAATCTTTTTTTCTTTTTTTTTTAGGAATTATGCAAATCCCCAATTGAACAAACATTTCTCTTTTTTTTTTTTGTTATAGCCTATTAAATTTATCTGTTCAATTGGTAAAAACATGATGTATTTATGACACCAATTGTCACGTTTCATTTTTTTTGTGTTGGTGACCAGTTTGTGCTATTGGACGAAAACCCTTACTTCGTCGGTTTCTCTGAATTGAGGAATTGGCAATGGGGTCAAAGGCGACCCGTAAAATGAGACTGTGAGCCAACAGATGCGTGGGCTTAAGAAAGGTCCCAACACCCCAGTGGCTGGGTGCCGGCTAAGAAATCTGCCCAGTCGCTGGGGGTGTGTGCACGAGTGGAGGCTTTTGTTATTTTTTAATTTTTTACAAATTATTAATAATTTTTCAATATCGTAGAAATAAATTAGCTATAGTGGAGGAGGAAAATGCCCTGTTGAAAAATAAATATGAGGTATTTATGACAACGGGATGAAAATAAATCCTTTTTATTAGTATAGTTGTATCTGTTCAATTGGACGTTAAATGAACATGAGGTATTTATGACACCAATATGACAACGAGACGAAAATAAATCTTTTTATTAGTATAGTTTTATCTGTTCAATTGGACCTCTTTTCAAATTATGTATTTATGACACCAATTGTCAAGTTTATTGTGTTGGTGACCAGTTTGTGCTATTGGACGAAAACGGTGTTTTTTCGGGGGTGATGGGGTAGTATATAGGGAGGGAAAATGATACCATCGTTAGGTGGTATCATTTTGACTCCCTATATACTACTCATACAACAGAAATACAAACATCCACCACGTGTATTTATTTCGTAAATATTAAAGTTACAAGCCCACTCAGTAGGCACAACATGTTCTTTATAGGAATTAAATAAGTGTATAATTGTGTCACTATTCTACCAGTTCTCTAAAAATCACGAATGCCCGCTATACAGATATAATCATTTATTAATATTTATTTTACTGATAGTGACGCGCGGTGGTATATCAGGCTATTTTCATATGAAAATGAGGCATGGTAATTTTTAGTTATTTATACCAAATTAAATGTGTCACTGAAAAAAAATATTTTCGACAGATTATAAAGTAATTATCATTGCACATCAAAAAATAAATACAGAGAATAAACAGTAATGTCCGTTAACATTTTAAGGAAACACGGTTATCGCCCCTTGACGTCTTATACAAAATGTATAGTAATGCCAATCAATATGTGGGGTAATTGTGAATGAATGTTCATTTTGCCAGGAAATGTCTCAGATGATGTCTCTGATATACAGAACATGTTGTGCCTACCGAGTGGGCATGTACCTTTAAGAACATCATTCCAACACCCTCTGCGGTAATCGTGCCAATATGTCGACCTTTCTATTGGCAACATCAGCACAGCTCAGACACAGCCAATCAAGCTGCTTACTTTCAAACACAATATACAAACAATTTGTAATAAACACATTTATAAATATTGGCAAGATTTGCACAGGCGGCAGTGTACACGTGTAGTATGTACTGTGAACGGTAACTCTTGCAATTTACTCCCGTATCGTCCGTAGACGGTACGGGAGTAAATTGCAAGAGTTACCGTTCGCAAAGTCAATTTCAAATTCCGGCCAATCAATGCTCGTCATTTAATGATTGCCAATCCATTGTTATTATACATTTTATTTTTATCGTAAATGAGGCAATTTAATAATTGCAAAAGTTTTTACTGGATAGTTAACATAATTCCTGAATCCCTACTCCTCATGTTTTGGCTGGCGGCAACCAAAATATCTCTGAAACTTTGCTGATCCCGAGAATACCTTACTTACACATGATTGACTTCTAATATAATTATAGTAGGCGCTGATGGGGATGCAATTTACACGTGCATCCCAGCAAATCGTGCCCAGTAAAACACGTGATTTCGCAGCATTTAGCCCGCGTAACTGTACAATAAAAGACAACGAGTTCCGCAATTGCTGCGCTATGTTGCATAGTAAAATCCGTCATTCCATTAGAAATATATTAATGGAAATATACGGGTTATATAACTCGGACTATCCATTATGTTAAATATTGGACAGCCTTCGGCACTAACATACGGAGCCCCGCAGTGGACGTAGAATTCTTTTTTTTTTATTAATTCGTTCTCACGAATTGTTAAATTGAGGAAACGAATTGTTATTTGGTGGCAGCGCATTGTTAATTAGAGGGAACAAATTGTTATATCGTTGGAACGAATTATTAATTCGAGGGAACGAATTGTTAAATTGAGGGAACGAATTGTTATTTCGTGGGAACGAATTAATAACATTAAACAAATAATTAAACAATCCAAGTCTCCTGCGGGGCTCCGTACTAACGCGCCTCATGTTGTCCTATAGCCCTTACGTAATATAAACTTAGTTCCCCAGCGAATGTACCTTAATAGTAACAGCCTGGTCGATTGGTCCTTCCGCGTAGAGAAACTGATGGAAATACCAGTACGTGCCGGCGAAATTTACGGGATTCGACGTTGTGTCCGTTACAGCTGCCGCGCCAGTGCTCATTGTCGAGATAATAGCAATGTCTTCCTTTGACCATAGTTCTGAAATAATATAATTCTCACTCCAAATATGTACATGTAGACGTTTCTGCGCAGTTTCATTGACCGCTGTGGTATTGTTATTAGCCGATCTATTTATAGATCGGCTAATATATTGGTCATCCCTCGAATTCGGAAAAAGTTTGTAGCAACCCTTTTATCCGCTATTCGGTAATCTACGAACGCGAATTTTGCTGTATCACTTCCAAATTGCATCAACCGATAAAGTTTGCATTTTTGGCAATTATCTCCGTTTAAAACTTTAATAAATATAGCCAAATAACACAATTTTGAATACGTAATGAGCTGAACGCCGGAAGAGATTGAACCCAGAAGTTGTTGTTGTTGAAGTCCATAGTTGGCTCTAATGGCCATATACGCCAACATACGCCGATTATTGGGCTAATTTAAAGCTTTTATTTATTAAACAGAACAAGTTTCAGCCACGTATAATCGCGTAAAATGTGTTTATTCGGCTAATTTATAATCGACCTCTGCTCAAAATCTCCTCCGACTAGCAACCCCAGCATCTCGGGTTTATCCCATTGGATCGCGTATGCGCGTCATTTGACGCTAGTTAATATTCACAAAATGTTCCACCAATCAAAACGAAGAATTTCCCTTCATAGCGAACTTTGATTTGTTTACGTATCATGCAGGGATGGCAGGGATGCATCCAGCACGCGCGATTGCAATTACGTGGATACACTGATTACATGGGGCACTGTTTGTATGGCGCTGGCTCGACGACCTAACATATCGTATCAGGGCACTAGCTTGACGACCTTACATGCCGTAACGGCGGCACTGGCTCGATGACCTCTCATTTTTCCCTTGGGTGGTGGTTGGGAGCAGCGAAGGGTAATTTAACGATCGGTTTTCATCCTTTGCGGAATGCCGACTTGCATGGTTTGGCCCTCAATTACATGCCCCCTGTACTTGAGAGCTAAATCCTGTTATGCTCCATTAAGAAGTAATAAGCTTATGGCAAATCATATTACTTTGGGGCCGAGCTACTAAAGTGACTGGTGTGGCATGGAAATATTGAGTTCTGATTTTGGGAATAAATTTTCCTCACCGTGGACCCGTTTAATGCGGGATAGTACAACCCGTTGGCCCGGCATTAAATGACCTTAGCTGTTGATAGGCCGCTAAACACCAATACTCACTCGCTCATCATCCACCCACCCACCACCCCCCCCCCCCCCCGAGACTCAGTAACTACTAAAATGCGGACATATATTGAACCCTGATTTGATCGGCTAATAACATCATGCTCTGCATGACTTTTCATGTTATGTTTTATCATGAACGTATCAGGTAACACGCTTGGCATAGGCCGATACGTACTGACTGATACCATAATGTCGTTTTCGGGTTATAGCGAATCGAACGTCGTTACATGACGTTACCGGAATAAGTACTGATGCAACGAAAACAAGTATTTTCAAGGGAAAACTATTTTATATGTGACCATCTGTTAGGATAAAACGTTATCTGATGCTTAGAATATCAGGCTTGTGTCTGCTGATATCAAGTTTATCAGGCTCGGCTCTGAAACGGTAGATATTCCTCGGCGAGCATCCAAATTCTCACGCGTTTCCAAACTTGTCTGATAAACGTGCTGTTCTCTACACACATCGAGTAACCACACCCGGATATATGGCAAGTGTTCATGGATAAATAAACTCCAAATGAGTTGGAATTTTGTATCGAGTTAAAAGTTCTAATGAGCAAAACACAATGTTACGAAGAAATTACTTAATTGTGTTCGCTTTCCATTCGTTTTGAGTGACGTTATGCTGTTCCCCATAATGTTATGTTGAAGTCATGTCGCTGTTTATACGGAGCCCCCTAGGGGACATGGATTTTTTTTATTAATTCATTCCCACGAAATAATAATTCGTTCCCTCAATTCAACAATTCGTTCCCTCGAATTAACAATTCGTTCCCACGATATAACAATTCGTTCCCACGAATTAACCATTCGTTCCTATGATATAACAATTCGCTCCCACAAATTAACAATTCGTTCCCACAAAATAACAATTAGTTTCCTCAAATTGACAATTCGTTCCCACGAAATAACAAATAGTTCCCTCAATTTAACAATTCGTTCCCTCGAATTAACAATTCGTTCGCACGATATAACAATTCGTTCCCACGAATTAACCATTCGTTCCTATGATATAACAATTCGCTCCCACGAAATAACAATTACTTTCCACAAATTGACAATTCGTTCCCACGAAATAACAATTCGTTCCCTCAATTTAACAATTCGTTCCCTCGAATTAACAATTCGTTGCCACGAATTGTTAATTGTTAATTCGAGGGAACCAATTGTTATTTCGTGGGATCGAATTGTTAAATTAAGGGAACAAATTGTTATTTCGTGGGAAATAATTATTTCGTGGGAACGAATTGATAAAAAATAATTCTACGTCTCCTGCGCGGCTCCGTACGTTAGCGCCGAAGGTTGTCCAATATTTAACATAATGTGATAACAAGGATGGATGTGAGTATTTCCCTACAGTTTGTTGGAATCTGGAATAATTATTAAATATCAGATTGGAACAATGAGGAATAAACGACATTTGATGAAGGATTTATCGGGGATAACAACTTTTAAAAGTTCAACAATATTGGCTGAACACATACATGCTTATCTTCATCCAATATATATGTTTTTAAAAGTTTTCCAAGATAAAGTGTCTACAAATATCGTTTATTCCAAATGGTAGTCATTATGACAAAAATATAGCTCTGAAGTACGGAGCCCCGCAGGGGACATGGATTTTTTATTATTAATTCGTTCCCACGAAATAACAATTAGTTCCCTCAATTTAACAATTCGTTCCCTCGAATTAACAATTCGTTCCCACGAAATGACAATTCGTTCCCACGATATAACCCCACGAATTAACAATTAACGAATTGTTATTTCGTGGGAACGAATTGTTAAATTGATGGAACGAATTGTTAATTCGTGGGAACGAACTAATACAAAAAAGAATTATACGTCCCCTGCGGGGCTCCGTACTAAAGCAATACATTCACGCTTCATTGATAATTGAAGTGATCACGCTTCGACCGACGTTGTTGATCTTTTTCACTTGCGTTGTTGTTGAAAAATGATTGACTGCCGTTGTTTGACACCGCTCACAGCCTTGTTAAAACGTACAGCACGTGCTGTTTGACCATGACTGTAGACAATGCTCATTCCGAGCCATGCCAACACCTACGTAATGCACGTGACTCATGACGTTACTATAACGCGATGTGTACTGCCGCCCCGGAACATGTATGTGTAAATCAGTTATAATGGAGCAGATTATCAAATTACCGAAACGAAAGTACTGCATACATGCTCAAATTACACGATTAGTAATATTTATTTTACTGATAGTGACTCGCGGTGGTATCAGGCTATACAATGTATAATAATGCCCATCAATACGTCGGGTAATGGGTGAATTAATGTTTGTTTTGCCACAAAATATATCTGATATAAAAATAATGTGGTGCCTATTGAGTGGGCATGTACCTTAAAGACTGTTGTTTTTCACTCTGTGATAAGAGATTATAATCACTTATCACATCGTAAAAAAACAGCTATGTTACTGTCTTTAACTTTGTTTCAATTTCTGATACTTTTAAATATGTGATATGCAGTTGTCGACTTACGTCCATTACGTGATCGAGTGGCCAAATACAGCCTGAATTTGTTCCTGGTTCCACAAACAAACGATTGTCTATTGTTTTCACATCGTTTTCGTTTTTTTAATTGCAAAACGATTATTCGTTGGTTTAAACCTGTCATGTTTAAATCAACGAACATATCATTTTCTAATTAACAACAACGAAAACGATGTCAAAACGATGCGTTGATAGAAACGACAGGTGTCTAAATTGTTGAAAGCTGGGTGTTTGAACGAAAATATCGTTTTCATGTGCAAAAAACAACAACAAAAACGATTAAATCTGCATATCATTGTACAAAACGCTAGTTTTCACTATGTTTGCCATTCGTTTTCATTGGTTCGTTTTTAGTTGGGAACCTTCAATAAATCGTCGCTGTACATACCTAGATAGTTGTCCATCATATCATCATATGGTAAGTACGCCTGTATAAGAAATGATAGCGCCGGCACCTCCATCGCAAAACTATCATCTACAACACAAGGTAGACTTCAAACGTACATACATGCAAATCGCTGTGCATTCTGCCATTTCTTATGCAGGCGTACTTCTTCTTTTTGTAAAAGAGGAAGTACGCATGTATAAGAAATGAGAGCGCCGGCACTACGACCGTAATATAGTCATTTACAACACAAGGTAGACATACGCCTGTATAAGAAATGACAGCGCCGGTACTACGACCGTAATATAGTCATTTACAACACAAGGTAGACATACATGTACGCCTGTATAAGAAATGACAGCGCCGGCACTACGACCGTAATGTTGTCACCTACAACACAAGGTAGACAAACGCCTGTATGAGAAATGATAGGACAAGGACACCAATACTGTCACCTACAAAAGAGTTACAAACTATTTTAAACGTTCATACACCAAGTCGCTGTGAATTCAATGCAAAGAAAGGCACTATATATTGATAATTCAACTAGAGCAAAGTCGATGACACGCCACCGCACACAAACCACTTGTCCTCTGCCAATAGATAGGGAATTTCTAGATCATACAAAAAAGGTGGATATAATCAATAACCGAGAGGTTGAATTAAATATCACGTTGTGCATCTGCACACCATAATTGCAACGTCGAAAAGGGGGAAATAATCCACGGGGGTGGCGGGTCGATTCCCAAATTCACTTTGCGCATCTACACACCATACGGAAGGTACACACGAAGTTTGAAATCCCTACCTATTATAATGGCAACAAAGTTTTACTTACAATAAACGTCACGTCATATTGATGTCATAGCTTGATGGGATTGTTGGCGTCATAACTTGACGTCATTTTTGGCGTACACGATTCTCATATGCTAGTTTCAATACGCATCGGTGCTTGGAGGCGATTGGGTGATTGGAGTCACTATTCCACAAGTACTCAATCCGTATAATATTTAGTATATTAAACTATTAATTAGACATATAGGATTAATAACCCTTCATATAGGTTACGCATTAACATTGTATCGGATTAACAAACAAAATAGGGAAATAACACGAGCTATGAAGTGCAAGAACATGAATACTTGTTTCTTTTTCGGATTTACAAATGGGAAATCAACCTATGTACCTGTATGTACATCTATTGACACTGCTAACTCGCAATCAATCAATTTGATTGTCTGAGCCTGAGCTGTAGCACAGCTCAGACTCAGACAATCAAGTTGTTTGATTTCAAGTACAATATTCACGCCTTCTGAAAGAAAACAATTTACACTACTGGCAAGATTAGCGCAGGCGGTGGAGTAAGTAATGTGGATCATTCTAGGCATACGCACCTGCCGTTGCATCCATGCCTTCCACGATCTGGCATGTGCTGTCGTCCCCGCCACACACCCCGCACCCGTCCCACGGCGTCTCACTGCCCGACCCATCACACCCGAATGGCTACAATAGACCAATGTGAGTCTATAAATAATTTTCAGAACTTGGCAAATCAGTAAATCGTGCAAAAGCATCATGGGGCAAAAGTAGTTCGGTGTAAGAACCAGATAAGGTAAGACCAGGGTAAGATATATAATGTAGCAACATTGAAAAACAAGAACTGGCATCGTTAAACGAAGCTAATCCCCTCGCTGGCAGCCTTGATAATAAAAAAGTCCTCAGTGACCTTGACCTTGGGCGGTCGGACGTGGGTCATATGAAAATCAAAGTACCATCCCTAGACACACATTGTGGCCAACTATTATCAAAATTGTCGAAGCGGTTGATGAGAAGAACATTTTTAACATTTGTGCAAGGTGAATTTCTAACTCAGTTACAATTACAGAGTTAGTAGGTATGTGAAAAGCTTAATGCAAATTTGGACACAAATTTAACGCAAACTTCCAAACCATTTGACCTTGACCTTGGGCACAGGAGTCGCATGAGTGAGACACAGCAGGAAATTATGGATGATGACTAATAAGAATATGAAGTTTCAAGTCATTGTTACTTAGGGCTGAAGAGATATAATGTATTTAAAAAAATTAACGCAGATTTCGGACGGACGGACGCACGCACGGACACCCGGACGTCATTGTGATCACTATTTATCGCTTTTCGCAAGCGGGCTCGACAAAAATAGACCGGATGTTTTGAGGTAACAGGCAGAGTTTGCTTGCAAATCCTGCTCTATTACTGCCCATTTGCAATAGAGTTTTCAGCATCGATATAGCTTTTAAAAGAAAACATTAAACCTTTTGATCACGTGATATAAACACACAGTGGCCAAATAATGTAAACGATATCGGGGAACATCGCGAGGTTGAATGTTTCTTTCTTAGGAGTAAATGAACCTATTGTTTTGTTCGTGAATATCCAGTACAGACGGGCTGCAGGTCATGTAAAGAATAGGTCCCACAGCATCCACAAACATAATGAAAGTATGAGGGACTGGCCATATTTGGGGAACTATACAGTTAAGTTATACAGTAAAACTATGTTGCAGACCCTGACATTGCAGACCCTGATCAGACTGCGCTGATACCATACATCCAATACATGTATATCCAATCCAAACATATATCGTGTATTAACCCTTACACCACTATCTTGATTGTTTGTTGTCTGATGTTTATTTTCAGTTTTCCATTTTTATCATCAAAACATGCTTTGACAGCACTTTATAATAATTTACAACATGTTTTGACAGCACTTCAGAATGATTCTGATTCTGAAGTGCTGTCAAACCATGTTTTCATTGAGAAATAAGGCAATACATAAAAGCAACAGCAGACGACAACTGTTGTGTGTAGCGGTCTAAGGGTTAAATTGCCTATTTTTTAGCAAAAACATGGGTTCGCTGAACTCTAAGTCATGTTTTGCTCGAGAAAAAGGTGAAACAACAGCAGACGACAATTGTTGTGTGCAGCGGTCGAAGTGTTAAGGATACTCATGTGATTCATGACCAAGCGTCAGCTAGAAGCCAGTCGCTCTGCATTGGCAAATTCCATTACACATGAAATAAAATGTAACATAATAGATAAGGTAATATGCACAGGTCACCAATACTATCGTGTTTTGCAACATTAAGGCACGTTACATAGGTATAAATACTATGTTCCTCTATTATTACGTTAATCAGGTTTTATATATCAAAGTGTTGTAGCTATCAAATTGCTACTGGTGTTTGTTTGTAAATGGTATGTGATATAAAAAAAAACATTATAACACCTTGCCGTGAAACAACAATGGTGTGCATGGGTTTGATTTCGGATGTAATACATGATCCTCACAAAAAAGCAATATCCATTAAATAAATCATGACAAACCACATTAAAGGTACATGCCAACTCAATAGGCACAAACAGTTATTTATAGGAATTAAATAAGTGTATAATTGTGTCACTATTCCACCAGTCATTGCGAGTGGCCGCTATACAGATATAATCATTTAGTAACAGTTATTTTACTGATATTGACGCGCGTTGGTACATTATCAGGCTATTTTCATATGATCGTTATTCGTTTTTTTTAATGTAGGTGAAAACGATATTTCCGTTTACGAAATACCCGGTTTTTAACTATTTAAATGCATACCGCTTTTTTCATCGCATCGTTTTTACATCATTTTCCTTGTTTTTGATTAGACGTTTAAACCAACGAATACATCGTGTTTTAATTATATAAAGAAAAAAGATGTCAACACTATGTGTAAATGATAGGTAAGCGTTCGTTGGTGGAAATAGGAACAAATCCGGTCAGTAAATGTATTATGTTTTTAATACACTGTGTGATCGTACTGTGATTGTATTCTTTAAATTAACCCTTAGACCGCTATGCACAACAATTGTCGTCTGCGGTCGCTTTTATATCTTCCCTTATATCTCAATACAAACATGGTTTAACAGCACTTCAGAATCATTTCCAATGGAAATGATTCTGAAGTGCTGTCAAAACATGCAGTAAATTAATCTAAAGTGCTGTCAAAGCATGTTTTTGATGATAAAAATGGAAAATAGAATATAAACAGCAGACGACAAAAAATTAAGATAGCGGTGTATGGGTTTAATGTACAATCATGCTAATTTGCATGTTTACCATTTGCTTTTTTGTTTAACACGTTATATTTTAAACAGTATTTTATTTTATTTTAATAAGCACTTGTTATATATACACATTAGTATTGGAGGATTGAGGAGACAATTATTATAGGAATGAATGGCCTTTTTGTGGAATTGATCGGGGTATAAACTTGGAAAAGTCGCTGGAATACTGGACGAAGCGATAAAAAATTACAATTTTAAAAAAAAAATCAAAACAAAAAAATCTTCTTTTATTTTTTTTTCTCGAAAATTGTAATTGTTTAAGGCCTCGTCCAGTATTCCCGCGACTTTTCCAAGTTTATATCCCCGATAAATTCCACAAAAAGGCCATTCATTCCCTATAATTCCAGCATTTGAAATAAATTTATCAAGAAAATGTGTTTATTTTCCGTTTTCTTAAGAATTATTTTAACTGCGCCTCACGGTTACGGAAAGTACTTCGGCGTAGGAGTTTACTGGGATATAAATATTGGAAGAGACTTGCTACGGGCCAATCAAATGTTAGGGAATTGTGTAAATATTTTTGTGCTGGAATTATTGTATTACATTACCTCTTTCCTAACGTGCGTACCTGTGTTAGTCACACATTTTATTTTTCACTGATTTTGATAAAATTTGGACACAATGTGTGTCTAGGGATGGTGGTTTATTTTTCATACGGCCCACGTCCAACCGCCCAATGTCAATGTCACTGAGACCTCTTGTGCACCTTGTTTGTAAGGCAAATGCGATAAAGTTTTATTTTATTATCAAGGCTGTCAGCTAGGGGATTAGCCTCGTAATAACGATGTCATTGTTGATTTATTGCACAGGTGCTAAAACTTGCATATGCTTATATAAGAAGTTATTTTAAAATCACGTTCAGGTAATATACAGTCGAACCTCTCCGAGCGGTCACCTCTCTGCAACAACCCGCTCTCTGTAACGGCCGATAGTTATCATCATATCACAAATGTACAACCGCCTTCATACACCAGCCACCTCTATACAACAGCCACCTCAATACAACAGCCACCTCTATACACCAGCCACCTCTATACACCAGCCACCTCTATACAACAGCCACCTCTATACAACAGCCACCTATATACAACAGCCATCACTATACAACAGCCACCTATATACACCAGCCACCTCTATACAACAGCCACCTCTATACAACAGCCACCTCTATACAACAGCCACGGCTATACAACAGCCACCTCTATACACCAGCCACCTCTATACAACAGCCACCTCTATACAACAGCCACCTCAATACACCAGGCACCTCTATACACCAGCCACCTCTATACACCACTCTATACACCAGCCACCTCTATACAACAGCCACCTCTATACACCAGCCACCTCTATGCAACAGCCACCTCTATGCAACAGCCACCTCTATACAACAGCCAACTCTATACACCAGCCACCTCTATACAACAGCCACCTCTATACAACAGCCACCTCTATACACCAGCCACCTATATACACCAGCCACCTCTATACAACAGCCACCTCTATACAACAGCCACCTCTATACAACAGCCACCTCTATACACCAGCCACCTGTATACAACTGCCACCTATATACAACAGCCACCTCTATACAACAGCCACCTCTATACACCAGCCACCTCTATACACCAGCCACCTCTATACACCAGCCACCTCTATGTACCAGCCACTTCTATACAACAGCCACCTCTATACAACAGCCACCTCTATACAACAGCCACCTCTATACAACAGCCATTTATGTGCATTCGCACTCGAAATCATAAGTTACCAGTTGAAACTGAAACGTGGACTAGAACAGATAGACAGCAGCGATTTTGTAAACTGTGCAAACACGATTTTGGGGACGAATATCATCACTTGCTTTGCTGTAAAGAACTAAAACATGCAAGAACAACCTTTTTGAAACCTTATCATTATAAAATACCAAATGTACAAAAATTTCACCAGCTAATGAATATGAAAACTTTGAAAGAATTTAGGAATCTCTCGAAATTTGTATCTCTTATAATGAAACTATAATGTAGATATTTAAGTTATAGGGTGTGAATGTGCTGGACGAATTATTTCCCCGATATTAAATGCTGTGTACTCCCTTTTGGCGGACGGCGATCCACATGTAAACATGTTTGAATAGTAAGTTCAAATAATATGTATGTATTGTATTGATGCCAACATGTATTTAATGACAATAATGTCTCTTGTATTGAATGCCATGCATAACACGTGTATGGATAACCCTACTCGTGCAATATTATCATTATGTGCTTCACAAAGACAGGATTTAAAACTTGTATCTAGATACAGAGTACTAGAATTGTATACCCTCAGCTTTCGAGTTCGTATCCTGAGAGCTACAACATATTCGAAATCTACACCCATTATACACCATCTGCCATAACTCTATTTCCGACCGAGGTCGGAGGTGGAAACGAAATGGCCTGTGTGTAGACTACAGATAAATGTACTGCTTAAACTGCCAGCAAAATATCATCCTGAATACACATATCTATAATAATACTATGTAGGTAGACCATGTACATTTATGTTTAAGATGTCCACTGGGTCGAACATGTTCTTGAGAAAACCATCTAAGAATGTTGTCCTCCCAAAGATATTAAATCATAATTACACATAAAACATATATTTCCAAACCAATGTTTACGTTTTCAGATATTTGAATTAAGGTCACTGTTACATGGTCAGCTAGTACGGGGCGCCATGCAGGACAGGTTAATTATGTGTACAAAATTGAGTTTTGTAACACTAAAAATCACAAAATTCAATTCTGTGTCACAAAATTCAATTCTGTCAATTCTGTGTCACAAAATTCAATTCTGTGTCACAAAATTCAATTCTGCATACGTTTCGTATACAAAATTCATTTTTGTTATAAAGGATTCAATTTTTTAAGACAGAATTGAGTTTTGTGAAGAAAATTCAGTTTTGTGGGACAGAATTCATTTTTGTCCACAAAAATTAGTTTGCGTAGGATAGTCATCTCTACGTTGATTGGTTGAGATCGGTCTTAGTCCATTTTACTAGATGGTGGAGTACACTTGCAGTTTTAAATATTTCAATGCGAAAATATAACCCAATATATCAATATTATACTTCTTTATGAACAGTTATTTTGGTTATATTATGATTACAAATGAGTGGTCACACCATATAAGCATATATACTTTGAAGGAGAAATAAGAAAAATATTCAGAATTTTCCCTCAATTATGTAAACAGGGTCAAACATAAAGTAGCGGGACATAGCTAGACCTGAGAGCATGCCCATATATAGAGAATACCAGACTAGTGTATTTTGATATCAAGTTTATCAGGCAAGGCTAGGAAACGCGTAGGAATCCGAGGCTTGCCGAGGAATTCCTACCGTTTCCGAGCCGAGCCTGATACACTTGATATTAAAATACACTAGCCTGGTATTCTATTTATCAGGTAACGTTTTATGCTCGAAAATGACATTAGATGACGTCGTATTCTAACAGTAGATATAACCTTGTGAAACAAATGGTATTGAATCTGTGTCTACTAGTTGTGAAGTTACGTGTTCGCAACTATGTGTCTACATGCATTATTTACAGTATACACCATCTTAGTATCCATGCTATCTACACAAATACTACAAATGGTTTCCTCAAATGGCCCAATACACACATTCTGTTTATAAACACAGACATCAGTCAGAACATAGGCCACAGCGCGTGTATTATTGATTTAACTGGGGCAGATGTACCTTGCGATACACAATAAATGACGTCAGTACTCGTGGGAGATCTACATGTACATGAATTATGTGTACAATTATAACGCAAATGAGTTTAAATACGAATGGGTTTGTCAACGTTTGACTGTTTGGAGATAGTTGAAGCAAAATGGCAGAATGAAAATGAATCATCGGCAGAATGAGAAATGAATCATCGACATTGAATGTGTAGATCGGCGACCGTGACCCATTTCTCCAGTGCAGTTTCTGACCAATGGTAGTCCTTCTTACATGCGTGTGCAGAATTGAATTTTGTGACACAGAATTGAATTTTGTTACACAGAATTGACAGAAATGAATTTTGTGACACAGAATTGAATTTTGTGACACGGAATTGAATTTTGTTACACAAAAGTGAATTTTGTGGCACAGAAGTGAATTTTGTGACACAGAATTGAATTTTGTGACACAGAATTGAATTTTGTGACACAGAATTGAATTTTGTGACACAGAATTGAGTTTTGTGGCACAAAAGTGAATTTTGTGACACAGAATTGAATTTTGTGGCACAAAAATGAATTTTGTTGACAAAATTGAGCCATGTCCCACTTGGCGCCCCGTAGCTAGTCGTTATATTTATACATTTGGATAGTAATTTATCTTCAGTAGCCATTGTGTCATTTCATGATGTTGTATTGTAGTTACCTCATGTTGTCACAACTATGTGACCTGAATGAATAAACGAATAATAATAATTCAAAAAACTAATTCGTTAGAAAGAACTAATTCAAATCGTTAAAACGAATTCGAATGCGTTGGAATGATTTGGAATGCGCTCTAACGAATTATAATTCGTTAGAACGAAATAATCAAATTGGGCAGAACATGACTGTGTTTCTCTTCTAATGTCCATTATAAGGATCTGTATATGAAAACACATCTTGGTATTTCATTAATGAAATACCAAGATGTGTTTTCATAGATGTGCGATATCTCATGGAAAATATTTACAAAAAAAATACAATATGTTGAAAGTTGAAAGTTGAAATCTTCAGTGCAAATGCGGACTAGCATTTCGCATATGATGTGAAACTGTTGTCAACATACAACGACATTTACAGAAAATATCGCAGTTTCTGTAAATATTTTTCATGAAAAATCTCAAATCTCACAGTAGCGCTTTTCTGCTCCTTACCTATTTGTATATGCTAATATCGTATACATATCGTAATCGTATATTATTTGTATATTTAATGAGCATATCGTATGATCATATAATATTGGTATGTTTGTACCGTATCATCGTATAGTACAGTTTGTTTACATTATACAAACGTACTATTACGATATCCGTTCGTATATACGATATATCCGTACGGATATGGTATGAATATACCATACCCGAAGTGTGTATTTTCATTCTACTGAAAACACCTCTCATTTTAAAGAAATTCTCGACTCCAAAGAGGACCAAATATTAGGGGCGGACCAAAAATATTAGGGGCGGACCAAATATTAGGGCAAATAGTACACGGCAACACCGTTAATATATCGTATATATTTACGGTATTCTGGTACATTCATACCGTACACAAATCTGGTATGTTTGTACGATACAAACGTACCAGAATTATACACATGTATAAAAATCGTATAAACCTATGATTTGAATGGTATATCTATACGATATTGGTTGGTATGTACGGTACAAACATACCGTACGTTTATATTATATGCATATCGTATAGAAAACATATCGTATTGGTATAGTATACGTATATTATTGGTATAGTACGTATAGGTGACCTGCAGAAAAGCGCTACTGTACATGTACTCAATCACGTGACTATTCCGCATTCGCTATGAATATTTCGTCATCTTTCGACGTCATATACGGAAAAGATCACAGTTTCCGTAAATAAATTAGGTATAAAATCACATGGCGTGTCTTAAATATAGTACTTACATAACAATAACCTTGAACACATCTGTACTGCGGGCCCGACCTTCGTGGCAAATTGAATACTTCCTCGAAATTATTCAGGTGTATCCGGTCCGCGCATGTCGTTCCGTCCGGCATGAGTCCGAACCTAAATGTTGCCGTAGAATTCACGGTCATGGCAACGTTACACTTCACTTCACATTTTCCATGAACTGAAAGTGAAAGTTGTACTTAGAAAATGCTTCGTCCGCATGTAGAAGTAGATAATCCGCGAGCTTCAGCATCTCGCGGATTATCTCCTCGTACACGTGGACAACTACGGAGCCATGCAGGGGACGCATAATTATTTTTTTTTATGAATTCGTTCCCACGAAATAACAATTCATTCCCTCAATTTAACAATTCGTTCCCACGAATTAACAATTCTGTCCCGCAATTCATTCCCAAGAAATAACAATTCGTTCCTACGGGAACGAATTGTTAATTCGAGGGAACGAATTGTTAATTCGAGGGAACCAATTTTCAATTCGTGGGAACGAATTGCTAAATTGAGGGAACGAATTGTTATTTCCTGGGAACGAATTAATTAAAAATAATTCCATGTCCCATGCGGGGCTCCGTAGACAACCGTGATCTAAGTAATAGTTATAGTTCACATATTCAAGTTTTAATAAATTAGTCATTTTTAAACTTCAATATGTTAACTAAAACTGTATTATTGTTTATTCCGCCCCGTTGCGTGCACATGTTACGTTTGAACGGAGCGCCGCCCCCTTCATGCATTCACATTGATACCATTACGTGGTTTGACACCGAATTGATCATGTGTCCCTGGAATGCCATGGCGTAGCGCATATAGTGTCGAAGAACGAAATTTAACGTCCTGGGGCCCATTTCACTAAACTTCGTACGACTAAAATGCAAATTTCGGATCGTCTGGAAATTTCAATTGATGGATTTACATTTATTGAGCATAGGCTGCATATACTATGGTAACTGATATCCAGATCAGCCTGTATATCCGCACATACTGATCAGGATCTACACTGTTCGTAATACCATCAATGAAAAAAACGGTATCGATGTTCATAGATGTTGAGCAGCGTTGAGAAGCTGGGAAAGAATTAACACGGGTGGTGGTGTATGTACTTACGAACTTCGCTGTAGCGGTCGCCCGTTTTGGCGTAGCCGGATTCTATGTTGCCATTGTCAACGAGAATTGTGCACGTTTCTGCGGCTCGCTGTTTGATCAGGGCCGTCTCGTCAAAACTGTCCGTAACGCAGAGCTGGACAGACAGAAATGGGCATACGTCAAAGTACGAGATTATGTAGAGGATAGTTATTCCCTCGCACTTTTGCATATCGGGAAATACTAGACGAGTGTGCGTCGGCTTCCACATAAACGACGAGTGGGCGAGTTGTTTGCACGGACATTGCCGAGTGCGAGTTATTAGTATTTAAATATAGCTAATTTATTTTTCAAACTCTGGTTTGATTATATGTTACAATAACCGGCACAGGAAAATGGTAATATGTGAACATACACAAACGTTTTACTTCGTCAGACCAAGATTTTATCCCGTCAACACAGTGCGTGTGTGTCGTGAAACTTTTTTGATATCCTGTTAATACGACCTAATCATTACGTATGAATATGTGCGGTTGTCATACTAGTCGATTCTCCGATTTTGAGGATGCGGCTGGGGTTATTGTTTTGCATTTTAAAACTATTTGTAGGTGTTGATGGAATAAATAGAACGGTAGGTTAGTACCGTGAATGGGAAAACATATCTGGCGCGGCACGGAAACGGGATGGGCTCGGCACCCATCCCGTTTACTAAGCCTTGCCAGATATTGTTTTCCATTCAAGGCACTAACCTACTAGTCTCTATTAGTCATGTATTTTACATTGTGTCACATAATAAAATATGTGTCCACTAGGAGATGTTGGTCACATTTATGACGTAATGTGTGACGTATGTTCTTAGCAGATGTTTCTTCAATATCTTTCAAACCGAACAATGGATTTTTTCTGAAACATGGTACAGAAATTAAAGCAAGGTTTGCTTTTTATTCTGATGTATGTATATGATAAAATTACGTTTTTCCTCAAAATCAAGTACAATCAAATATTACCACATTGTGTGTGTCAAGTACATGTATCATCTGAATCCGCCTACCTGTTCGGAAGAAAATCCACTGAAAATAATGACGTCACCCATAACGTCACTTGGTTACTACACCACGTGATACCATACACTGAATATAGTATCCAATCACAATGTACTATTTAATATATACAGTCGAACCTCCCCGGACGGCCACCTCTCTACAACAAAACCCTATCTATAACAGCCACTATTTTATATCCCAAATGGATAATGTCGTCTGTATCTAATCCTTAGACTGCTGAGCACGAAAATTGTCGTTGTTGTTGCTTTTGCCTTCTTTCTCAATAAAAACATGTTTTGAGAGCATTTTAGAATCATGTTGCCAAAGCATGTTTTTGATGAGAATTATCGAAGAAAATAAATGAACAGCAGACGACAAAGTTTACTTCAGCATTAACCTCCCTACAACAGCCACCTCTCTACAACATGGGTGGCTGTTGTAGAGAGGTTGCACTGTACCTGTGTTTTGCATTGTGTGGCTTCATATTCATATCCGCTACATCCAGCCGTGTTTAAAGGTCTACAAAGATAAATATAATTTTAAAGAGGATCTTACACGAGTGGTGATTTTAATTTATTTATTTATTAAATGAGAATATTAATGTCACGAGAAACGTGGCTATAGTTACAGTGACAACACTAGCTCGTAAGGGATTATTCTGTTTTTATTGCGTCTTCGCGAATGGAATGGAATGGTGCCTAACTGCCCATCACATCATTTAGGGCCAGGCAGTTTAGGTGAAGAAGAAAATAATAGTAAATAAGTATGTTACATGTGGTAATAAAATGATTAGGATAAAACTATGATGAACAATATAAATGAGCAACATGTATACAATGATAAAATTAGATCTTCCAATTGTTGGTTTCATGGAGAAAGCTAAGCAAACCTTCAATGTTCTCCACCTGGAATAACTCCACAAGTGAAGTAATATTGAAGTGTTTGCGTCGAATATCGGTAAAGCGGCCCTCACATATCGGTCGCGGTGCCCGCGCGACTCCTAAAACGGGCCAAAAATGGCATTTTCGATAGGCGTCCGGCCGCACGCTGCCCGATTTCTACGGGCTCCGCTGCGATTTTTAGAGGTCGCACGAACGCCGCAGGCGTGAAAATCTGACTCCCAAATCTGCAATTTTCCAAGCGCGATTTTAGGTCGTGGCAAGCCCGTAGACACGTGGCTAGGGCCCCGCCGGAATGCTGCTGGAAACCGACCAGTGATCTGACGTAAATTATTGGAAAAAAATCCGCCGGGCGCCGTAGGATTTTCACGGCCACCCTACGAGCCAACGGCCCCTTCACGGATCCTGCCAGGACGCCTACCGATCTGTTCTTTGATCAGCCGGCGCCCGCCAGATTATCTACCAGCGTCCGGCCGACGCCCTAGCGGGCGCACTGTTTCCACTGCGATACAATGTTCAACGGGCACCGCCCGGGCCCCGTCTAATATGTGAGGGCACACGTCTCAGACATGAACTTCGCCCGATTCATCCACGGGCTCTAAATCTCCCGGCGACTCCTGCGATTAGAAAAATCTCGCGGACGCCGGCTGATATGTGAGGGCCGCTTAAAGTCGATACAGTCCAGTAGGATGTGTTGCACGGTAAAATTAATGCGAAACAATGGAAGTGTTCAGTGAAGGAATGGTCCCATTCCTTCACTAAACCTTCACTTCTAAATCCTTTACCCTTGACCTTGGGCACAGGGGCCGCATGACTGTGACACAGAATGGATATATGGATGATGTCCAATAAGCATACGACGTTTCAAGCAAATCTGACTTACGGTTACAGAGATAGTAGGTATGTGAAAAGTTTAACGCAAATTTTTACAAAAACATTTACGCAAATTTATAATGCATTTCACCTCGACATTGGGGCCCAGGCAGCTCTGTGAATTCAGAGCTCCAGATAAGGTGCGTATTGGCGTATTGCAAGCACTTAATTTAGCTGAATACGCGTTGATTATTATTATTATATTATTATTTTGTGGGAGCACAAAATACTCACAGAATTGTGAAAATACGTATTGAATTTCAAATTGACTAGTGAAAATACTGTAATAAAGTTGAAAAATTACTTCGTTGAGCTGCTAAATCTTTTTTTTTTGTCTCATTTGTTTCTATTTAATAAGGAATACATGTAACATCAATAATACATTTGAAATCTGGAGGTATAATACTCTTTAGATACAAAACATGTCACTATTCCACCAGTTCTAAAATTTACGAGTGCCCGCTACACCGATATAATCAGTTAGTAATATTTATTTTACTGATAGTGACGCGCGGTGGTATCAGGCTATTTTCATATGCAAATGAGGCATTGTATTTTTAATTATTTATACTAATTAAATGTGTCACCTGAAAATATAATATTTTCAACAGATTATAAAGTTTGATCTTTGCACGTCAAAAAGTAAATACAGAGAATACAGAATACAGTTATCGTACCTAATATCATTGTGTAAATTTACGTCTGATATAAAATGTATAATACTGGCAAGCAATACGTGGGATAATGGTGAATGAATGTTTATTGTGCCAGAAAATGTCTCAGATGATGTCTCTGATATAAAGAACATTGTGCGCCTACTGAGTGGGCATGTACCTTTAACTGTCTTGACCTGCGCACTATTGTAATGCTTACTTCGGGTTGTCACACTTGCGTTGTCGGTATTGTATGCCCGTTCCACATGTGCGACTACATGACGTCTCCGTGCTCAATGTTCCCCAGCCACCCGCCTGTACCACGTATAGTGCGGGGTCCAGCGCCGTGTCAGAGAACGGGATACAGCCGTCTAGACGGTGACACAGCTATATTGGAAGACAAAGGTCAAATATACCAACAGTGGACTATTTTCCATCAAACAAAACAAAGTTGAAACAGAGCATTTTCCCAATTCCCCCAATGCCTATTGTAGAACAACATTGTTACATGTACAACATTCATGATACTCCGACATCGAAATTATTCATAATGTATCACATCTTTGACACATTTCCGGGTGTTGTTTCCGTATTAACACAGCTCGTGTGCAAGGTATGTGCATGAGGATGTGATAAATAAGTTAGATCACGCTTGTTCGCATGTACGAGCGGACGAACCGTGATCTAAATTATACTTAACAAAAATAGGAGAATCAGGAAGACACCGAACATATCTGGTAGAGTTGACATTTGTCGCAGGTTCTCAAACGAAATGAATGAAAACAAATGGAAAACGCAGTCAAACTGTCGTTTTGTACAACGATAAGCATATAAACGATCATCGTTCGTTTATTTGTACCTGAAAACGACATTTTCGTTTAGATACCCGGCTTTCAAATATTTAAACGTCTGTAATGTATTTCAACACATCGTTTTTGACATCTTTATCGTTGTTTTTAATTAGTAAATGATGTTTTCGTTGGCGGGTTTAACGCTTAAACCAACGAAAACATGGTTTTCTGGTTATAAACAGGAAACGATGTAAAAACGATGTGCCCGGGTGTGGCCGCTCACTACAAATGAAAATGCAGATACTTTCTCAGAATCGTGTTAACCCTTACACCGCTATCTTAATTCTTTGTCGTCTGCTGTTTATTTTCTATTTTTCATTGTTATCATCGAAAAAATGCGCTGACAGCACTTTAGAACAATTTACAACATGCCTTGACAACACTTCAGAATTGGAAATGATTCTGAAGTGATGTTAAACCATGTTTTTATTGAGAAATGAGGCAAGATATAAAAGCAACGGCAGACGACGTTGTGTGTAGCAGTCTAAGTGTTAATCATTTTGCGTTGGAATGATACACAGGTGAACAGCCCTTAGCAGGGATTGTAAAATGGACCCTTACACGGCTACACACAACCATTGTCGTCTGCTGTTTCATTTATATCTTGCCTTATGGAAATGATTATAAAGTGCTGTTAAAGCATGTTGTAAATTATTCTAAAGTGCTGTAAAAGATGATAAAAATGGAAAATAAAAAATAAACAACAGACGACAAAAATAATGATAGCGGTGAAAGGATTAATATTTCCCTAAATATGTTCAGAATAAGTAGCAAGTGGGAGAAATAAATTGTATACCTTTAAATAAATAATCTTTGATGTAGAACTAGTAGCTTGCCAACAATAATAGGGAAATACATTTCTCATGGAAGCCATCCTTTCTCTAGTTGTTGTTAAACATTCAACATAACGAAATGAAGCTTTCACATTTACAAGATGCACATGTATATCTCAGATAAACACCTTGACATAGTAAAATAACCAATTTCTGCATGTGTATGTTCTTTATTAATAATTTATTGATACAGCTTTGGCAGTTTTATATCGCTAACATATCAAACACGCCGGCTGAAAAAATAACTCATCCATGTGTTACATTAAAGTGATGGGGTTAAATATTTTGTTTTTACATACACGCCTGTGTGTAGTAGCTACTATATTATCTAAAGGGAATGTTTTGTTTTCATGGCAATTTTTCTTTTTCTGACTTTCTGCTGGTTTCTGAACGGACTTGATACAGTTTAACCATGATTTTGCTATCCCTGTCACGCGTGTTCACCTGTGGAATTATAATATCTTACCATTCCGTCCCCGCAAAATTTGCCCGGGGTCTGCCAGACGTGCTGCACCATCGTTCCGTAGGTGCTCGAACCCACGTTCATGTCTATACACAAGTTGGTCACACAGTCGTCCTATAAGGACACACATATATTGTAAATTATCAGGTAACCTGCCATGTATAGACCGAATAGTGAATGAAAGATTATTTTGCCAGAAAATGTCTCTGATATAAATAACAGTTTGTACCTACTGAGTGGGCATGTGCCTTTAAATGAACTGGGTCTCAGATATGCACAGATACTGATGAAACATTAGTCAGTGAATATTCGCCATGCTTCTAACGAAAAGTGTAGATTCTTATCTGTCTACGATTATGCTAACATACAAGCGCTCGAAACAAATTGCATACGCCTCATTTCTTCAGCAAAATCCACAATTATATCATGCTCCTTTTGCGGTCAAAGTGACCTATACCATATACGGGTTAACACTGTACTTAGTCCACGCACTTTAACAGACCAACTGTTGTTCATACCATAGTAAACGCAACAACTCAACGTTTTATTCCTTAAGTCTTACCTACATGTACGTATACACCTGTAACAAGTGTGATGTTGTTTCAAGTATTAATACACCACATCTTGCCACAAAGCGGCGAACGGTGAGGTGGTGGTGGGGTGTGGGGGGAGGGGGTGATTGGAGTGCAGTAAAATAAGTAGTCCGACAAACTAGTCTCAGTGATTGTAAGCCACATGTACAGAGCGTATGTACGGTGGAACTCCTCTAAACCGGACACCAAGGAAACGTAAATGATCCTATGTTTGATGAGTTTCGGGGTCATTTATCTCAGGTGATAATATCTGCTCGTGATCGCATACCACACAACTATTGCTCAGAAGGCTCAACTACCTGAATTACAGTGAAACCTCTCTAAGCCGGACACCCTGGGGACCTCCCAGGTTGTCCGGTTTAGAGAGGTTTCACTGTATAACCTGATCAACTGATGTACAAATCTGCATGAGAAACGCGTTTTAGACTCCATTTTCATGGACAGTTTTATGACATTTACCTGTAACCATTACTCGAACACAAGGGTCACGTGGTGTAAACAGTGTTGGAGCCGGTGAAAATTTCATAAAACAAGTGTAGTCAGAGGAGAGTGGATTGGTCATTCTTAGGAGTAAGTGAATCTTTGTTATATCTAGAGTAAATGCAGTACAGACAGATTGCAGCTTATGCAAAAGGAGTTTCTGCAACAGTCATATCAATGTGTTATAGGTTAAATATGGTATTCTAATATGGTATATACGGTAACAGGGAAATGTCACGGGATCATTCCAGCATACGATGCAATGTGGTGTGTGAGAGAAAGGGAGTTACTATAATGGGTGAGAGCGAGTCAGGTCGTTGAGAATATATGACAATAAAGAATTAAAGATTACAAGTGTTGATTATTATAACAAGAACCAACAATGTAACGTATGGACAGATATACACTATGTAACATTGGTGGAGAATCATTAAGATTCGGTCCTTCACAATGGAAGAAAATTTAAACAGATTAACTTTTTGTGGAGAGTAATGGAGAAAAAGGAATCAAAATACTATACGGAACCAGTTAAGCTTACAGATGGAGGAACTGTGTTTAAGTTGGAAATTCAAAGACAGTTTGAAGAACAAAAGAAACTAAATGTCAATTTAAAGGGCGAGTTAGCGGCTTTAAGAGACATTGTGACATTAGCTCAAAACGAAATTGTACAAGGAATTAATGTATTTAACAAAATGGAATCAATGTCGTCTGTTGAAAAATTTAGACCAGGAATACATGAACCAGTGTTATTCTGGGACAGGATTCTGCTGTATGCGGGATATAAAGAATGGAATAACGACAAAACATTGCAGATGTTTCCGTTCTTTATAAACGATGCGGAGTTTCAATGGTTTAGACATCTAGCGGGTTGAGAAAAAGATACATTAGCACATTTGAAGGCTTCACTTCTGAAAAAGTTTTCGGATAAGGATGAAAACCAATGGATTGTCTTCAAGAGGTTGGCGGAGAGGATTAAAAAGCCGGGGGAAAAAGTGAAAGACTATATGGAGGATGTGATGTACCTTTGTAGACAGGTGGGAGAAGGGGACGACCACCAGCAACGGAAAGTCATGGCTGGACTTCTTCCAGAGATTAGAAAGTTTGTAGTGGGACAAAGGCCAACAACATTGGACGAGATAGAGAGATACGCTAAGATTGCAGAAGGTCTGGAAACGCCAGAAGAGGTGTCGAAGCTGGAGATGATGAACAAGATGTTTGAGAAATTGAAGATGGCTCAGCTCCGGGAAGAAGTAAGCGGGGTACAAGATGAACGTAGTCGGTGTAGGGAACGTAGAGTGTCATTCCAAGAAAACGCGGACGGTAACTATCGTCAAGGTCGTCGTGATAGTCGCGAGAGATACAATTATTATCAACGACCTCAATACGAAAATCGCGAACGGTTCGGTTACCAAAGACCAAAACGATTCTGAAGTCCAGGAAGAGGAGATAACGACGGACCACAAAAAAAAACGCGAATCGCGGACAAGGTGAAAACTATCGACCACAAAGAGATGGTAGTCGCGAGCGGAGTGACTATGGTCAGCAGAATAGAAATCGGGAGCGTCAAGGACCATTCCGTTCAAGATCGCTGACGCCGAGAGATAATCGCGCGCGTTCCAATCCAGAGAGAAATAACGCTAACCAGAACAACTGGCAGAATCGAAAGGCAAAGTGCTATTGGTGTGGTAAGTACAATTGTTTATCACATAGCTGTCAAGCGAGAAACGTAAGATGTTTTTACTCTAACAACATTAGTCACTTTGAAGTGTGTTGCAGAAAAAAACAGTATTTTTTAGAGCAAGCGGGAACCTGTCGTCGAAATTAGATCATCACCCATCAGAAACAAATGACAGTGACATATATACTATTCCATCTCCAAATTCTGATATTAATAATAGAATACAATTGTATTTAGAACGATTAAGCATATCAGCCCTTGTTGACACTGGTGCTTCAGTGTCATTTTTAAATTACAAGGATTACAAAAGATCAAAGGTTTTTAAGAAAGCACCATTACAAAATACAACAATAAAAAATATTAAAGGTGTGAATGGCGTAAAATCATCTGTGCTTGGAAAGTACACATATCTGTAAAAAATTGCAAATGTATTGATCCCGCACGAATTTCTGGTTGTAAAAGATATCCAATATGATTTAATATTGGGAATCGATTTCATGAAAAGCACAAAAGCCGAAATATCATTCAATGATCGATATTTTTCGATATATGATGACATTGCTAAAGTGCCTCTTCAAACTTTTCAGGAACACGAACCATCTGTGTTGTATTACACAAAAGAAAGCATTAATATCTCTCCCGAATCCGTGTCAGTGATAACTTTACATCCAAAAACAACACAGGAACATGATATTATGTTATTAAATCCAGTAAGAAAATTATTTAATACTTATAATGCAATCGGAGCAAAAACAGTTAGTTCAACTATAAATAATATTTGTTATTTTCAAATAATGAACCCAACGGAAAATGAAATACAAATACCGGCGCAAACAATTATAGCATCGACAGAAATAATTAACGAAAATGACGAAATTCTAACTTTTGACATTAATAACACAGAAGTTAAGACAACAAATTTGGATGCAAATGCCATTTTAACGGAAGAGTAAGTAAATTCAAAACTAAAGGATATGGGAATTGAATTACCAGATTCTTTGAGTCAAGAGCAACTATATAAATTAAAGAGACTTATAATTAAATATGAATGTTGTTTTGCAAAAAATGTAAATGAAATAGTCAATTCTAAATTACCAGAATTTCATGATATTTAATTAACATCAGAGAAGCCAGTACAAAGTAATTATTATAGGCACAGCCCAACGCAAACCGAATAAATAAAACGTCAAGTAGAACAACTTGAAGAAGCAGGCATAATTGAGGAATCAGATAGTATATTTCGTTCACCAGGTCTGCTAGTAAAAAAGAAAATTCCGCCTGGATGAAAACAAGCTTTTAGACTTGTAGTGGACTATAGAAAGCTAAATGCACAGACCCTACCAATCAATTTTCCTTTAGTTCAGTTTCAGACGGTAGTAGATCAGCTTGGTGCTTCACCATTTGAATACTTAACGAGTCTTGACTGTTTTCATGGTTACCACCAGGTCAAGTTAAGTAAAACTGCAAAACAACACACTAGCTTTGTAACTGAATTTGGTCAATACACGTACAATTATTTACCATATGGTTTACGAAATGCACCGTCATGCTTTTCACGTTGTATGTCTCAACTTTTTCGTAAATATAACTTCAAGTTCCTTTTGGTATATATAGATGACATCTTAATATATTCAAAGACTTTTGAAGAACATCTGAACTATTTGGAACAAGTATTTGGAACAATTCAAAAAGCATATGACAAACTTCGAGCCTCAAAATGCGAATTCATGAAAGAGAAACTGAAATATTTAGGGCATATATTTACAAAACAAGGTGTAGAAGCAGATAGTGCGAAAACGAACCTTATACGTAACTACGAAAGACCAACTAGGGTTAAGGAGCTAAATAAATTTTTGGGATTAGCACAATTTTACAAAAAGTTCATAAAAGATTTTAGCAAAATTTGTAAACCATTGCATGAATTGACCTCACAAAAACGAAAATTTTAATGGACAGATGAAGCACAACAAGCGTTTGACCAATTAAAACAAAAGCTGATAAACCCACCGATCTTACAATTTCCGAAATTTGACCGAAAGTTTTACTTATGGACAGATTCTTCAGATTTCGCAGTGGGCTTCGTACTAGAACAAAAAGATGAAAATGGTAGAAATACAGTAATATTGCATGGTGGGAAACAATTAAATACATGTGAAAGGGCATGGTCATCAACAGAACGAGAATGTTTTGCGGTTTTTTATGCAATTAAACAATGTCATTGTTATTTAGCAGATAAAAACTTTACCGTATATTCGGATCACCAAGCACTAACATCATAAACAAAAACTTCTCGAAATAATGGTAGACTAATGCGTTGGTCACTTTTGCTAAGTGGGTATGACTTTGACATAGAATACATACCGGGAAAACGCATGACAAATGCCGATTTTCTCAGTAGAATGTCATATGACATCCGTGAGGAGCAGTGTGATGATCAAAATTCACAATTTGAGAAAATTACAACAAAAACACAAACACAACCATCGGTAGCAGAAACGGACAGTTCGAACAGCTGTGCTTTTGGTGAGCAGAGTGGTAATCAAACTACTGGTGTAGATACGAAATCGACGATGTTTCAGAATCGAACAGAAAATTGTTCGGAACAATGTATTGTATTGTATTGTCAATGTATTATCGTATTTATTCCACGTAGAAAGTCAAGTCAATGACACAAATCCTTTAGAGATGATAACTCAGTTAACGAAGATCACTGCTGTCGAAATGTCTCGGTTTCAAAGTGAAGACACTCAGTTAAAACCTTTGGTCAATTATTTAATAACTGATGAATTACCATCGAATAACAAAAACAGTAAAGACATATTAATCGAATCACAAGATTATGTTCTGGATGATGGAATATTATTTCATTTCTATTACTCAAGAGGTAAACAAAGAGATATAGCAAGTGCAACAAAACAACTAGTCATTCCGTCAACGTTGAAAGCAGAAATATTGAAGTCTTGTCATGACTGTTCTGCACATTTTGGTGTAGAAAAAACAGTTTTGCTCATACGATCGAAGTTCTTTTGCAAAAAACAATACCAAGATGTAAAAGACTATGTACAATCTTGTCACACTTGTCAGGTATCAAGCAGAGACTACAATTTTGCAAAAGAACCACTATGTCCTTTAAAAACGCCAAGTAGAGCATTTGAGTTATTGGAAGTTGATTTGGTTGGCCCGTTGCCAAAGACTCCAGAGGGGTATGAGCACATAATAGTATTTTGTGATCATTTCAGTAAATATCCCATCGCATATCCATTGAAGGCGACTGATACAAAGACTATATTACAATTGTTTTATGACAATGACATAAGCGTTTATGGACCCCCGACTTTTTTATTATCAGATAATGGGTCAAATTTGGTTTCAAAATTGATGCAAGCAATATGTAAAAGTTTCAATATACAGAAGATAAACTCTACCTCCTATCATCCACAAACTCAAGGACTCGTAGAGCGACTCAACGGTATTATTGGTTCTGGACTGAGAAAACATTCAAACACAACACAAGACAACTGGCCAATGATAATCAGTCACATCTTATATGGATATAGAAGTGCACCATGTAAACCACATGGGAAGTCTCCATTTCAAGTTCTTTATGGCTTCCCAATGACGACAATGGTTGAAAATGCATTACCTAATGTTAAACCGAATTTGCCAATCAAAGACCAGACAAGTATTTGAAGAAATTCTAAAAGGTCATGAGATTACAAGACATTTAGCATATGAACAAATGAAAAGTTACAGAGAAAATTATACTCAGCAATATAACAAAAAAATCTAAAACTCCAACCTTTCAATTAAATGATAAAGTGCTTCTGAAAGAATGTAGGTTATTACCTGGAAAATGTAAAAAATTAAGTCAAAATTGGACCATTCAAAATTATTACAGTACATGACAAATTTACATATACACTTCAACGTGTCTCGGATGGCTACATTTTAAAGAAAAAGAATCATGCAAATCGATTAAAGTCATATTTTAACAGAGAATCTACAAAACTTTTGCGAGAAAATAGCAAAACAAATAAAAACCAGGATGTTACTATAAATAAGAGTTCAAATCGGAATAATGCTATGTCAGATGTGTTCATAGCGAAACGTCTATTAAGAAAGCGTACTATAAACAAACAGATCTTCTATGACGTGGAATGGTTAGACAAAACGGTATCAAGGAAGCCAGCTTCCAATATATTAGATGCAAATCTGATAAATGACCTAAATCTGCGGCTGAGGAAAATATATAAACGCTAGTGGGTAACATTTATGTCGCAAAACAAGGTTTTTGGTGACCAATTTGAAGGTGCATATTACTATAGTTAGCGAATTAGCTGGCAATAGAGATAAATCAAATTATATGTACGAACTCAGGGTTCTCACAATTACAATATGGACAAGTGCAATGATGTCCATGTGTATACATGGTGAAACATTTGACGTCATTACTGCATTGTCACAGCTATTTACGTAACAATTGATATAGACCTGTCATAAAACACTGCAAACTGAGTTAATTTTGACATGCGCGGCTACGGTCTGCATGCGACGTGCTTACATTTAGGCAGGAGAATTTCGCCGCGTTTCATCAACAATCCCCTGGTTTGACATTTAACATACATATTAAAAACGCAAATTCACATCGAAAGCAAGGGTATGTGCATGTTGGAAATTTCCATACTTGTCTTGTTGTGGGAAAATGGTGTTCATAAGTAAATAAGGGGAGGTAATGTTTAAAGTTTGTCATGTCAAATTACATATGTGCCAATATAACAGTATGTTACTGTCAAGTGCACTTGAGAAAATGAAAAATAATTAGCGATGTTCTGGGAGTGTGACATTTTTATGTATTGATGATAGCAGCGCTACAAAATATCGACGTTTAATCTGTGTGTTTCATGACTCTTGTTTGAAACCAAAGAAAACCAGTATCAATATCTATTTATTTTGTGAAGTTATAGAACATATATCATCTCAAGATGGGAACCTTATGTACAATTCTGGTGGTGCTGGTGCTAGTTTATTTCGTCAATGCTATTACAACAAAGACAAGACTAAAATATGGAGTTATATTTAGAGAAGAAGGAAAAATGGATATTATTTCTCATTCATGGAAGCACATATTTGAAATTCCCTTTCCAATACGTACATAATTCAATGAAGTGAATGTGGAATTTTAGTTGCTACCATATATACAATAGAAAATTTCAAAAAATTTGTCTCACAGAACTTGTGAACCGACTCCGTATGCTCCAAAAATAAAGCTGACACGCATGAATTATATGAAATTGGTCTAGCTGTTAGAAACATACATTGTTTTATATGGCTTCCTTTACACATTAACACATCTTCGACTGATAGTTCCAACTACAATGTGTGTGTATGATCTATTGCAAAATATGGTAGTAAATTTGATATCTTTGTTACATGTTTAGAAACTTTTTGCACTGGGATCTGAAAGCTTTGAACGTTCCATAGTTCAAAAATTGAACTAGACAGTTTGATAGGAATTCTCACGAGAATAAACAGTGAGTTTTCATGTCTTGTATACGTATAGCAGATTGAATTGGAATAATAATATTGCAAAGTATCATGCATTGTTATGTAATTTTTGTCCGATGAAACTAATTCGTGTTGAAGTTGGTAGAGTGTAAGTCGCCATGCCTGTGGTGATACAAGTTGTTTTGTTATATAACCGTGTATTATATTTTCTATCCCTATCCGAAAGTGTTCTAGTTGTCTCTTAAATACATTAATGTATGTCCTATATTCAACTATAGTAGCTTGCGATAGCCGATATAATTTCATTTGTGAAGTTATCTGTCGATTCATAACAAACATGTCATTTATTACGTCCTGTCTTGTCTGTTTGATTGCTTCAAAAGCGTTAGTAATATGGTTGTCCTCTAATTTTATCGCTGACAAAACATGTTCTTTGTGAATTGTTAATTCTTCTTCAACTGCAACTTCCCGATTTGCAATTTTTCTGACAAATTTGTGAAGTTTCTTAAGATCATCTTCTGTGCTGAGTCCAAACAACCCCTTTAAAACTGTACCCCCAATGTTAATGAGGCCTCGCTTTGCTTTGGAATCGTCTGTTTCCGGTATTAACAGATCTATCAAAGCTGTATAATTTTGATAAAATTCTTGTAATTCGTGTTCGAAATTTTCTATTGAATATATGGTGGCAACTAAAATTCCACATTCACTCTCACAATGAATGTTGTTGAAAATAGTATAATTGAATTATGTACGTATTGGAAAGGGAATTTCAAATATGTGCTTCCATGAATGAGAAATAATATCCATTTTTCATTCTTCTCTAAATATAACTCCATAATTTAGTCTTGTCTTTGTTGTAATAGCATTGACGAAATCAATACATGCTATCATCAATACATAAAAATGTCACACTCCCAAAACATTGCTAATTATTTTTCATTTTCTCAAGTGCACTTGACAGTTGTTTCAGTAGCGTATCTCTGTAACGGTATCGTTGTAGATGAAGTTGCAAATAATTTAATAATTATTATGTTCAAATGGTTGCGTAATACTGATAGCACTTCTGTATAAATGCAATCGTCGTAAATGGCGCAATAGTCGTGAGGTTAAGGTCGCCGACTTGTATGATTTAATTACCAATTCTCGAAAGGGTCGAGGTTCAAACCTCTACTTGGTATAAAAAAAAATTCTCCATATGAATTATTTTTGTGATTTTAATATTTTCACAATTTTATGATTTTATTAAAAATAGCTATAAATACGTTTTTTTAAGTTTGAGGTACTGTCTATACCATATCATTTGTTAATGTCCCAAAATATATTTTTTTGGCTGTCACAATTAAAGGTACATGCCCACGCAGTAGGCACAAAATGTTCTTTATAGGAATTAAATAAGTGTATAATTATGTCACTATTCCACCAGTTCTAAAAATTACGAGTGCCCGATATACAAATATAATCATTTATTAATTATCAATTTACTGTTAGCGACGCGCGGCGGTAACAGTCTATTTTGATAATGTGCGGGGACGACGACTTTCGCATCACGGCTTGCGGTGCGCATGCGCAGTATACTACGCAGTATACTGCATGTCGAAACGTCCAGGACGGAAATTGTATGAAACGGCGTCGGCCAAGAAAAAGGCGAAATGTCTGAGGGACAGGCAGTACAGAGAGATAGAGAGAGAGAGAGTGGTTAATATTGGCGACCAGATCACCAAATGGAAAGAGTTACGTGGAGATTTAAGTTTGGACTTGAACAGAGATTATTCTTCACAACTTCCGATACTTCACTGCGCATGTCAAAGATGTGATATGATTGACCGTGTCACGTGACGCGTGTTGGTAAAAATAGCACGAGATCGAAAAATACCCTTTCTGGTCGCGGCATATAAAATGCGATTTAACACCAATTAACACGCGCCGTAATTAAAAATAATTCGTTAGTGTGTAGACAAATGGCTCATATAAGGCATGACAGAAAATGAAAAGTAGTAGTACAGTGTAACCTGCTGCGTGGGCATGTACCTTTAATTAATGTTCGGACAGCAAACATTTTTTTATAATAATTATTGTCCTCTATCTGATCACAACACTGTTCGAACTGCGCATGTGGCAAATCAACGACCAGAAGTCACTGACCGCAAACACAGTAGCCTTCGGCGTCTATTTATTAAATTATTATTTTTTATTTTATTTGAATTCCGCGTGAGCGCTGAATTTCGTGTCACCATTTACAGAAAATATTGGTGATTTTCTAAACGAATATCGGAGAAATGCGGCTATATACTTTGTGTCAATTTTCAACACCATTTACGGAAAAAAAATACTGATTTTTTCAAACAATATCGGCACAACTAAATACGGTGATAGAATTTTGTCAACTTTTCAACACCATTTACGGAAAATATTACTGATTTTCTAAAAACAATATCGGCGAAGGTGTACTGAACTACTATTATATCTGTGTATAATCGAGAGTATATCGTTAATTGTCATGTTGTCTCCGACAGTGAGGTGTTGCGGCACACATCAAAACGACACGTCAATTTCAAAACATTGCCTAAGGGTCAAACATTTAAAGCTGTGTGGTGTCATCAGATCAACACCTCGTCACACACGACTGCGCATTATCGATTTTTTTTCCACACAAAGCGACGTGTATTTACAACTAGATCTGTGTAATGTGTCGGGTGTAGCCAAAGACCATACATAACTTCGTAATTAGTCACATATGTAGCCTTAAAATATAATCGATTTCCTTAAATTACGTCTGCAAGTTGACAGATATTTCAGAGCAGACGTCATCGTAATTTGCCGCTATTTATTTCCAAAATCAGCCATATATTCTGTAAATGGCGTTGAAAGTTGACAATAAATTAAGACCAGATCAGTACGTTAAATCGCTATCGACGAAAACTGACGATCCGATGAGAGAGCAATACCGTTTCCAATGTTAAATATACATCGTTATTTTTTTATGACTTTCGTAGTTTTTACCGAGAAATTCAAACCGTTTCCAATTATTGGGTACATAATATCATGATTAGCACACCGGTTCACTAAGCGGTGGCTACTCAGGGAATGGGATCACACGATCTATTGTTTACACTGGATTAATGGCGGCCCCCATGAGGTCTCAGGTAAATCTTATTTTTCAATAATACGACTGTGGTTTCTTCCTTTTAGTGATGACCATGTTCCAGCGTTAACAATTATTTAGCAGCATTACGTATGTAGCTAGTCTGAACATTCTGCAGAGAAATTTGAATTGGACGGAATCGAGCGTTGTTTAAACTTAGTCCGGTTCATATGCACAGGTCAAAATATGAACTGAAAATGGCGCTTTGTGTGACAGAAGTACCTACGCGGACGAATAAAAAAAACATTTTGTTATAAATATCACATATAGCGAAACAGCGGTAGCATCTACTGTTTTAATAATATGCATTAATATTGTAATTAATGTTTAAAAGTGATATACTTATGAATAATATACGATACTATGGTTTATGCTCCAGCACTATGTTTTAAGACTGTGTGATTTGCCTCAATATAAGCTGGATTAATTAATACTTATATTCATGTGCTTCATGAGAACATCAATACATTTAAAATATACAAATATTACTGAAATTGGTACCGATATGATACATTTTAATAATATAAATATTGAAAATACACATTACAATCGCTTTCAACATAAGTTATTGATCGAAAATAGTCACTGCATCGTGACCTATTTGACCGCATTACCTATTGCGCGGGTACCTCACCATATCCCCTGTTTGCATAGGTAACTGGGGATATAGTGAGGTACGCTCGCTAATATAATGTTTGCGTAATGTATATAAACTCTCTGAATCTATATTCTGTTTGTCGGACATTCAGCCATACTTGTGATCATATCCGTTGCCTATTTCACTAACATTGCAAAGTATACTTTTCTAGCAAAGTATAGTCTGAGGGAAAATCTTCAATTTTAGGATAGATTTATTATTTTTTATTATACTGAATTTATTACATTATCACAGCCATTTTGGCTGTGATAATGTAATAAATTCAGTATAATAATTCTGCATAATCATCAAATATATGCAGTGTTAGTTATATATGAAATAATGCATTTGGAGAAAAATAAATGATAACTCACTCAAAGTATACTTTGCTAGAAAAGTATACTTTGCAATGTTGGTGAAATCGTCTACAGGACGCAAGTTTCCACTGGGGATTCTGTCCCAGCCTGTGATGGCACATCAATATGGGTAGTGCCTGTAGGGTGAACCGATTCGATTCTGGGGTCCACGACACAAGTCCGTGTACCAGCGGGAGCTCTAGATCTGCTCCGAGTGGACCAGGGCGTGACAGAGCGGGGCCGCTACTCCGGTGACGTCGTCCCGTCCAAGGACGAGATGAATATTTGATAAATATGTAGTCACCCCGTTCACCCAAATCGTGATAGTTTGAGAAATAACTGAACGACGTCCTAGAATGTCAACGTCCGTATTGAAACATTTTATCAATGAAAATGAAAATAAAACAATTCCACCACTACAACATAACGGAACAATAATTGATGATAGTACAGAAAAGGCTAACATTTTAAATAACTATTTCCGTGACCAAACAGTTTTACCAGACCCCCATTCACACCTACCTACTTTAACACCATATGCAGTGACCAATACTCTTGAATCTATCACTCTAAGTGAAATAGATATACATAATATATTATCTAACTTACCTCTAGGGAAAGCATCTGGCCCAGATGGTGTCAATAATCGCATCCTTAAAGAATTAAAATCTGAACTAGATGTCCCTTTAAAGGACCTTTTTAATAAATCAATACAATGTGGACACTTTCAAGACGAGTGGAAACAGGCCAACGTATGTCCTATATTTAAGGCTGGTGATCACTCTCTCAGTTCGAAGTATCGCCCCATATCCTTGCTCAATACTATTAGTAAAGTTCTTGAAAGGGCAGTTTTTAAATATTTGTACAATCACTTCAAAGACAACAATATATTAACACCTTTACAGTCTGGATTTGTACCAGGTGATTCAACTGTAAACCAACTGACCTTCCTTTATAATGCATTCTGCCGTGCATTAGATGATGGAAAAGAAGTGCGTGTTGTATTTTGTGATATCAGCAAAGCATTTGACCGTGTCTGGCATACCGGTCTGCTTATGAAATTAACAGCGGCAGGTGTTACTAATAGCGTTCATGACTGGTTCGCCAGCTACCTTAGTAATCGGAAACAAAGGGTTGTGCTGCCAGGAGTCTACTCTAACTGGAACCACATTGGAGCTGGTGTCCCACAAGGTTCTATCCTCGGACCATTGTTATTTCTCCTATACATAAATGATATTGTATTGGACATAAGCTCCAATATACGCCTCTTCGCTGATGGCACCAGCTTATACCTTATTGTAGACACTCCCGAAACTGCTACTAGGACCATTAATTCCGATCTTAAAACTATTACCAATTGGTCTAATAAATGGCTTGTAACATTTAACCCTAAGAAGACAGAATCACTACTTATATCACGGAAACGTAACAGACCAGCACATTCCCCAATATTGATGAATAATGTTAATGTTTCAGAAGTTGAGAGCCACAAACACCTAGGTATATACTTTAACAATGAAGGAACATGGCATCAACATATAGAATATATAACAGGGAAAGCATGGCGTAGAATATACATTATGAGAAAACTAAAATACATACTAGATAGAAAATGTCTTGAAATAATTTACCTTTCCTTTATTAGACCTCTGTTAGAATATGCTGATATCGTATGGGATAATTGTACTCAATATGAGAAAGATGGATTGGAAAAAATCAAAATTGAAGCTGCCCGTATAGCTACAGGTGCAACTCGGCTAATTTCAATAGATTCATTATATGCTGAAATCTGCTGGGAAACATTAGAAAATAGGCGACATTCACATAAACTGTCGCTTTTTTACAAAATGAAAAACGGCATTTCACCTAATTACCTTGTAGATATCCTTCCGCCTCAAACAGACACTACTCGTTACAATTTAAGAAATGCTGACAACCTACAGACCATACGATCCAGAACAACTCTCTTTTATAACTCATTTCTTCCCTCTTCAGTCCGAGACTGGAATTCTATGTCAGAAAACACACGGAATGCTCCTTCACTTAGTTGTTTTAAAACCAAAATTAAAAAATCACAGACAAGGTTCCAAGTTATTATTACAGTGGTCAACGGCATATGCAAGTAATACATACACGACTCCGGACAAAATGCAGTGCTCTTAACTATGACCTTCATTGCACAAATATTGTTGAATCACCAAATTGTATCTGTGGTCAAGTTGAAGATGCCACTCACTACTTTTTCTCCTGTCCAAGATATGCACTACATAGAAACCAACTAATAGATGATATACAAGCTTGTTGTCAACCGACCCTCCATACTATACTCTATGGTAATATACAACTGGACGATCCTACTCACGAAACAATATTTACAGCTGTAAGAATGTACATAGAGAATACAAGTCGCTTTTAAATGGTACGGTGCAACCTCTGTCAGCCGGACACCTTGTAAATGACTGTGTGGTTAATTCTGGTGGGTTTTATTTTTATTTTTATCTATCTCTCATGGTACAGTCTGTTCGTGATTGCAAGGCATGAAAGAGGTGTAGGAGTAATCATATGACTGATTTACAGTGGAACTTCCCTATGCCGGACGCCCTGGGGACATCCCAGGGTGTCCGGTTTGGAGGGGTTCCAATGTGTCTGCTTTTGTACATCATCACGACAACCAAGACTTAATGTGGGCGTGGGTGGCTTGGTGTGCGAACATATTTTGTTTTCTCGAACTGCCGCAGTGGAATTTTTTTTTCTCTCTATTTTTGTTTTATAATAACGAACTAAAATATCTGTCTTTCCTTTTTTTGTTAAAATTGTTTAACGCATGTATATTTACATATTGTCAATCTCTAATTATCTTATAATACATCTACCGGGTATCGCAGGAAGCGGGAGCTATGAGCATAAAGCAAGAATAGAATCTCAATTTTATGCTAATGGCAGTGCTGGTTATGTTTGTTATGTCCTGGTTCTTGCAGCCTGTGATACCAAGTTACACGTCAGGGAGAGGATTTATATCAGCTTGCTTTCAATCCAATCCCATTTGTATAATTCTGTATTTACTATGATTGATGCATTACTTGTAAATAATATACAAATGAAATATGTTTAAACTAACGTCAACGGAATACTGAAGTCGTTATTTGATAATCTTAGTTCATATCATGAACATTATATGCACTATACCAAGGTGTATGATCATGTGGCTACAACAACAAAAACACGTACTGAGACTTCCAGAAGCCCTCCGATTCAAAGAACATATTCTTTTATTTTGTCCTTATTATGTAACGGATTTTGATGAACTGGCGCATCAAACGCATCTTGTTAAGCTGCATTTGGTGGTCTCTGTACTTTGGCCCAAAATTATGTCGTTTTTGCGAACAATCGATTTCCGTGTCTACCCACACGGAAATCGATTCTTCGCAAAAAACGACATAAGCATGTGCCGAACTCCCGAGACGACCAAATGCAGCCCATGAAGACACGCTTGCTCCGCCATATTTCATCAAAATCCGTTGCATATTAAGGAAACTATTAAATAATACTTACTTTGGAGTGGGCAAGATTTCAACACTTTCAGCCATTGTTGTTGTTGTTGTAAGAACGTGATCATGCACCTTGTATACGATGCATACCTGTTCCAGAATATTGACTATGCATATGTAACTGTCAACCCTCAAGAGGACCTAGTTCATAGTGAATACCGTTACATTTTAATGATGACCTGCCCCAGTCGTCAAGTAGTGCTACTCGTATGTTGTCGTACTCATGGGTTTAACTACGGAGCCCCGCAGGAGACGTATATTTTATTTGTTGTTATTAATTCGTTCCCACGAAATAACAATTCGTTCCCTCAATTTAACAATTCGTTCCCTCGAATGTACAATTCGTTCCTCGTGGTAGCGAATTGTCATTTCGTGGGAACCAATTGTTAATTCGAGAGAACGAATTGCTATATCATGGGAACGAGCTGTTAATTCGAGGGAACGAATTGTTAAATTGAAGGAACGAATTGTTATTTCATGGGAACGAATTAATAAAAAAGAAAAAATATACGTCCTCTGCGGGGCTCCGTAGTTAAGCCCATGAGTACGACAGTATAAGAGCAGCACTACTTAACGACTGGGGCAGGTCATCATTAAAATGTAACGGTTAACGAATTGTTAAATTGAGGGAACGAATTGTTCTTTCTTGGGAACGAATTAATACAAAATTCTACGTCCCCTGCTGGGCTCCGTAGTTAAGCCCATGGGTACGACAATATAAGAGCAGCACTACTTTTGCAGTTAGTCTGAACATTCTGTAGATAAATTTCAAATAAACGTATTTTGCATTGGGACGTCGTGAACTAAATATACAGACTATACATTTGATATCTAAATACACCAGTCTTGTATTCTCTACGTATACTCCCAAAATATCGGCGCGGAATTGGTAGGAATTCCTCGACAAGCCTCGGAATTCCTACGCGTTGCCTAGCCTCACCTGCTAAACATGATATCAAAGCCTGTTTTTTTCCTCCATATACGTACCAGAGCGGAGTTAGGAAACGATCTGAACCTCCAACCAGATGTATGTTGGAATTCACATATCTCGTCATTCGTATACACCATACCTGTAAAATACAACAAGAACACATAACAGCATAAGTATAATATGAGACAAGCCATGCGATGTGCACTTAAGAAGATGTGCGCTATATCATGCAAAAGTTTCTGTCACTGGCATCGAATGTTGACGTAATGTTCAGAGTAAAGGCGGAACAGGATTCCGCATTTTGCTCTGAAAATTTCGCCAACGTTCAACATCATTTACAAAAGATATCACAGTTCATGTAAATAATTGGCATGGGTCCCATATGTGTCTGTGACGGCATTCTCTTCGTCTTATACATTCGTCTCTCCCCAGCAAAGTGCACGGCAACCATTTACTTGGTCACCGTAACCTTAACGAGGGCAATATGCTGCCAATGGAATAAAACAATACTACATGGACTTTACAATTAATTAATACAAATATACAAATACATGTACATGTACGTGCTGTCTATCCATATATTTATCTCCTAATTAGGAAATATTAACTCCTAATTAGGACTTACTATCTCCTAATCATGACTTAATACCTCAAAATTACTCAATGCAACAGTGTATATTCACCATGGCATGTACACATGTCATGAGAAGCACATGCAAACGTTACTATCAGGCAGCTGAGTGAGTGATTACATATACACGAAGAAGCATGCTGCACGCACGACCACTTTATAGTATGACATGAGCACGTGCTGACTATTTTGTTTAAGTTTGAAACCAGCTTTGTCAGTTTTGTAATGTACATTATTCTGCAAAAAAAGAGTAACCATTTGTGGAAAGTACGAGAAAGAGACACAGACCGATTTGATCTGCCTCTACGAAGATATCAGGTTAGACAGGTCCCATACGGCAATATCAATTCGTAGCCCAAAATAGGGTTACTCTAATTATCAAACAGAGCGACCCCCACTTTACAGTAAATTGTTCGACATTCACGTTGATCTGTGTCACTCAGACGCTTATTAAACACAGGATGCAATATAGTAGCGAAGCATTGGTACACGACCTTTACGGAATAAGTGTAAATTACTCTTTACTCTATACACAATATCGAAATTTCTACAACGTAATGTTACCGGAGTACCGAATTATGTCTTTTCAGGAATACTTGTCATCGTGTGAAGTTGCGCATCTGGGGTTTTAGATGCGGATTCCTCCTCTATTTACGGAGTTATGGCCATTGACTTAGCGAAAATTGGGGATTTTCAAATTGTGTCGCGTGTATCTCCAAATGTATTTGAGTTAGAGTCGTGAAACTATACAGGCATACTGGTCATCGTGTGAAGTTGCGTATTTGGGGTTTAGATGCGGATTCATACAGTATTCACAGAGTTATGGCCCTTGACTTAGTGAAAATGGAGATTTTCAACTTGAGTCGCGCGTATCTCCAAAAGTGTTTCAGTTAGAGTCGTGAAACTTTACAGGAATACTTGTCATCGTGTGAAGTTGCGCACCTAATGTTTTAGATGCGGATTCATCCTGTATTTACGGAGTTATGGCCCTTGACTTAGCGAAAATTGGGGATTTTCAACTTGTGTCGCGCGTATCTCCAAAAGTATTTCAGTTAGAGTCGTGAAACTTTACAGGAATACTTGTCATCGTGTGAAGTTGCGCACATGGGGTTTTAGATGCGGATTCATCCTGTATTTATGGAGTTATAGCCCTTGACTTAGTGAAAAGTTGGGATATTCAACTTGTGTCGCGCGTATCTTCAAAAGTATTTGAGTTAGAGTCGCGAAACGTTACAGGAATACTGGTCATCGTGTGAAGTTGCGCACCTGGTGTTTTAAATGCGGATTCATCCAGTATTCACGGAGTTATAGCACTTGACTTAGTGAAAAGTGGGGATATTCAACTTGTGTCGCGCGTATCTCCAAAAGTATTTCAGTTAGAGTGGCGAAACTTTACAGGAATACTGGTCATCGTGTGAAGTTGCTCACCTGGTGTTTTAGGCACTTAACTTATGCAGAAAATACAAGGTAGCTACATATATGCTGTTGCTGCCTTAAATTCTACTTTTCCAAGTGCTGATAACATGCAGTGGTTGTATTGGGGGAGACATGTTTTTGTCTGAAAAACAATCCTCTGGTTTGTTATGCTCGGCATTTGGGTCGTAATGGAATTATGTCTAGTTTATTTTGCTTATAATACATATTATGTAGTATGTGCTACAAATTGTATTGGTAGACATAGACGGAATGAGTTGCAGCTTATATTATATGCGGCTTATTCCGTAAGTGTTGTATATTGTAAAAAATGTTCACGACATTCTATTCTATAATGAAGGGTAGTTCCATACACGTTTGCTAGTCATATAGCTATGTAATACGCCATCATGCAGTATACATACGGCTTATTCCGTTTATCGACTATTATATTCTGTAATTACCATGCAACTTATTTCGTAATACTGGCACATAATAAGCATAATATCCAATGTACAGTGGGGTCAGCGTGTAAGTGCACACACGAACGAACACGACAGGTTGGAACAAACATGTCGTGTTCGTTCGTGTGTGCACTTGCACGCTGACCCCACTGTATGCTCTAGCAAACAAAGCGGTTATTTCGTTTCATCATGTGTTGGTAAACACGTCGTAGTCTGGACATCGAACTGCTTTATATACATATACTACTATATATATATGTTAGCGATGATATTGGACATGGTATACATGTGGGACAACTATTTTTGCTGTAGCCTATTATATTAACGTCTTAACCCCAGGTAGTACTCTTTTTGCCAATTGTGCATGCAATGTCAATGTGTATCACCCTATTTTAAGACACTACGCCAAAAACATACAAAGCCCCATTTGTTTTGTAGCAATATATCCCCCGAAGAAAACCCTCTTCACGGGGATAACTTCCCCTAGGAGGAATAATAAGTTTGTTGGATGAATAGTCTTCCTATATATACTAACGTCGTAGCCCCAGTGAGTACTCATTTTTACACTTTTTCGTGCAATATCAGTATAACACCGTATCTTAAGATACTACCCCCAACACTTTTACCAAGCCCCATTTTTCTGTAGCAATGTACACCAGAAGAAAACCCTCTTCCCGGCGATAACTTACCCTAGGAGGAAAAATAAGTTTGTTGGATGAATCGTCTTCCTATATAATTATACTAACGTCGTAGCCCCAGGGAGTACCTTTTTTTCGGGTTGATGAGAAACTATGTTTCGTCGTTGTACAATACATATGGGGCTACAACGTGATATTGCCGCCAAATACTAACAAAATAGTCTAAGCTAAGTTTTTACATGCAATACTTAGAGCATAATCCGTATTAGTCGTGACTGAATGACTGTTTTGATATACAGTCATGATGGCTTACTCTTGTAAAGTGGCATTTTCCTGTGGAATTTTCGACAACAGTGATAAAGTATCAAATTTACATATTCTTAACAACATAACTTGTGGGTTATTTCAATATGCATGTAAATAGTAGTTGAGCAATATTTTAAGCTTTTATTGTTTATAGAAATTACAAACAAATAATTTTTATTGACAAAATTCATGAATATCTGAGAATTTTTTATTTTGTTTTGGTAAAAAATTGTATTGAAATCAACACTATAATGCTGGTGTATGTTTGTAAATGTAAACTAGGGTTCAATCCATGTTGTTTATACAGTTAGATGCTGTATATGTTCAGTTGTATTGAAAAATATAAAATGCCAATAAACAAATAGCAGCCATCACAACCCAATTGATTGGGTCGGTGATGTTTTCGACTAAATCCGTATATGCGGACACCCGTGCTGTAAGTGATGTATCCCACCCTATCGGCCTACACCGGGCACAATGGCTGCTTCTCGTGATAACACGGGGTCAAATAGCGTCGAGAGAAATTGAAGAGAGTCCCACACAGGGGCGGATCCAGCATTTGGGGAACGGGAGGGGGGGGGGGGGGGTGGGGGGGGGGGGTTGTCTAGTTGCGAAGGTAACTATTGCAATCTACTCCCGGACTTTTTTTGAAAAAGGATAGTTTTGAAAAAAGGAATTATTCGTTTGTTATTTTCATGTTTTTTCTTTTAGCGGACGTGCTCCAGTGGTCATATCCCTGTCATGCGCATTACCGGTATAACTAGGATACGAAAATGACTTATTTCTGAAGAAGATTGATTATAAAGAATTCAGTGTCGGCTATCATGTTTCAGGGGCGGATCCAGCATTTTAGGAACGGGAGGGGGGTGTCTAGTTGCGAAGGTAACTCTTGCAATATACTCCGTACCGTCCGTAGCTAGCTGAACTGGGGGAGGTTGCAAACCCGGAACCTCCCCATCCAGATCCGACCCTGCCACATCAGCCTACGCATCCGAATACTCTGGTCAGGGGCTGCGCTAGTCAAATAAGTATTCGTTCGACTGATAAAGCTGATACTAACGAAACACAAACAACGCCATACATTTTCCATCATGTACAATTGATGTAGTCCTCTTAACTGTAGTCGTTTCTGGCTATTTATTTTAATTAGACTGCGTGCATATATCTTTTTGTTCTCGAAATCATTCCCAATCGGCTATAGCTCTGATGGTGGTGATCACACGAGCACTATTATGTTCCCCGGTATTCAGAGTGTGGGATCACTTGGTTTCCGAACGGTGTGACGTCATTGTTTGGGATGAATCTACAGTAGCTTACCGCTAATATCTTTCTAACGAAATGACAGATTTTATGATGAAACATAGCCGTGTCATTTTGCAGAAGAATCGGTTACCATCAATGTAAGCACAACTCTAGATCAAGTGAATGTAAGAAATAACATATTTCGTTCGCTATATGCTTATCATAAGAAATCGTCAGTTTGTTAGGAATTTGTTTAAATATTATCGACTGTAACAATTACCTCACAGATTATGTCCGTCGGAGACTGTGGTTCGGAAACGTTCGGAAACCACGTGGATCCCGAGTTATGAGTACATAACTCTAATTACATTTCATTACACTGCATTACATAAGAGTTATGACGGAGTAGTATTTCCAAATGTGCGTTTGAACCGTCATTTGTTCTACAAAAATTGCGCATACGCATATTATTAGATAAGTTTATGGTCATATTTTTGTGTCATATTGTAGAATTGTCTCTCGCTAACAATATTTTCTATATTTTAGTGCGCGACGTGTAAATGCTATTACGCACATTTTTAATGTGAAGCGTGGTGTAGCGATATAGTGCAACTCGTTTCCTATAAAGCGGAAAACGTGCAGCTAGTGGATCACATGCCATTGCATTTTCCATTTCTGCCATCATAGTGGCTCATGTTTGTTTGTTTATTTGGTGTTTAACGGCATATCAACATCTAAGGTCATGTAAGGCCGGGCAAACGGGTTCGATCCCGTTTGAAACTGCTGCATTGGGGGGGGGGGGGTGGGGAATCCCAAAATCAAAACGGAATATTTACATCGAGAAACAATATATTCAGCTCTGAAATTAGAATAACCTGACCTGGTGCCAGGTACATACCACACCAAAGCCACGTGGCCCCTTCCCGTAAAATAGGATTACAAATAATCGTAATACTCACATAAGGGGTATAACCAGATTCAACTGTCACATACAAAATGCCAAAGACGTATGTGAGGGCCAAACCTGGGGCCCGTTTCACTAAACTTCTTACGACTAAAATGTTCGTAGTTTCAAAATTTAAGATCGTCTGTAAATGTCAATTTATGGATTTACATTTATTGAGCATAGGCTGCATATGCAGCATATGCGCAATAAATATAAATCCATTAATTATTTACAAGAAAACAGTGTTAATTTGAAATTTACAGACTATCATAATTTGGCACTTACGAACATTTTAGTCGTAGGAAGTTTAGTGAAACGGCCCCCAGCAGCGAGTTAAAATAATAAACATCATATTAAAGCACTGCGATTGTTACAGTAGCGCTTTTCTGCAGGTCAACTATACGTACTATACCAATACTATACGTATACTATACCAATACGATATGTTTTCTATACGATATGCATATAATATAAACGTACGGTATGTTTGTACCGTACATACCAACCAATATCGTATAGATATACCATTCAAATCGTACGTTTATACGATTTGTATACATGTGTATAATTCTGGTACGTTTGTATCGTACAAACATACCAGGGGGCCGTTTCACTAAACTTCCTACGACTAAAATGTTCGTAAGTGCAAAATTATGATAGTCTGTAAATTTCACATTAACACTGTTTTCTTGTAAATAATTATTGGATTTATATTTATTGAGCATAGGCTGCATATCGATTTTATTGTGAAAAACAATTGTTCTATGAGAATTTTACATGGGGGCTAACAATAGATTTTAAGTAATTTTTGGAATTTGTGGACCGATTTTGAAAATCTAACTTGTTTTCTATCCAGGTTTCGTATTGTTTCGTATTACGACCCTGCTGGTCACTCTCCAGGCCCTTTTTCGCACTAAAATTAATATTTGATAGAATTTCATCAACTAAAAAAATGGGGAGGGTGACTTTTTGTTATTGATGAACAGTTACTTACATGTACATGTAAATATTGTTTTAGATACAATGTGTTTAATAGCCGAAAGTTCGTCTGCAGATAAACGTGGAAGAAACAGTAGCGGCATAAATATCATATTAAACATCCCTCTTGTATGGTCCTCTTTCTAGCAATCCAAAACCAGCTTACCAGGCCATTTCTTCTCCAACGCTATAGAGACTGTGGCGTCACCAGCGGCGACGTTATCTGTCTGCAGGCACTGCAAGCCACTGAAATGTATGTCGCTTCATTGTGACCGGCGCTAATCTTGCCAATATTGTAAATTTCTATATTTCAAAATACACAGTCGCACCACAGGTTGAAGTAACGGACCGAGGTCTATACATACATTAAATATGCCTAAAAGCAGCAATAAATGAAATAAAAATAAGCTAAACAATTTCTTTTTACTCCCTATATACATTGTATATGTAAAATTTTGTTTAGCTTATTTTTTGTTCATTTATTGATGCTTTTAGGCATATTTAATGTATTTATAAACCTCGGTCCGTTACTTCAACCTGTGAGTTGAACCTAAAAGACCACCTCGGAATAGATTCACAGGTTTGACTGTACAGTGCAACCTCTCTACAACAGCCACCCATGGGAAAACGTAACAGTGGCTGTTATAGAGAGGTGGCTGTTGTATGGAGGTTAATGCTGAATTAAATTTTGTCGTCTGATGTTTATTTATTTTCTTCAATCATTCTCAATAAAACATGTTTTGACCGGGTGGGGTGGGGTGGGGTGGGGGTGGTGGGCTTTGAATAATGCTTGACATATGGAACGAAAATAATTCAATCTCCAAACCGGAACTTACGGATATTCCAGACCATGCTTATATGCAACTCTGCAAATATCGTCCATAGTAGAGCTGATGGGGACATCGTTTTTAACGTGTTTAATATGCATTGTTAAACAGTAGCGCCTTTCTACTGGCTACCTGTTTGTATATATAAATATCGTATACATATCGGCGCTACTGAATGTATGTAAGTCAATGAGTCGTTCGCGCTGAGTGACTAGTTGTAGACTAAATTGCTTTCTTTAGACTCAATCATTTGATCAGCTAACTCAGGGACCATAAATACCTTCGTCCCAGTAGCTGATTTCACTCAACTTGCAAAATATACTTATCTTGCGAAGGACAATTTTCAAATTAAGGATAAATTTATTAAGTTTTATTATACTAAATTTATTACATTATCACAGCCATTTTAGCTGTGATAATGTAATAAATTCAGTATAATAATTCTGCATACTTTTAATCATCAAATATATGCAGTCGTTAGTTCTATATGAAATTATGTATTTCGGGAAAAATAAACGATTATTCCATCAAAATATACTTAGCCGGCTAGATAAGTATGCTTAGCGATTTGGATGAAATCGGCTACTGGCCAACCATGTCAATGCAAAAGATTGACCAGTTAGCCGCCAGTTTCGTATAATGGCACCGGTGAAATATATATACATTACACTTTCTGCTGATTAAAATTCACTTGATTGTTTAATTATTATGTTCTACTTGATTTTTTATTTTAATTAAATTTTACATCGTATTAATTGATGAATGCTCATTCCAGGGCCATCTGACCTGTTCGCATTGGTCAGCAATGGGCAAATACGAATTGAGGGTATGTTGTGACAACAAATAATCAAAACAACATATTTTTCGGGAGTTTCAAACAATAATTTATTCAAGAGAAAACCTATGGATGGGAATTGGTTTGCACATGATAGTACATTTGCCTCTCGATAATGATTTAGCAAACATGCAACTTTCAATATGTAGTTCTGCAAGTGACGTGGCACGGCATGGTTTGAAAGTGAACATTTTACCTCAGAAGTTGATAATTTTAAAGAGGCTGCACCGAGATATTTCACATTCCTGCATAGGTAAGGAGCACTAATAGAGCAGCATATGTGTGTATGTAAATAGAGAATAGTAGGTTAATGCCGTGAATGGGAAAAAATATCCGGCAAGGCTCAATAATTTCTTTATTTCTCATCAGAAATATATGTTGTGACCACTCATTTGAACCGTCTCGCCGAGACGGTTCAAATGAGTGGTCACAACATATACTTCGGTTCAGAAATAAGGAAAATAGATAGAGAATAGGTGCAGGTAAGGAGCACTAATAGAGCAGCATATGTGTGTATGTAAAAGCTTCTAGTGTGTCGTGTACATAAATGTCGAACGCATATTGCCCACTTATTTGGAATATTGCATTAAATACATACTATCCGAGGGCGTGAAGTTGATACTTTTAAATTAAGTTCATAACTGGTCACTGCCCCCTAAATCAATACGGTCACAGGACGCCAGCGCAGAACGTCATGCGCAGATAATCGACTGTGTTGTAATTCTACGTTTTTGTCTGCAGATTTCTTACGTTTAACGTCCGCATTGTTCTGCCTGCGCATACGTGCAGTCTGATCAGGGTCTGTATTTTTATTTTTAATTTCTGCATCATTTTTGACATGTTTTCCCGTAATCAACTGGTCTACAATTAACATATCCAAATGGTTCATGTACGTATTGCCTCTTCCAAGCACATTACACACATTCTTGTACTTCATATATGTGGCTGTGGCTGGAGAAATGTGGCTTATGGGTTTTGCGACCAGTGTCTGCAGTCTAATCTGCAGTATTTGCCATTTCATCAACAAAACAACCATCATGCTTCTAACAAGTAATCGAAATCACTTTCAGGCTGCTGCAGGCGTGTGATATTTGATGAGGATATACACTGTTCACACATCCCATAAGCCCTATTTCTCCAGTCACAGCCACATATTCATACTATATATTTGTGTACCGTAAACCAGAGGTCCCGGGTTCGTGTCCCGCGTCTGAGTACGTCTTGTCCTCGCCGTGTGACATTTCTAGGTATACCACATGTATACGTGTACAGTGAAACCTCTCTAAACCGGACACACTGGGAGGTCCCCAGGGTGTCCGGCTTAGCAAGATTTCACTGTAAATCAGGCATTTGATCATTCTGAGCCATAGTTGCGTGTTATGCGATTATGAACAGACATTATCACCTGAGATAAGTGACCAAGAAACTGTGATCAAAAATAAGGTCACATGTGTTTTCTTGTTGTCTGGTTTAGAGGGGTTCCACTATGCTTACTATATAAACGCATCCATGTCCAACATACTGCACTCGCTCCACCCGGTCATGTTGAAGCCCATGATACCCCGAACGGCGGCTGTTAAGTCACATTCGTCTGGGTAAACGTCATCATGTACCATGTTCAAACTGAAATGTAGGGACACAGGTTGACTTAACGGACCGATGTCTATAAATACATTAAATATTCCTAAAAACATAATTGAAAACATAATAAGCTAAAAACAAAATCTATAGTTTAGTCCCTCCTATATTAACCAATGCGTATAGGAGGGAGTAAATAATTGTTTTAGCTTATTTGTTCACTTATTGATGTTTTTAGGCATATTTAATGTATTTATAGACCTCGGTCGTTTACTTCAACCTGTGCTTAGGGACATGTCATCTATGCGGTGGAGAAGCGAAACTCAAGACGCTTAAATGTGGCTTATGTGATACATGTATGTGACCAGTTTAGCTCCTGATCAAATAGCACACACATTCAGCCTGATAACGAACTATATTGCTTCTTAGAAGCATGACGGATGTTTCATTGACGGAATGGTGAACAGAGCAGATCCTCATCAGACTGTGCGGATGCACAGGCTGAACTGGATCTACACTGGTCACAACATCCATAAGCCCCATTTCTCCAGTCATAGCCACAAATATGGCTGTCACTGAAGGAATGTGGTTATGGGATTTGTGACCCGTATGCCTTTTGATCAAATACATATAGCACACTTCTGTAGCCTGATAACGATAACGATAACGATAACGATAACGATAACGATCTGCATTGATTGTTAGAAGCACGACGGATGTTTCATTTATGGCATGGCGAAAATTGTAGATCATAACGTGATCATGCACCTTGCATTGTCGCGCGCATTAATTCAGGTAGTACTGACTTGTGCCTATCTTCGTATGCATTAACTCTTTGAACCCGAAAGCCCGCTATATCGGGATTTGCAAACAGTGCAGATCCAGATGAGCCGGCTCGTAACGAGCCGTCTCATCAGGATCTGCACTGTTTGCAAATAACTTTCATATTTTTTAGAACACACCCCTTTTCATAAATGGACTAATCTGAAAACCATTTTGTGACGACTGGATTGGTAAAAAAATTAGCATATCACAGTCAATTACAGTTACTTAGGGTTTAAAGGGTTAAGGAGTCACTTCATAGAACACCATTCATTGTTTCGAAGACAATAGCTTCGTGAATGTAATTGCATATGTGTATATATAATGAACCTGACCTTGGTTTTCTCTTGACTGGAGTCGCCATCTGAGCCATCTTAGCATGTACAAGCTATCAGCCAGTTCCACCTCTTGTAGCGTTTGACACAGACAACTCAGAATGTGACAGATCTACGAATACAATTTAGTATAATACCAAGTCGGATTTAATATGCACATTTTCTTAAAACACATATATCTCTACAAGGCTATATATAGTGCACACTTATATAGGCTATCTTACCGGTACCCAGTTGATTTACCATGTATGCTGTATTGAGTGCAATAAGGACTATTTGGAGTTTGTATGAACCTGGACTGCTGTCATAAACGTGTCGCTAGCAGACTATATGTGGTAAGATTGTCATACATGCAATTCTAAAATGGAGTGGAGTGACCCGATGTTTTACACGGTGCAACATGGCGATTGTATATTTTGGAAATGACAACCTTTATAACCAATGTATCAATCATGGTGAAAACCTTTGCATGAGACAATTGATAGCACGGTGCAACAAAGTATCCTTCCAACATGTTGTACCAACTTTTGTTAGTTTATCTTTCGTAGTTGTTTGCTATATTTATCAAACGCTACAGTGAAACTGACCGATAGTTTGTCCATGCTAAGATGGCTTAGATGGTAACTCAATGTCCAGTATAGTATACGCTAAGAAGAACAGGGCCGGTTATTGTCTTGGAAACGAAGGTTGGTGTTCTATAAAGTCATTGGATCAGGTATTTTAAAAAAGGGCCAATATCAATAGTTAAGGAGGTTGCTGAATTTGTATCAAGTAACCTGCCCTGTATTGACATAATACGTACACATGTACTGACTGATAACATATTGTTGTATCAGGCATTGACCTAATACAAACATCCGGGTTACAATGAAATGAAAACTGACATTCCATTGGTCACGAGACGTCATTGTAATGACGCAACGTAAGGAAGTCCGCGTTTTGTCCATATATAACGACGTCATATGTGGTAATTTCGAGCATAAAACGTTACCGGATAAATAGAATACCAGGCTACTGTCTTTTGATATCAAGTTTACATTGTATCAGGCTCGCCTCGGAAATGGTAGGAATTCCTCGGCAAGCCTCGAAATTCCTACACGTTTCCTAGCCTTGCCTGATAAACCTGATATCAAAATACGCTAGCCTGGTATTCTCTATGTATTGTCTACTATGTTTTCTTCTTCTATCGCACGGCCGTAGACACCACCACGGCAGCCACTGCGCGCGCCGTGCCACTATTTTGGTTCTAGAAAGCAGGTAACACCATTTTGAGGGTCTATGTCGATTTCTTTCCCGCTCAATAGTCCACCTTTACATTATGTTATTCACCGCTATGTGCCTGTTAATTAATTGTCAGTGATTGTAAACATTTATCACAAGGACCACATGCAATTATTTTTGTCAGCGGTTGTTTGCACGCGAGGACCGCTACCCGCTACAAAGGCCTCGCTTTCAACTGTCCCATGATGCCAGACATTGTCAGAAAATGGAGTGGCCAATTCAATACGTGTCCACTGACAACGCGCATTTGCTGCTAATATTATACTCACGTGCTCCCAAATACGTGGACACCAAGGAAGTCATAGTAAGGGGTCAAGAGGGAGCCCCCTTCTTCCACTAATCCCTATTCCCCGAACACATTCAAATAATAACACACATTTATGCACACTATACTCTACGAAGCCCCGCAGGGGACATGGATCTTTTTTATTAATTCGTTCCCACGAAATAACAATTCGTTCCCTCAAATTAACTATTCATTCCCTCGAATTAACAATTCGTTCCGTGGGAACGAATTGTTGTTTCGTGGGAACGAATTGTTAAATTGAGGGAACGAATTGTTATTTCGTGGGAACGAATAAATAAAAAAAGAATTATACGGCCCATGCAGGGCTCCGTAATAATCATCTGCGCCCAAGTTCTTGAGCAACAAAGAAGCCGTCAATGACACTCATGCCAATTGAAAGTTTCAGCGTTCTTTGACGACGCGCAGTTATTTTCAATAGTGTTGTCAATATTTCTTGTTGTTGTCACTGCCTTTGCTGTTGTCAATATCATACTCACTTGTGCCCAAGTTCGTGAGCAATCAGAAAGCCATCAGTGACATCGGTGTCTATGACCATCGCACATCGTAGGGGGCCCAAGCAAATCCCGCCCACATATGACAAGCCAGCCGGTGATATTCCAGTCACTCTGCCGTAGGGAAAAGTAAAGAATTTACACTTGCAGAAGGTCCCAGACGAAGCACACGGAAACGAGTGGTAAACGAAGTGAAAATTATCGTTGTGTATAACGATACATGTATGCATAGAAAGTTATAAACAATCATCGTTTGTCATTTTTTTATACATCAAAACGATATTTTAACTATTTAAACGCATGTCGTTTCTTTCAATGCATCATTTTGACATAGTTCTCTTTGTTTTTAATTAGTAAATTATGTTTTAAAAGTGACACCCCGCCGTCAAATTTAACGTTCGCATGCTCTCAACCAACTGCCCAACATCTATGTGTAAGTGCTCGCACGATAAACACGAAATTTAAACGTTCGACACAGAAATGGCGTTTCGTTTTAATATGTAAGTTTCGTCCAGTACATAAATACATGTAGATATCTCGTCAACACGATATCAAGGTGTATGATCACGTGGTACTAACAACAACAACAAGTACCGATTCAAAGTATGTATTCTTTTATAGTGTCCTTACTACGTAACGAATTTTGATGAAATATGGCGCATCAAACGCGTCTTGGTGGTCTCTGTATTTTCGCCCAAACTTCTGTCGTTTTTGCGACGAATCGATTTCCGTGTCTCCGACACGGAAATCGATTGTTCGCAAAAGCGACATAAGCCTATGCCAAACCCCATAGACCACCAAATGCAGCTCATGAAGACGCGTTTACTGAGCCATATGTCATCAAAATCGGTTGCATATTAAGCAAAATATCAAATAATACTTACTTTGGAGTGGGCGACGTTGTTGTTGTTGTAACCACCTGATCATGCACCTTGGATATACGACAGCCTGCGCTAATATTGCCAACTCGCAATCAAGCAAGGTTCTTGTATGAGCCTGATCTCTAGCACAGCTCTGGCTCAGTCAATCAAGTTGCTTGACTTCAAGAACAATGTTTAATAGCTATAATAATTCGCCTCCGATATGTTATCTACGGCTACAATTTGACGCATTCAAAAGATGTGAGCAACCAAAGTGCATAGTATTACCCAAACCTGTTGATGTTATGTCAACATTTAGTAAACTGTATATTGTATACCTTTAAACAAATAATCTTTGATGTAGAACTAGTAAATTGCCATAAATAATAGATCAGGGAAATCATGTTCCCATGGAAGCCGTCTTTTCTCTAGTTATTATTCAACATTCAACATAAAGAAATGAAGCTTTCAAATTTACAAGATATACATGTAAATGTCAGATAAACACATTGACACGGTAAAATAACAAATTTCTGCATGTGTATGTTCTTTATTAATAATGTATTGATACAGCATTGATAGTTTTATATCGCTAACATATCAAACACGCCGAATAACCGATTGCAAAAATCACTGTTCCATGTGTTACATTAAACAGATGGGGGGATAAATTGCTACATGTACCCTCGCGAGAGGTATAGAGTGGGGTAGCAATTTTGTTTCTAAACGTTTAAGTACTTTGAAATAAAAAACATGACAGATACTGGCAAGATTAGTCCAAACGGAAACTAATCAGCCAATCAGTCTGCTTGATTTCAAGCTCGGTATTCAAGTATTCTGAAATAAAGAATTGACAAATGTTTCTGTGCCTGGAGAAATGCGAACAGTGGGGATCCAACCCAGTCTGATAAGGATCTGCCCTGTTTGCAATTCCATCAATGAGTAACCCACCATGGTTCTGACATGCAATGTATTATTATTATATACGAATTTTCGTTTCCCATTGAAACTCAATGCAACTCAAGACGTCAGTATTTTTCCATATTGACGTCTCGTTCATATTGGCCAGTGCCGGAACTCCACATCTCAAAATAGTTTCTTCTAAATCATCACTAATTTGTTTGTTTATTTATATTTTGTATATTTTTGAAGCGCATATAAATTGCGAATGATGCACCAAGAAATAAAAAGGTTATTTGATTTGTATGTGGATGTATAAATATCGCACGCTGTGGAACTCGTGTATATATCCAATTACAAATCAATGTAACATATACTTATTATTTAGAGCCCCCATGGCGTACCCCGATACAAGATGGACGTGGTCGAAGCCGGGAAACAGTCCATTGTCGTTGACGCCGCCACAGAAGTTGGCCAGAAACGGGTTTATGGTCGCTGGTGGCTGGTACCACGCCTGCAAACACGGGTGTTGAAGTTACAGCGAAAATTTGTTAACGTTCCCAAATATAGAAACAATAGTTATCTTTTTTTTCTTTTTTTTTGTACGTGAAAACAATATGTTCGTTTAAATACCCGGCTTAGCTATTTAAATGCCTGTCGTTTCTTTTAACGCATGTTGTGTCGTCTGTTTTAAAAGCATGTCGTGCCGTTTACACATCATTTTCGTTCGCGGAACCAAGAACACATCCGGACTGAATGTCTGCTTTCTTTTGACATTATTTATGGCTGTGACCACATACATTCGGCGTGTTTCGGCTTTCTTCGTTATTTCTATATACGAACAACTATAAATAACAAAGCAAACTGCTTAATGTTAATATCAAGGGAAGTTATCATTGTAATGTATACAGAATTACCGCGCCGTTCATATATAGCAGTACTGTGACCGACGAAAGCTGAAACACGCCGTGTGCCTGTGACTTCGGTACAGAGTAGTACTGTCAGATGATTATTTCACATAGACACAGATCTGTATTCTGTAAATTTCGGTGTGGTGTTGCTCCTATAAGACTATGACTCGAAACAGGTCGTCATGAAAACTTGTCAATTAGTGACCGACTCTGTCCATTCTGCAAAACTGAAGTTGAGGATGAGTACCATTGTGTATTTCACTGTAACCTCTATGATGATTTACGAATGAAATTAATCATGAAGGCAAATGCAATATGTGATCAGTTTACTTAGTTGTCAGATCAGAATAATTTGTTTTAATATTCAACCCAATGAAATCAATCGTCTATGTACCAATCCCTGCGATGCAATTTTACACATTCCTTTTACATGTGTATATAATGCAACTATCGATTTATATTTCAGATCAAATGATTGACAACAAAAACGACATGTTAGCTTGCCATGTTAAAATCTGATTTTCCCCCATTACAATTAACATTTCACGGAATTTCAGCAAATTTAAGAACATTTCACGGAATTTCAGCAAATTTAACAGTATTAGTGTCAACCTGTCGTTATTACGAACAATGTACATGTAGTTAATGTTTCATAATAATATAATATATACATGTATATATGTCTGGCTGTCCAAAACCCCAGTACCGGCCGATGTATATTCACGGACTCGGGTGTGTTGTTGGTTGTTCATTGTTATTAATATTATTCGTTTATTTATATTTATTATACCGCCGCAACGAGTAGTGGGAGGGGGGTATACTGGAGTCAGGTTGTCCGTCCGTGCGTGCGTCCGTGCGTCCGTGCGTCCGTCCGTCGTATTATACTACATGTACTTCACTGTTCACAGCGACATACATGTGAGACACGCCATGTGATTTTAAACATAAGAAGATGCGTGATATTTCATTAAAATATTTACAGAAAATGTGAAACTTTCTGAAAATGACGTAGAATAATAACGAAATATTCATTCCCAATTTGCTCTTAAGATTGTATAAAATTCCGACGTCATTTCGAGAAAATATAAAAATATCAATACATGTTTTTCAGGAAAATCGCACATCTAGTACGAAATCACATGGCTTATCTCAAATTTAAGGAAACGGTAATATACATATATACAAACCGGATTTGTGTCCCAGAATTCCATAGCTTTGATTGCAAGTGTGAAATCCCAGAACAGTACATCCTCTCGTCCATATTCAGCCTGAACCTAGAACAGTAAACCAAATATACATGTTTATACTGTTTTGCGAAAACAACCCACATTTTACGGCTATATCCACAATGTAAAAACAATAATATTAAATTTTAGCAATATTTCAAAATGAGCCTTCTTTTTATTTCGTGAAATTTTGTCGAAAATTATTTCTCTGTGGGAATTTAACATAGGGGGACAGAACTGGAGAACCTGGATGAAGAACAGAAAAGGAAATTGACTCTGAAACCTGGCTAGATAGATTGAAAATGATCTAAGAAAACAAAAGTTAAAATTTGAAAATAGATCCTCTATTTGTAAAATTTGAAACAATTTCCCCACGTTAAATCCCAATAGGCATCTTCACTATGTGGGGAAATCAATATTGGGACACAATTTCACGAAATAAAAAGAAGGCACAATCTTAAATTTGATAACAATTTAATAGTATCGAAGAAAATGTTGTTTTTGCATTATTTAAAAAATTAAATAGCCGTACAATTTGCCAGTGGGCAGATTTCGTGAAACAGACAGTAGGTTATTTGATTTGTATGTGGATATTTGCACGAGTGCCGCAGCGTGCAATGTCGTTGCGCGGCGGAACGAGTGGCATACATGTATATCCATATACAAATCAAAATACCTTTTTATTATATACGCACATCACTACATATATACAAAATATAAATAAAATAAACAAGTTTGTGGTGATTTAGAAGGAACTACTTTGCGAAGTCCAGGCACTGACCAATATGAACGAACTCACGAAACGGAAAAATATTGACGGCTTACGTTCCTGTGTGTTTCAATGGGAAACGAAAGTACATGTACGTATATTATAAATATATTTATACCGCAACCATTGCTCCATGTAGCATAATAAAGGGGGTTGCATAATGCTATTTATATCTGAAGAAACAAAATACAACTGAAGTAGCCTAATACATGTATACATGAAGTGCATTTTTTGCCTTTATTTGTTTACGTTAAACCCCAACTCGTGGTCTCTGATTGGTCAGTCGCAACATCAAATGTATGATGGTGGCAGATTTAAAAATGTAAATTGCTGTTGATTCTGCTGACTTTTGTTAAGTTTTAACAGTATATGTGAAGAAACAAACGACAAAGACATACATGTCCATTATGATTTTAATGCTTAATATGATAATTGGGAGGTCTAAAGCCAGCCAATATTGAAGCTCATTGTAAATAAATAAGAAATTTAATCAGACACAAAACGGGTTCAACCTCCCGGGTTCAACCTTCCATTTTCTATTGAATGACCTCGCTAGATTTGCGACGCTTGATTAGCGAATTACGTCAAAATATGATGTCACGCATTTTCAAGCAATTATGTTCAAGATGCGTTGTGATAGTATCTGATGTCTGCCACCTAGTTGTGTATGTGTATCAGTGGACTTAGGGATGGGTGTACATCAAGTCAGTGTACTATTACCTTTTTTGTAACTGAATATCTCGAATTTCAAATGAGAAATTCAGCTCAAATTTGGTGTACTTGTTTATAACTGATTGGGTGTATGGCTAATCTAACCCTAACCCGCACCTAGTTGGTGTATTGACGTACCATGCGTATATGTGGACGTATGTCATTTGAAAGAAACGCACTTAGTCCCCCGCAGTTAGCCGTCCTGATTTAGTCCTCAGCTGTTCCCGGATATAGTCCCCCGCTGTCACTAATATTTGCCATACAGTCGAAATATGTGCATTACATGATGGAGGCAATGAGGCGGTTAATTTAACATAGCTAGTTCATTCTCCTATCGCACGAAGACGGTATGGAAGACCGTGAAAAAGGCTGAGTGTGAGTGCATGTGATGTATGTAGATTCAGCCTTAACAGTGTTATCCTATTTAATGATGATATTTGATGGTTGGTCAGGGCATAACATATCAGGCAGGGAATTATCGATATTTGGTTATGCAAAGTATGTAATATGTTTTCGGGCCCAGCTACTGTCGTTTCGCGGCTTATCGTTACATGTATATACGATTTGCTATTATTCGAGTTCAGGTGTGGCGTTTATCTGTTACTATTTGATTACATGACAATATGTTTCACATTTTCTGAAACGAAAGAAAAAGAGAAGATAATACACGGCGACTGCCGAGGCATTTGATAATAACTTTAAGGCAAAAGCGGTCGTCGCGGACGACAATGACGACGACGACGCGGACGACGACGGAAAAAGTGCCGACTATAGTCGGGCCTCTGCTAAAGCAGGCGCAACAAAAAGATTCATTGCTTGTCACTAATTTATACAGGGTTATTAAACATTATTTCTACCGACAAACGTAATCGGGGAATTTGTCCTCCCTATGCAAAGATAATCGGGGCATTTGTCCTCCCTATATGGGGCATTTGTCCGCCCTATACAAAGAAAGTAGGGGCATTTGTCCGCCCCATGCAAATATAGTCGGGGCATTTGACCGCCCTATGTGGGGCATATGTCCGCCCTATACAAACATTATCGGGGCATTTGTCCTACCCTGTCATTTTTGAAGTAGGGTCATTTGTCCGTCGGGGCTTTTGTCCTGCATTCATATGACGTATCAGTAGAACTTCCGAAATGTTTGCATAATACGATTATTACACGTAATAGTTCAACAGACTACTTAAAACTCCAGTTGATTGGTGTAATAAGTGTATTTTATTGAAGGAATGCCGAAAAGTGCAGATCATGTTCAGACTGTGTGAATGTACAGGCTGAACTGGATCTACAGTGGTCGCAAACGCTTGTGTTGTGTTTGGCTTCTCAGTCGCAGTGTACAGCAGATGTTGACACAATCTTCAAATAACACCCCACCCGCCGTGGCAATTAAAGAGACGAATTTCCCCACTGCTATCACCCCGGGCTTTCCTTAATTGACCCCATGTACAGCATTGCTTCATTTTAAATGGACAATGGCCTACAATAATGACGTTCTGACAGTTTGACCAGCATAGCACGAGATCCATATATGCACCTGACAGCTCTGATAAGTGTCTACTCTGTTGCGCGTCTGATTTAGCATTATAAGTAGTATATAGGGAGTCAGTTCATTACCGCGAAGTGTGGGGGAAGAATTGAAAGCAGTGGGTAGCCCCATAGGTACCAAAAATAGTAAAATTTCCTGTTAATTTAAAGCGAAATAAATACAACCCACAGTAAAACAAAATGATACCACCAAAGTTTGTAAAATGTGTCCCCGATTTGCAGCGGTTTCGACTACCCTATTTCAGCTACCCAACGAAATAGTAAGTCGATTTGCAAGGGTTTCGGCTACCTGTTTCAGCTACCCAACGAAATAGTAAGTCGATATACGCGGGAGGTCTCCCATATAGGAATGGCCTCTCTGTAGAATTTTTCTAGTCCATATCGAAAACGGAGCGAGAGGGCTTTGGGTAGCGTACGAACTGTGCCCTATTTTATACTGTGGGATTGTTTTAATACACCCTATTGAACACGAGAAAACTAGCAGAAAGCCCCCTAGCCCCGATCAAATATGTGTCTTCTATACTGTAGTATGAGGCGTTATAATTAATTAATTGTCAAAAATGAAAAAAACACCCTATTGAACATAAGCCATACAGGTATTTATATAAAACAATAAATTTCCACGATTAGAAAAATGACAGATATACGTAAAAAAGTTACGAGAGCGCCTCGCCCTAAGTTAACTCGCACAAGGATTAGCGATAAAAGGGGTGTAAATCCATCTAAAAGTTCTTCTCCTAGGATTCGGGAATTAAGGTCAGAATTAATAAGAATGGGTACACCTTTTTCAAACAGGTTAAGGGAAAGGGGGTTAACTACACTAATAAATAAGGAAAACAAATGATGAATTTATGAAAAGAATGGCTCGTGCAATGTCTCGGGGGGTATTTAAGGGGGTGGAAAAAAAGAATATAGAAAAGATAGCACAGACTATAGCTGATGAGGCTTCCCTCAGTCTTAGAAGCAGGAACATCGGCAAACCTCAAAAACGAGTGCAGAAAGCGCGTTTATTACAACAGTTAATAGAGGAAGGTAGCGAAATATTAGAAGATTATAAACAAAAAGAAAAAGAAATATTAAAAGGGCGTAGGATAACTACAATAACCCTGAAAAGAAAACTTCAAATAAATAACAGCAAAAGGATAATGGGCGAGTTAGAGCCTTTGTTAACTGACAGTTTTTACCTAAGATTCTCTTTTTCTTACAAATTAATTCACCAAGAGGAGAGAGACGCAAGAGAAAAGCCGACAACGTTGGTATTTTATAAAAAAGTATCCGGAAGTCCGTGGTTTAGGGGTTACGATGAGGTTGAAGAGTGGATTAATAAACAAGAAGAGCATAGATTAAACATAGATAAAATAGATAGGCCAAGCACAAAATGGAGGTTTGTAAGATGGATGGGTGTCAGTGTTAAAATAGTATATGGAACAGCTTCAAAGTGGTATGAAATCCCCAAAGGTGATGCTGGAATGCAATCCGAAAAAGTGGCAGGAGGTCGAATGCCAGAGTGGTTACGTTATCAAAAAGGGATGAAGCCCCTGGATAGTTTCAATGATGATCTGTGTTTGTTCAGATGCTTGGCGCTCCACACATCAAAGCTTAGGGCCGATAGATGTTTAACGTTGACCAAAGAACTCCAGCAACAATATTTACAGTTTGGTAAAACCCATAAAATACCGAAACCAGAAGGACCCATATTATTTGGAGATATCAAGAAAATGGAAGAGTGTTTTAAAATAGGTATTGATGCATACGAACCTACAGAAGAGGGAACATGGTATTTAAGAAAAGTAGCAGCTCATTACGACAAGATTGGTAATACAAAGATGAAAATAGGCATCTATAACGATCACGCCTTCCTTATTACGGATATGAATAAAGCCGCTGAAAACAATTATTGTTGCTTCGACTGCAAACAACGCTTTACAAAGGTCAGTAATTTAACCCGGCACGCATTGACTTGTATGAAGGGATTAACCAAAGTATCGTGTAAAGGGGAAAAATAGATCGGCCATTATCAGCGTTTGAAAAGGCTTTCTACCCAAAACCCGGTTGTAGTAAGAAATCGATCAGTTGGATAAAATCTTTACCAGGGCCCCATATTCACACTGCAGTATGCGGTCACGGTGGAGAAAGAATAATTGCGGGAGCCCCAGTGGATGGGTATTGCCCTATGACTGATACAGTTTATCAATTTCACGGCTGTTATTGGCACGGGTGTCCCAAACATTGTAAAGATTATAAAAATAAGCTTAGAAGATCCAACGAGAGAGACGAAGCAATTGAGGGTAAGTGTAAATTAGTAACTATTTTTGAATGCGAGTATGATGCAATTTGTAAACCTGAGGATGTAAAGGAACTCGAAAAGCCTCCTACAGTGATTTACCCATATCATATTGTATACGATTTTGAAGCATATTTAGACGGAAGTAAAGAAAAGCGTAACCCAACTAAAGATCTAGAGTTTATAAACGAACATATCCCAATAAGTGTTAGTATAGGGGATACTCTATCCAACAATATAACTCACATATGTGATACTTCTCCAAAGCAATTAGTAACCCTATTTATGGAAGATGTAAAGAGGAGGGGAGACAATATCCGAGAGGTCGTGGGGAGCAACAATACATATGGGTACACTGCAGACATGGAGTATCTTTACACTTCTCAGCAGCGAGAAATTACCCGTTGGATTTCACAAGTCCCAGTAATTGGGTTCAATTCCAGTAATTACGATCTTAATTTAATAAAGAAGCATTTAGTTGATATTTTAACGGATAAAACCTCTAAGGTACTAGTAGGAAAGAAAGCCAATACAACCATTTTTCTATTTACACCAGAATTTAGGTTTTTAGATGTAAAATTATATCTTGCTCCTGGTATCGATTATGATAGATGGGTTAAGGCTTATGGATGCGAAGGTGAAAAATCCTTCTTCCCATATGAATGGTTTGATTCTCCCGATAAACTAGCGTATGAGGGTTTACCACCACTTACAAATTGGACAAATAAATTAACTCCAAATAAAGCGATAACCAAAAAACAGTTGGAAGAGTGCAACAACATTTATAACAGATTAAATATGAAGTCTTTCAAAGACTGGTTAAAATACTATAACAACTTGGATGTTGACCCCTTTTTAGAAGCTATCGGAAAAATGACAAAATTGTATCAAACAAAAGGTATAGATATGTTTAAAGGTTCAGTTACCCTACCAGGAGTTGCTTTACAATACATTCTCAGAGGAACAATAACAAATTATGTAAAACCTTACGAAACAAAAGAGAGTAAGATAGCAGACGCGATATGTCCGCCACTGTATGCCCCCACTCAGGAAATATATGAAATGTTAAAAGGAGCATTAGTTGGGGGTCCATCAATTGTGTTTACAAGATACACTGAAGCAGGTGTTACGAGAATTAGGTCAGCCCCAGATGGAAATGGAAAGCTTTGCGAAGCCGTACTTGGTTTTGATGCAAACGCCCTATATTTATCAACATTAAACAAACAAATGCCATGTGGCGAAGGGAAACTACACGAGGAAAGCAGCCCTCACGACCCTATTAAAATAAATAAGTTTTCCAAGGCGGTTTTAAATGGTAAGTGGTTTGGCTTTGCTGAAGTAGATATAGAGGTTCCCAGCAGTTTAAAAGAGAAGTTTTCGGAAATGTCCCCAATATTTATAAATAGGATTGTAGAGGAGGAGGAAGTTCCAGAGAAGATGTTACAGTATTTACAAGAAACTAACCGTGCAAGAGGAGATGGTAGAAAACTAGTAGGTGCAATGTCTGCCCAAAAAGTATTACTATTTGCCCCATTATTAAAATGGTATTTGAAGCATGGTTTAGAAATTACAGGGATTTACAGAGTAATAAATTATACAGCAGGAAAGCCCTTTGAATGGTTTGTTAAAGAAGTAACTTCAGCCAAGAGAGCATGTGATGTTGACAGTTCCAAGTCCCCAATTGCAGATATAATGAAACTATTAGGTAACTCATGTTGCGGGAAAATATAGAATCCCCTGAAAAACACCTCAACACAACGTATACAAAAGATGAAAAATGTGTGGACAAAGCTTTAAGATCAGCGTATTTCGATGATTTAGAGGAAATAGGAGATTCTTACGAAATATCCTCAAGAAAAGTAAATGCCAATATGACTCGTCCATATCACTGTGGGATTGTTGTATACCAATATGCAAAACAAAGAATGTTAGAATTTTATTATGATTTTATGGACAAATACGTAGATAGAGCAGATTTTGAACTAATACAGATGGATACGGATAGTTTGTATATGGGGGTTAGCATGAACGGTGGAGAGTTAGATGGAATGATAAAACCAGAAATGCTAGACGATTTCAAAAAACATAAAAAAGAATGGTTAGCGTGGGATAAATGGAGTAATAGAGAACCAGGGCTATTCAAAACAGAGTTTCAAGGAGATCGTGCAATAGCTCTATCCAGTAAATGCTATTTAGTTGAAAAATTTAAAAATAATGAACTAAAACATTCAGCAAAGGGGTTATCTGCCAGGCAAAATCCTCTCACATGGAGAAGATATATGGAGGCCCTACACCAGGTTGGAACGGATAGAGGAACAAACAGAGGGTTTAGAATGAGAAATGGTGTTATGAAAACATATACCCAAAACAAATTAGGACTGTCCGCTTACTATGACAAGAGAAGGGTTTTAGAAGATGGGATACATACAGAACCCCTTTAACAGAAATAAAATTATGCAGCCTGTTCAATTTTTGAAGGTATCTTAGGTTTTCCAACGGGGGGCTTATCACGGGGTTTTGGCCAATTATCTCTAGATAATCCCATTATAAATTTATCATATTCCCACAGATCTGTAAGCCGTTTAGGTCCAATATGGTGTTTCTTTCTAACTTCATAGGCAGGAACAATTCCACGTGATTGTAAAATATATATCAGCGCTTCCTGCGTAATAACCGATTTAGGCATAGTTTTATATATATATATATATAAATGTCTAAGATTAATTTTCTTTAAAAAAAAAAGGTAGCCGAAACCTTGGTAGCGCTTTCTGTAGGTTTTGACCAATTTTCTCTAGATAATCCAGTTATAAATTTTGAATGTAACTCAAATCTAACTAGTATGCCTAGTTGTGTTACTAGTATGCCTAGTTGTGTTACTAGTATGCCTAGTTGTGGTACTAGTATGCCTAGTTGTGGTACTAGTATGCCTAGTCGTGGTACGAGTAAGCCTAGGCATGGAACGAGTAAGCCTAGGCCTGGTAACGAGTAAGCCTAGTTGTGGTACTAGTATGCCTAGTTGTGGTGCTAGTATGCCTGGTTTTACCTAGGCAAATCATGTTGAACATTGGGCAAACTATATTTGTATGTACTTTCATATTTTGTGCCTACAATATGCCACCAAAGCAAAATTTGTCCGAACAAGATATAGAAGATATCCATTATTCCGTAATCTTCGGGGTATAGAGTCTGCAGACAATACGAAGAAGAAATTTGGAATCGGTACCACTCGCCTTCGAAGAATATGGAACGCCGTCGATGCGGAACGTAGTACAAAACCCGAAGAAACTAAATTTGGAACAAATTTAGAAGAACAAGAAACCCCTACCCCCGTAGTACACAGGGTGACCACACCTGGTCGCACTACCGAGTTCCCCACGGCTCTACTAGAAGATGCGCGAAACACCAGCTCGTTCGAAGAATCGACGCGCCTGTTCGACATGGAGAGACGCTTGGAGAACCGGTTGGACGCGCTGGAACGCAGACTGTTGGACGCAATTTCCGTCGATGTCGATTCCGAGTGTCCGAAGAAAGACGAGCGGGAGGTACACGACATCTGGAGAACCGTAGAGAATGCGAAGTGGTGGCTGGGGTTCTCTGTGGTGGCGTACGCGGTATGCAGACCACTGTTCCCATTCGTGGCTCTAGAGGCTTGTAGACTCCGGAAGTATAAACCAGATCCCGACGCCCAGTTCGTGCACTCCGCAAAACAGTCCGGTACGCCAAATGGGAAAAACGAAACTAGCGACTCCGTACACCAGCACTCTGGTAGTCGCTACCCGTTCTACATGCAGTAGCCATTTTGGAAAAAAGTATCCGAACCCTCCCCTATTGGGAACTTCGATTGGTAGCTAGAACTGTCACCGGACAATCCATCTCGATTTCTTCTTGTTGGGTGTAGTGCGAGGCTCCCCCCATTCTACACCGAAGCGGATTCTGTAGTTCGCACAGTGGCCTCCCGATGTTGTCCACTTCTCGATTTCCAAAAAACTACAAAAGTACCCAAAGCCCTCTCGCTCCGTTTTCGATATGGACTAGAAAAATTCTACAGAGCGGCCATTCCTATATGGGAGAAAGGCCTCGTGCAGGCACCGGGGCGGGATCAACTGATCCTGAGAATAGTGCTGCAGTAGCCATTGCTTGTCGTAAAAGGCGACTAAACTGGCTTAACGATTGGGTTCATACTTTCCGGAACCCACTATACCGGATTTGGCCCTCATGTACATTTTTTGTATGTGAGAGTTGAGTCAGGCTATGCCCCATATATAAAAGTAAGATTAGCGCTAATCCTATTACTTTTAGGGGATGGGATAAAATGATGCTGGTGTGGCGAGGGCCTGGCACCAGATCAGGTTGTTCTAATTTCAGGACTGAATATATATTTTGATTGTAAATATTGAGTTCTGAAGTTGGGATTTACCCCCCTCGGACAGGTGGATACGGGACACGACCCCGTTGACCCGTCTGCATATAGACTCCCTGAGGCTTGTACCTCTATGTCAGAAAAGCGGACGTTAAACCCTATTCACTCACTCACTCACTCACTCCTATATGGGAGACCTCCCGCGTATATCGACTTACTATTTCGTTGGGTAGCTGAAATAGGTACCCGAAACCCTTGCAAATCGACTTACTATTTCGTTGGGTAGCTGAAATAGGGTAGCCGAAACCGCTGCAAATCGGGGACACATTTTACAAACTTTGGTGGTATCATTTTGTTTTACTGTGGGTTGTATTTATTTCGCTTTAAATTAACAGGAAAGTTTACTATTTTTGGTACCTATGGGGCTACCCACTGCTTTCAATTCTTCCCCCACACTTCGCGGTAACGAACTGACTCCCTATATACTACTTTATATATAAGTACTATCAGGGAAAACATAGATTGTAACCTGACGATGTTCATATAAATAAATGTATATACAAACTGGTATCCTACAGCTGTTGAAAATTGCACAGTATGTCCATTGTGTCACCCATTGTCGCATTTCAGTATGTACATGTAGTTTGTGACTAGGTCATTCTTATATTTTTACAGTACAGTACAGTCCATTATATTTATATCAGCGGTCTAATAAACTGGAGTTCTAGGTAGTCTGTTGTTGATTACGTGTAATATAGAGAATAGTAGGTTAGTGCCGTGAATGGGAACAAATATATGGCAAGGCTTAGGAAACGGGATGGGCGAGGCTCTACCGAGCACATCCCATTTCCGTGCCGCGCCAGATATGTTTTCCCATTCACGGCACTAACCTACTATTCTATTTATCCCGTCAACATTGTCAAA
>CM055278.1:3004558-3299768 GCA_029237695.1 Conchocele bisecta | reverse complement strand
TCAACATTGTCAAACAACATTTAAATCAACTTAATTTAGTTAATGTAGGCTTCAAACGCGAGATAAGTTAGAACCGAATTGCAACAACCACTCATTTGCGCTCACAACATAGTTCGATAATTTATGGTTGTAATAATCCCTTTATGAACAGCCATAACAGTAAATTGATCAATGCTTGTTTTAGCCTTTAGGTACTCATCGAAATGTTTACAGAATAATATTATCATGTTACAATGATTTTGTTTCTATTCATTTCATCGTTCATGGATGATGGAAAAAAACAAAAACAAGATGGCGGCTTTGCAAATTAATCCTATTTAGAATGGTGATCAGCTGAATCAATCAAGCGTCCAGAATTAACCAGTACAATATGTATACTTCAGGCGGGTTTAACAGATGAATGTTCTGTTGATACTTTATATTTTGTCACCGACAATGTGAAATTAAGCTTTTTGTCAACGAAATATACTGTGAAAATTCACCAGACTCATCCATTTTCATTCGGAGCAGGTTCCTCAACGATTGCGAGCTGTCCAGAATAATAATCAACACGACAAACAACTATTTTATTTGTTTATTTCCTTACCTGACTGAAATCACTGGGAGCAGCCATTTTTATTTTAAATGACGTAGTAGACTTACTGACGTACTTATAATTATGACGTCAGTCGTGGCTGAATGACGTACGGAATGGGGAAGAGAGCCAATAATTGGAACTTGAGGGTCGTAATGGAAATGGCTTTGGCATCCAGAAAATGGCACGAATTTAATTTTAACAATTTTATTTTCCGGCGATGACGTTTTTATTTGGGAAATTTAACCCGCACATACACTGTGAACAGTTCATCAGTCTGATCAATCAGGCACTGGTCAACACTGTGGTTTGGACATTTCTTTGTAACCGCGTATGAATTGTGATTAGGTCGTATTGACAGGATATCAAATATGTTTCACGGCACCGTGTTTCACGGCACATAGGCACTGTGTTGACGGGATAAAATCGTATTATGCATACTTTTGGGAAGTTCTACTCATACGTCATATACCCACGTGACCGTAAAGGAAAATAACTGTGGTAAGCAAAATAAGGGGAAGCTAGGCATGCAGTGACGGCTGACAAACTGGCTGTCCGGAATATGAAATCCGTAAAAGAACGGCACAAACTTGTCGGATTACTGTACAATTTGTTTTATTTGATATATAAATGATGTATCGAGTAAACAGAAGCTTGTTATATCTCCTTTAAACATAATTGCTTACTAAAATAATGGCTAAAGGTGATGGGATATATATGAATTATGTGAACATCGCCTCGTTATTGTATTCTATATGGCTCATGAAGTGGCCAAGTCGGCCATCTGTGTGTGTTCCAGCGATCAGCCAGTTTCACCACGTGTGGCCTTTGACACTGAATGGAAAATGCAAAGTAGAAAATATGATAATAATGTATCTAATAATGTGTAGGCTAGAACAACCAGAACAAAACACTAGATTGTAGTGCATTCTTTCTCCAGTACACCACCCTATACTCATGCCAATATTTGCATTTATTATTATTACAAAATACTTAAATATTGTGTTTCAAATCAAGCATATTGATTGACTGAGCCGAAGCTGTGCTGCAGCTCGGACTCAGACAATCAAACTGCTTGATTGAGAGTTGAGATATATGTTCAGAAACGTTGACATTTCGGCAAAGATTAATGCCTGCGGTTGTGTAGAGTTAGGTTTGAAGCACAATATTCAAGTATTTTGAAACGAAACAATTGACAAATATTAGCAAGATTATTGCAGTTGATTGTGTATTCTTTCACCAGGGGCCCGTTTCACTAAATTTCGTACGACTAAAATGTTCGTAAATGCAAATTTAGGATCGTCTGAAAATTTCAATTGATGGATTACATTAATTGAATATATGCTGCCTATTAAAGAAAACAGTGGATAAATGTGGCTTGTGGGATTTGTGGCCAGTGTAGCTGCTGATCAAATAACATACTCCTGTACCTTGATAATGATCTATATTGATTGTTAGAAGCATGGCGAGTGTTTGATTGATGTAATGGCGAATATTGTAGATCCTGATCAAACTGTAGTATTAAGATTATTACTGATCCTACTGCTTTTGGGAGGGGGCCATGTGATTCTGGTGTGGCGAGGGCCTGGAATCAGATCAGGATTATTCTGATTTCAGGGCTGAATATAAATTTTGTCCCGCCTACTTTAGCAAAAGTGGGACATAGGCATAGCATTTCCGTCGGCGTCGTCGTAGGCGGCGGCGGCTGCGTCAACATTTCACGTTAAGTTTTTGCGTTTATAACAGTTTCCAGAAAACTATAAGTCCTACGACCTCCATACTTGGTATACATCAACACTGTGGTGTAAAAATCTCACACAGATGGAGCCCAAGTGACCTTGACCTAGTTTTCAAGGTGCATTGACATAATTTTCACATGCATTCAACGTTACGTTTTTGCGTTTTCCTCTGTTTCTAAAACTTAACGCTCAGGTTAACTCATTGTAACTTTTGTTTCCCTCTATGTAATGCTTGAATATTCCATACATGCATTTGCAACAACATCCCGCATCATTCTACAGAAAGCCCATGGTGCCCGCCTACCCCAAAGGTCAAGGTCACTGACTTATACATATCCGGGTTTGGAAAACTTAACGCTCGGTTTAATTTATTACAACTTCTGTTTCCCTTGATGGAATGCTTCGGTATACATCAACACTGTGGTGTAACCATCTCACACAGAGGGAGCCCATGTGACCTTGACCTAATTTTCATGGTGTATTCACCTACATTTCATAAGTTTTTGCGCTTAGCTCTGTTTCTAAAACTTAACGCTCAGGTTAATTCATTGTAACTTCTGTTTCCTTCAATGGAATGCTGTAATATTCCATACATACATTTGAAACAAGATCCCGCATCATTCTACAGAAAGCCCATGGTGCCCGCTAACCCCAAAGGTCCAGGTTTGGAAAACTTAACGCTCGGTTTAATTTATTACAACTTCTGTATCCCTTGATGGAATGCTTTAATACTTCTTAGCTGTAAACTATAGCAAAATCCGGCATGATTCTATAGAAATTACATGGTGCCCGCTAACCATAAGGTCAAGGTCACGGGCTTAGAAAATGCTCAGTTTTTAAAACTTAACGCTTGGGTTAATTTATTGTAACTTCTGTTTCCCTTGATGGAATGATTTAATATTTCATACATGCATTTGTAAGAACATTCCGCATTATCTGCAGAAAGTTCATGGTGTCCCTGTAAACCCATGGACAAGGTCATGGACTTCAAAAATGTCTACTATAGATTTACAGCTCCTTATGTACTATCAAACTGCGGCAGGCGGGACATCTTACTCCGCGGAGCTCTTGTTTAGTGTAAATATTCAGTTCAGATTTAGGGATTTTCACCCCATTTGTACATGTACTTAAACATGTACATGTACTTGTACAGGTAATATATGGGATTTAGTACTAAACACATTGACCCGGCCTTAAATGACCTTAGCTGTTGATAAGCCGTAAACCCCAACAAACAAACAAAACTGATCAAACTGTACGGATACACCATGCTGATCTGTATCTACACCGGTTGCAAAACCTGTACGCCCCGTTTCTCCAGTCACAGTCACAAACCAGTACGGACCAAGGTCCATTTGAAAGCCATCATTTGTATGAGTTCGGCGTCCGAAGCGCCATAAGCGCGCATGCTCGCAGTCATGAAAGCATCTGCAACGACAGCGATCTCGATAGTGGCCGGTAATATCTCAACCTGACGCTTGTATCGCCGTTTCGACTGCATTTCCCCGACAGTTTCTGGAAAGACGAATTGAATGATTGATTGGTTGCTTGATTGATTTATTGATTGATGGATTGGTTGATATATTGAGAGCTTGATTGGTTTATCGATCGATTGGAATATTTATTTAATTTTATTTTAATTTTTGTTCAGCTTTGGACAATATTTATTGTCGCCGTAATAGGCTTGTGGTGGGTCGGGCCATCCCCTACAAACCGTACACAATTATACAAAAAATGGGCATGCAATATAGTCAATACAAATACAAAATATACAATTACAGATATTCACCCTCTTTTGCTCTTGCAGTACTGGGTAGAAATCACTGTAACGGTTCTAATATTTTTGTAAGACTGTATGGTTGAGTGGTACAGTAGAATCGTCACTCATGAGAGAGCTAAAGAAGCTATGAAAAACGTGCCCATGTTATTAAAAAAAAGACAGCAGTACAGTAGAATCATCACTAATGAGAGAGCTAAAATTGCAATCAAAACTTGCCCGTGTTATTAACAAAAAGCAGCAATAAACCCGCAGTCGACAATGTCACTCTCCAGCGCTGCAAGAGCCAAAGTTTGATTAAGGGGACCACCGTTGAGGTGAGTTAGCATTAAAATGTTGCTGTAGCTGCAGAAATGGGGCGTATGTGTTTTCCGACCAGAGCATATCCAGACCAGCCTGTGCACCCGTACAGTCTGAACAGGATCTGCACTGTTCGCCATTCCATTAATGAACCATCCGTCATGCTTTTATCAAGAAACACAGACTGCTATCAGACGACAGGGGGCCGTTTCACTAAACCTCTTACGAATAAAATGTTCATAAGTGCAAACTTATGATAGTCTGTAAATTAATTGTAAGCGATTATTGGATTTACATTTATTGAGCATAGGCTGCATATGCAGCCTATGGTCAATAAATGTAAATCCATCAATTTGAATTTCCAGACGACCTTCAATTTGCTCTTACGAACATTTTAGTCGTACGACGTTTAGTGAAATGGGTCCCAGGAGCGTGCGATGTGATCCGGAGCTACACCTAAGGTGGAAGAAAATATTCAATTTACAATAAATCCATTACCCCATCCACTTGGTCTCTTACAGTACTATCTTCTATTATAGAAGATAGTACTTTATGAGACCAAGTGGGTGTTGTTTTTTTGTCACAGGTTCGAGTCTTCCACCTGTGAGCTACACAAGACACAAATCCCATAAGCTCCATTTCTCCAGTCACAACCACAAATAACAATAACACTTTTCAGCACTGAAAGTTGATATCCTGGGGGCCGTTTCACTAAACTTCATACGACTAAATTGTTCGTAAGTGCAACATGCAACATATGCTCAATAAATGTAAATCCAATATTTTTTTAAAAGAAAACAATGTTTATGTGAAATACAGTTTCCAATGTGAATCCATCAATTACAATTTCCAGACGATCCTAAATGTGCACTTACGTCGTACGAAGGTTAGTGAAACGGGCCCCAGGACAATTTGATATCAAATAATATTGTACACTACCGCCTGCGCTTGATGGGCTGAGCCCGAGATGTGATACAGCTCAGGCTCAGGCAGTCCAATTGATTGCGAGTTGGCATTGCCAATATATGTTCAGAAATGTTGATAATCTGGACAAGATTAACGCAGGCCGTAGTGTATGGTAACGATGTACATGTGCGTGTATACGTTTGTTTTTTGTTGTTGAAATGATCGCAGACGTTTCGTCATCACACATAAATCACTATGTTAATGTCACGTGATCACATTTCAGCTGAGCCTCGATCAATCAAACTTCCTTATGTCGCGAATAAAAAAAGTATGCATATGTACATAGAGTTACATTTCCACTGCCAGTGACATTTGCATGTCAAGTCCGCACGTGATATCGTGCAACGTTGTTAATTGGTTAATCTGTTGTTTGACGTCATAAATCTCCACGACGCTATTAAACAGCCAAAATGGCTGTGATAATGTAATAAATTCAGTATAATAAAAATTCATAAATTTATCCTTAAATTGAAAATTTCTCCCTTAAAGTGTATGATAAGTATGCATTTCAATTTTGGTGAAATAGGCTACAGGTGTCCTCGTATATTTCCAGTTTGCCACTTGCGACCAGAATGGACCAACTGAACTAAACTTCGTACGACTAAAATGTTCGTAATTGCAATTTGCAGTCTAGAAATTTCAATTGATGTATTTACATTTATTGAGCATATGCTCAATAAATGTAAATCCAATAACATTGTTCACAAGTAAACATTGCTAAATTGAAACTTACTATCATAAGTTTGCACATACGAACAGTTTAGTCTTACGAACTTTAGTGAAACGGCCCCAGGTGTAGCGACCCTAAGATTCAAATCGTACATACCCACGAATCCAGCCATGTCCGTGGCGCATGTGTGTGCCTTTGACGTTATAGCTCTGCGGGCGACCAATGCGTAGTTTAACACTGTCGTTTCGTTACTTGTCGGGTCGTTGTCAATCGTTTCCACCCTGTACGTATGTCCATCGTGAGAGAACGTGCCCATCTGAAATAGTAAAATGACCAAGTAATGTGTGTTTCTGTCTTTGCATTTCGCCGTATTTCGACGTTCATTTACTGGTTCCGAAAATCAAATATATATACATGTACAGTAATTGACAGTAGATGCCAACTATTAATTGCGTTACAACTTCCATAAACTGTTAATAAACGCCCATTATTCAGCGTATTGCCTTTATATCCCAAGTGTTTCATTAGCCCCATGTGACGTCGCGCGACATTGTTGACGGGTTAATGTTTGTTTGACGTCATTAACCTTTTCGACGCAGTTAATAACGGTATGATATTCACCGACAATCTCGCTGTTTCATGAATTGCGACGAAAGGACATAAAAGAAGATGATTCTTAATTTAAATCCCATATTTGGTTATTTACATTTTTGAAACTATTATAATACATTGTCAACTTAAAAATGATACAATGTGAAGTGAACACCCATCATCACCCGCGTGCACGCACCCGTATAAAATAAGCACCTCCCATAAGCAACCATACGCCGATGCAAACGCCCTTCGAAACATTATACAATGCAGATTTGTTCGCAAATGTTGTTCAGAAATATAATAAATAAGATGTGCCATCGTACATGTTTGCATAGCTTGAAATAATACATGAGTGTACGTCGGCTTCCGCGTACGCGGAAGCCGACGTACACTCGTGTATTATTTCACACTATTCAGACATGTACGATGGAATATCCTTTATGTATTACGGGCATTTCTATCTGCCAAATCATTAATCAGCAAACATTGGATAAAATTATTTGAAATTCAACTTTTTATATTTGCACCTAAACACTATAACTTACAAGTTGACTACAGTAAGAAAACACGGCTCCGGATAAGTCATGTGACACCAAACTTCCGGTGAGGAAACAGTCGGGAATTTCTTGGTCGAATTCCTCCACGATATTCCCGCTCCGGAAGTGAATACTAGCTTCCGGATGAATAACGCTTCTTGATTGGTTGAGCCAGATCTTGAATTCCTGGTCATGTGAATGGATGTGGAGATGTACAGGTTGAATCGAATCCGTCGCAGACCTTCGACGTCGTTTCAGGTGATTTACGTTCAAGCTAAAAATAGAATAATTATCATAATGAATTATCTCCTATTTCGCATCAAATGTTGATATTGATTCAGTAAAAAAGAAGAAGCTATTGTACTTTCTCATTGATAGAAAATGTTAGAATGTTGGAAAAATTATTTGGTCGTGACGCCAGTTTTCGGGGTGGTCGGAGTTTTCGGGGTATTGCCAATGTCACTAGTTTTAGCCCACGTGCTCTCGTGCGAGATGTTTGGTTGCAGACGAGGTAAATAAAAACACGGCTGACCTACATTTTCCACACCAAAAAATGCGACCAAAAGAGGTAAAATATATTTTTTTCAGCATTTAAATCCATTTGTATATGTTAGAAACATGCTTTGTTATCATGTCTTTATTGTAAACCTTCTCATTTATGTTGAAATATGCAATAAATAATTAAAATATATCATGCTTCAAGTTCTCCCTTGTTTTGCCTAATTAATATGCATCGGATTGTCTCACGTTCTCATTGGCTGTCTATCAGAAAATGCAGTGTAAATATGAGACTTTTGCGTTTACTTTGGTGTAAAATACATTTGGTATGCTTAAAGTGGGTGGAGTCCGAAGGACTCCTCGCAAACTTTAAATAATAATCTTGTATTAGGTAATTTTGTCGCATTTGCTAGAACAGCAACATCGCCGGTCAATAGAGTGACGTTATTGACAACGACGATGAACGTCATGTATTTTAATGACGTCAAACAAACTTTAACGCATCAACAATGTCGATCGACGTCGCGTGGAGCTAATGTACTGGATATAAACGCGATACGTTGAATGAGCGTTTCCATTATGAATGTAAGGACAGTGTAAAAATCAAGCAATATATATCGTTATCAGGTTACATGTGTGTGATATGTGATCATGACATACACTGGTCTCATAAGCCCAATTTCTCCAGTCAGAGCCACAGAATATTTGTAGTATTTTAAAAAAGAATATCAGCAAAAACGACCTTAAGATAGCACAAGGGTGGTACTCTCAGAGCCATTACAGCGTTAGTTAGCCCTTTATGGAAGCGTCCTAGTGCCAATAATAAAATATTTCGATCTCCTAATTAGGAGATACTAATTCCTGATTAGGAGATAGTATCTCATAATTAGGAGTTAGTATCTCCTAATTAGGACTTACTATCTCCTAATTAGCACTTACTCTCTGTGTCAATGATACAAAATGTTTATTTCCCTATTAGGAGATACTAACTCCTAATTAGTAGACATTAAGTCCCAATTATGAGATATTAAGTCCTAATTAGGAAGTAGTAAGTCATAATTGGGATAATATAAGTCCTAATTAGGAGGTAGTAAGTACTAATTAGGAGATAGTTGCTCCTAATTAGGAGATATTGTCTCCTAATACTAACTCCTAATTAGAAGACATTAGGAGATAAATATATTTTAGCATTGGCACCAGGACGCTTCCATAGCCATTTCACCCATATTGTCTGTTTCACATGTTGTTGCCGACGAACTTTTGGCTATACAACACATTGAATCTAAAAAATATTTAAATGAAAGTACATGTTCATCAATAACAAAAAAGTCATCACCCCAATGTGTTTACAGTGGAACGTCTCCAAACCGGACAACATGAAAACACATGTTATCTTACTTTGTATGAGTTCTTGGTCATTTATCTCAGGTGATACATGTAATATGTGTTCATGTTCATTGCACATAACTATGGCTCGGACTGATCAAATGCCTGATTTACAGCGAAACCTTTGTAAGCCGGACACCATGGGGACATCCCAGGGTGTCCAGTTTAGAGAGATATCACTGTATTTGATGAACTTATTATTGGAGTTTAACTCCCAGGATGTCTGGTTCAGAGAGTTTCCACTCTTCTGCTCTGCGGGGTGTTGATAATTATGCGGTACATGTAACAAAGACATAGGCGTATACCAATGAAATATAAGTAGAAAATAATGGGACAAGGGTGTATTACAAATTAACATAATTAAATTGTGGACATCAAATACGCTGCGGGACATCGAATAGGCACGTATCATTTCGACACTAAACCACAAACAACTATGATTGCAAAATTGAAAGAGAAAAATTGAAAAGCCTACTTTGCATATTGAAATGGGATCATAAAACTACCTACTCATGTTTTTAATACATACATTTTAAATTGCGTAATTTTAAATTGTACTATTTTTTTGACAATTACATTTGGACATGAATATGGCTTGTCGTTAATTGGTGCCGCACGCATTATTCATAAAAATGAGAGCCATTCGGTGAAAATTGTTTTAATAACATTGTCAGTTGTTGCTACGTAAGAATGACACAGCGCATTTTATAGCATACACTGTCGCCTGAGATAAACCATGCCAACATTTGTCATTCGTTTTACATCAATATACTTGCACATTGTGCTTGAAATCAGGCAACTTGATTGGCTGAGCCCGAGCTGTGCTACAGGTCGGGCTCAGGCAATCAAATTGCATTGTCAATAGATGGTCAGAAACGTTGGGCGGGATTCACGCAGACGGTTGTTTATCAACATGTAACAGGAAGAGGAAACACATGTACAGTGTATGCACCCGACCCGGGAATCGAACCCGGCACCTCCCGCTTACAAGCCGGTCGCTCTACCGACTGAGCTAACCGGCCACAGATACATATCTTCTCTCCTGGGTTACTAGAACAGTACCGTGACAAACAAACAACGGGTTGCTTTGTTTATTAGCTGATTGACTTATATTTCCTAACGACGGCGCAATAATATACCGATGGTGGTGTCAGGGGAATGCATTCCTGCACATCAATGCGCTAATGTTATGCCAAACGAAAATAAAATGAAGGCGTGCCAAATACAGGAAGTCGGCATTTTGGTAGGATAGTGTAATATATATTGTTTTCGACACATGGATTAATTTGCCATGCACACAGGGGCCGAAGTCCGGCCCCTTCCACAATGATAGGTGCCTTTTTTTGTTCCCAAACTCTGAAAACGTTCCAAATTGAAAAGTAAAAAAATCAAGTATCAAAATGTAATAACATTTTCTTTTCTATTTGCTTCATTTCTCAATTACAGTATATGTTGTCACCACTCATTTGAACCGTCTCGTCGAGACGGTTCAGTTGAGTGGTAACAGCATATACTCTTGATGAGAAATAATACAAATACATGTAATAATACATTTTATTATACTTGGATGACAGTTTATCCTTGCCATGGATTGGCTTATAAAAACATAAACAATTGAGATGGACAATTTACAATTTAGTGCAACAAAATGGTTGACAAGGGCCCCATCCCCAAAGGGCTGGCTTAATCCCTGAGACATGTGGAAACAAAAACACCTGTAGTCATTGTATAGTCAAAGTATAGAGTTACTATGCAATGACTGCAACATTTATATATGTCTAAAACAGCATATTGCACCATCCGATCAGTATGCCGACGGCCTGTGGTTCCAAAGGACCTCCCTAATGGCGCTACAAAGCAATGTTGGTTTGACAGGTACGTCATCGCGTTTCAAATGGCATTAGAATCATCCGTGACTGGAGTAAAATTACTACAATTGTCCGTCTACAGGAGTGTGTTATCAAGAGCTACACTGATCACGAATTCAATAAGCCCCCTTTCTCCATTCACAGCCACATATATGGCGATGCACGTTAGAATCATACACTGGCACTACTATCATTGAATTAGATGAACAAATTAAACAAGCTATCAGATATAATCATGTTAAGTGCTGCGCGGCAATGCTCATGCCATGTCCTGATATAATCAGTTCGAATTGAGTGCAAACACTTGCAAAAGAAACAAAAACACTAGCATAGAACACAGTTAACAGTATCATGTTATAACATTGTAGATGATGTGTACATTGTACAGGTATCCGGTTACGAAACGGAGACTTTCAAATGTTTAATACTAATCGTCACAAATGCGACGGAAACAACAATACCACGAACTATGAAACCGAAGCTTCAATACGACTGCTTTGTTTCACCATTATAAAAAGTAAACCTTCCCATCAGCAACATAGTGTCTCATGACTAAGGAAGCGTGCTGGTGCCAATGCTAAACTATTTGTATCTCCTAATTAGGTGATAATAACTCCTAATTAGGAGATAGTAAGTCCTAATTAGGAGATAATATCTCCTAATTAGGACTTATTATCTCCTAATTAGGACTTAATATTTGTGTCAATGCCAAAATGTTTTACTAACTCCTAATTAGGAGATACTAAGGAGATACTAAGTCCTAATTAGGAGACACTAAGTCCTAATTAGGAGATATTATCTCCTAATGAGGAGTTAGTATCTCCTGATTAGGAGATAAATATATTTTAGCCTTGGCACCAATAGCCGATTTTATCAAAATTGCAAAGTATACTTATCTAGCAAAGTATACTTTGAGGGAGTAATCATTTATTCTTCCCGAAATGCATTATTTCATATAGAACTAACGACTGCATACTTATATTTGATGATTAAAAGTATAAAGAATTGCCAAAATGGCTGTGATAATGTAATACATTCAGTATAATAAAAAATAATAAATTTATCCTAACATTGAACATTTCTCCCTCAAAGTATACTTTGCTGGATAAGTATACTTTGCAATGTTGGTGAAATAGGCTACAGAACGCTTCCATACATAACAAACGCAATACACAATTTCAAAATTAATGTACGAGTATACATCTGTACATGTACATTTACAAATGTATTTTATCCGGTAACGGGCTTTGTATTGGCCGAATACGTACTAACTGAGAAATAACATAATGTCTGATCAGGTATTGATTGACCTGATACGAATATCCGGATTACAACGAATTGAAAACTAACGTTACGTTGGTCGAACGACGTCACATGACGTTATCGAATGACGTCAGTGTAATGATGAAACGTAAAAGAGTCCGCGTTCTTTTCAACGTAAACTATTTTATATTTGACAATCGACTACCATAACACGTTTTCCTCATAAACATAACATACTACCAGCACAGTGTCCCCTAATATAGTGTTTATCAGACTCGGCTAGGAAACGGTAGTAATTCCGCGGCGAGCCTCGGAATTCCTACGCGTTTCCTAACCTTGCATGATAAACTTGATATCAGAAGACACTAATCTGCTATGCTATATGTATTCACTATGTTACAATGACTAAAACACCATAGTCAACCCGATACTAGAAACACGATGCATCGGGTTAACTTGTACACTGATTCATATAATAATCTATATTCTAATTCAGGTCTCTAGAAATTAAATATTATGTATCTAATGCCCGAGGATAGGGATGTGCATTTTCTTAGAAATTTCACATCGTGAGGCTTGTGGATATTTAATATCCGTGCATATTTCCCGCTGTCTGATTCCTGTGTCTCGGAAATATTTGGTTGTCAATGTTTCTTGCAGTATTTGAGAAAGGCTCAATCAACTCACAATAATGCAGTGTGATTAGCCGTGCCTGTGCTCAGACTCACTCAATTAAGCTGCTTGGTTTCAACACAACATTCAAGTATTTTGTAATAAAGCAATTGACAAATAATAGCAAGATTAGCGCAGCCGGGAGTGTAACACACGCTTGCAGCATGTAGCCGATTTCACCAAACTTGCAAAGTATACTTATCTTGCTACATACACTATTTTAGGATACATTTATTAATTTTCATTATATTGAATTTATTACATTATCACAGCCATTATGGATACGTTTAATCATCAAATATATGCTATCGTTAGTTCTATATGAAATAATGCATTTCGGGAAAAAGAAATGCATTGTTTATATGGCCGTAAAATGTGGGCATGTTTTGTGAAACAGACAGTAAATATCATGATATTAAATAATCACTCATGTATGGTACTGTAGTGCACTCACCTATCACCTGTTCCTCCATACACGTCACGTAACACGAGGTTCGTGGTTTGAAATGACTCATACCCATCTGAAATGAAATGGTACATGTATATGTATTGCAATGTTATAAAATAATACTTATATTCGGATACGTGTCATTTATTGTCCACAATTGATTGTTTTTAAAGCACTGTGTGTGAATATTGCCTCATATATGCAGGTTTTCGTTTGATTTATATCATAAAATATATGTATAAAATACATGTATTTTATCAAATTCCAAGGAGTGTGTGTTGTATTAATTTTTTTACAATTTCCGGCTGTGATAAACAAGGGAGACAATTGCTACAAGTCAAGGTATAACCCGTTGAACCCGAAAGCTCGCTATATCGGTTTATGCAAACAGTGCAGATCCAGATGAGCCGGCTCGTAACGAGCCGTCTCATCAGGATCTGCACTTTTTGCAAGTAATTTTCCTATTTCTTAGAACAAAAACACCGCCTTTTCATAAATGGACGAATCTGAAAATCATTTTTTGACCATTGGTTTGGTCGGAACATTAGCATATCACAGTCCATTCCAGTTCCTTAGGGTTGAAAGGGTTAATTTGTGTAATATACTTCTAACTTGTTCGTGACAGGTTTAAACCAGCGAAAATATCACTTTCTAATTATTTTACCGAAAACGGTGTCAATAAGATGTGTAAACTCCAGACAACCGTTCATTTGTGGGACCAGGAACAAATCCGGATTGTACATGTCTACCACCTTTAGGAAAGAAATTTAATTGTTTTAAATCAAATCAAACTAGGAGCCGTCAATGTCACAACAAGACGCGTATTACATTTGTTTTTAATACATCCAGGTACAGTGAAACCTCGCTAAACCAGACACACTGTGAGGTCCCCAGGGTGTCCGGTTTCGCGAGGTTTCACAGTAGATCTGGTATTTGATTATTCTGAGCCATATGTGTGTGCTATGCGATCATGAACAGGCATTCTCACCCGAGATAAATTATCAAGAAACCCATTAACATAAGATCACAGACGTTATGTGGGTGTTCGGTTTAGAGTGGTTCCACTGTATACACCAATGGAAGCTGAAAATGAACGGTAATTGTGTAGATAAATTTTCATCTCAATAATAGTTGACGACATTGGACAGCCGGATGAGAACAACATGTGGTTATACCATTTATTTTACTTTATTTCTATACTACCGCGTGGCAGTTGGATTGACTGAGCCTGAGATGTAGGCTTAGAATCAGCCAATTAATGTACAGTGGAACATCTCTAAACCGGACACCCTGGGAGGTCCCCATGATGTCCGGTCTAGAGAGGCTCCACTGTAAATCAGGCATATGTGCACCACCAAAACAGGTATATGTGGTTTGCGATCATGAACATTTAGCAACAGTGAGAGGTGGCAATAATAAACATATACAGTTCAACATACGTAGACTGTATGTGTGTTCGGTTTAGAGAGGTTCTAGTATACTTGATTTCAAGCACAATATTTAAGAAAACAATTTACAACTATTGGCAAGATTTAACTGAATATTTCAGGCGGTTAACTATGTTTGCACATACATTATTTGCTATGTTGGCCACCTGTTTTTGTCTTAATATTTTAACATGCTACGCCACTGTAAGCGTTTCTCTTGCCAAAATATCAACGTCAACATCTATTGGAAATCTGAATTCGCAAATATGTGCAGAATATATCTGCAGATATACAGTAGGGTCAGCCTGTAAGTAATTATCAAAAATGGCATATTACGTGTACATGTATTATATTATATATGCTGCTTATATCTGGCCTATAAGTATACATGTGATAAGTTTACTTTATAAACATAATTATTATCTCACTACGTGTGTGCGCAAAAACTATTAAAATATCTGCATAAATGAATAAATTATGAACAAAACAAGTCTTACAACATTATGTGAGTATCATATGACATTTAATTAACTTAATTAGATGCCAAACGATGTTGCCATCCCACAAATGTACATGCAAGTGTTTTCTTCTCCCACGTTAAGGACCCGTCCTACGTGTATACATGGGGGCCGTTTCACTAAACTTCGTACGACTAAAATGTTCGTAAGTGAAAAATTATGTATAAATTTCACATTAGCAATGTATTCTTGTAAACAACAGAGTGAAGATGTCTATGGGGATTTAACATGGGGGCATTTTTAGTAGCTTACTGATAGTGACTCGTGGTGGTATCAGGCTATTTTCATATGCAAATGAGGCATGCTATTATTTAATTATTTATTTATACTAATTAAATGTCATATTTATAGAATATACAAAACCGTGTCTCACTATTTATAACCTGGCATTTGTGCCTACTGAGTGGGCAGGTACCTTTAAGTCTGAAAGGGGAGATACTTGATGCAGAGGTAAATTATAGTGTGCCCATTGTTTTCTTCTTTCAGTATAAATTATCACCACGCTGTAAACCAGGGTCTTGACTATAAGCCCTATTTCTCCACTCACAACCACATATAGAAATGGGACATGTGGGTTTTGCGACCAGTGTAGATCCAGATCAGACTGTGCATCCGCACAGTCTGATCAGGATCTACACAGTTCGTAATTCGATCAATGAAAAATACATAATGATTCTAAGAAGCAATACAGATCGATATCAATATACGTGTGTGTCTGTGTTTCTAGCAGGAAGCTACACTGGTTACAATTCCCATAAGCCATATTTCTCTAGTCACATCCGTATTAAAGGTACATGCCCACTCAGTAGGCACAAACTGTTCTTTATATCAGAGACATCATCTGATACATTTTCTGGCAAAATAAACATGCATTCACCATTACCCCAGGTATTGATTGGTATTATTATACATTTTATATCAGACATAAATTTCCACACTGATATCACGGGCGATAACAGTGTTTCCTTAAAATGTTAACGGATATTACTATTTATTCTCTGTATTTATTTTTGATAAGCAATGGTCATACTTTATAATCTGTCAAATATTTATTTTTTCAGGTGACGCATTTAATTACAATGTATTATAAATAATTACAAAATATCATGACTCATTTCCATATGAAAATAACCTGACACCACTGCGAGTCACTATCAGTAAAATAAATATTACTAAATGATTATATCTGTATAGCGGGCACTCGTAATTTTTAAACAGGTGGAATACTGACACAATTATACACTTATTTAATTCCTATAAAGAACATGTTAGGCCTACTGAGTGGGCATGTACCTTTAACTGTTTTCATAAAACTGATACATACCTTCTCGAAATTTTCGCTCCACGTTGTGCCGTGCTGTTCGTCCATTATGGTCGCCAGCGGCAAACTGGAAATATACGAGGACACCTGTAGCCTATTTCACCAAAATTGCAATTTGTATATTTATCTTGCTAAGTACACTTTAAGGGAGAAATCTTCAATTTAAGGATAAATTACATTATCACAGGCATTTTGGCTGTAATAATGTAATGATTTCAGTCTAATAAGTTTGCATACGTTTAATCATCAAATATATGCTGTCGTTAGTATATATGAAATAATGCATTTGTGGAAAAATCAATGATTACTCCCTCAAAGTATATAGCTAAATAATTATGCTTATATATAAATCTTGGTGAAATCGGCTACAGGGTGTGGGGTCACTTGGTTTCAAAAGGGTGTGACGTCATGTTACTAGATTTGTTTACAGTAGATTTCCGTTAATACATTGTATCTTTATGTCACATGGCGAGAAACATGCATATCCTACACGAGGCTAGAACCGGGGACCTCTGGATTACCGCACCATCGCTCTAACTGACTGAGCTAGCCGGCCACGAATGCACACTTTCTGCCCATCGTGAGTAACATTTATAACGGAATGACGGAATATTATGAAACTACGGAGCCCCGCATGGGACTTAGAATTTTTCTTTCTTACTAATTCGTTCCCACGAAGTAACAATTCGTTCCCACAATTTAACAAATCGTTCCCTCAATTTAACTATTCGTTCCCACGGGAACGAATTGTTAATACGCGGGAACGAATTGTTATATCGTGGGAACGAATTGTTAAATTGAGGGAACGAATTGTTATTTCGTGGGAACGAATTCGTGGGAACGAATTCGTGGGAACGAATTGTTATTATTTCATGGGAACGAATAGTTAATTGAAGGAACGAGTTATTTCGTGGGAACGAATTCATAAAAAAAAAAGAATTCTAAGTCTAAGTCTTCCCACGAGAACGAATTGTTATATCGTGGGAATTAATTGTTTATTCGTGTAAACGAATTGTTAAATTGACAAACAACCTGGGTTATTGTGGGTACAATATCAATTACACCAACTACGTTAACAACTTCCCGTACTTTTACAAAATAAATCGTACCATTCTTGAGCATTTTATTCATCTTTACAACATCATTACCCCTAGAAAAGAATAATACTTTGGTTGGTCACCGTTGACTTCCATTGACCTGATAGATGGTAGGGCAGTATGGAAGGTAATATCCGCCATAATTATATGTGACTTGATGTATGCGTGCTGATGACATTACAACTTATATTCATGTTATTTCATTCGTCATTTGTATTTATTACATTTGAAATCTGCTTGTTGTAATTGTATTTGTCTTTCTCACATGTCCATTCTGCTGATTGCTTTGTTAATTCGTCTTATTTACATTACAATTATTGATACGTACTTATTCGTGTCCCTGTTTTATTGCACAAAGCATTTGCAATAGAAAGTAAGAACAAAGCACTTAGCACTTTTAATATGGCCGAAAGCAGTAAGGACAAAGCCGCAGGAAGTTATCATCAAGCTACAGTCCGAAAACGGAAGGCCGCAAGCAGAAAGCATCAAGCTACAAGCAGAATGATGCAAGCAATATATGGGTTAGTAGTGCGTCATTATGACGTCATATGGCACTGCTGTCCGCTCAAGTAATTCTACCTCTAATAAATTATAGTCCGACATCTGATTGGCTGTTCAAGTCACACCTCCAATGCCGGTGTTGATGTAAGATTTCACCCACAAATTATCACAGCATAGGTTAGAAGACACCAAATAGTTTTACTATATACTTTAGCCGAATTCCATCCAATAAGGCCAGTCTCTCATACTTTCACTATTCGTATAGATGTTGTGGGACCTATTTGTGCATAAATCCAACCTCGTCATGTCCGCCAATATTGTTTACATTTTTCATTGGCCACGGAAAGTCTGTTTACATCACATGACCAACACCCCCACATGTACCTCAAGTGAAACTGGATAGTAATGGATCAAGATTTGCAAGCCATCTGTGTCAGTGACCTCAAAACACCCGCATGATTTTGTTCATCCTGGACTACTATTACCCCATTGACGATTTCGGTTACTAATGTGTTACATACATACACGTATCCTCATAATTAAATTACATATGTACGTACTTGAAAACAATCACATTTTTATAGTAAGTTACACATATGGTAACTTACACAGGTTGACTGTCAAACTGGCCCGTTACCGATGCAGACCAATAACCGTCAAAGATCAGACTGAGGTGGCACACCACCATTGATTTTCTCTAAAACACTAACCCGTTACCACACATTTTGCTATTCTCTGCTACTTTCATTGTTCTTATGGATGTTGTGGGACCTATTTTCCAATAACCTGCACTTATTCTGCTCTGGATCTTGACTAATTAAAATATAGATTTAATTATTGTTGAAGCTGGGGTCCCATCTAGTAGGTACAACTTTTTCGTAATGGAAATTAAATAAGTGTATAATTGCAACTATTCCACCACTTTCAAAAATTACGAGTGCAAGCTACACAGATATAATTATTTAGTAATCTTTAATACACTCATAGAGACTCGCGGTGGTATCAAGCTAGTTCCATATGCAAATGATGCAGTATTTTTAAATTATTTATATCAACTAAATGCTGAATAAATATTTTTATCGACATATCATAAAGTATGATATTGCACATCAAAACATAAATAAATGGAATAAATAGTTACTTCCGTTATCATTTTAAGGAAACACGGTTATCGCCCCTGATATGAAACTGGCTTTTCGCGTTTAATATAAAAAGTATAATAATTGTCAATTAGTACATGTACGTCTGGTAATGGTAAATCAATTTAAAAGAAAACACTGAGCCTATTTGTCACGAGTTGTAAACAGAGTTTCCGTGGCCAAATAATGTAAACACTATTGGGGGACATGCATGGGCGGATTCAGTGGGGGGGGTGGGGGGGGGGGGGGGGGGCGGACCCGGCGCGCGCCTTCGCCTAAATTCGCCGAGTAAAGATTGCTTACAAGTTACAAGGCACGTTTCTATATTCGTGTTGTGAATTTATTGTTTATTGGGGGGTGCAGCCAGAAAATAAACGCGGGGCTGCAGCAGTAGCAGCAGCATCATCTGACAGCATCCACAACAACAACAACATGAACTACAATACTACGCTCGTTCGATAATATAGTCAAGTATTGCAAACTAGTTACGCCCCCCCCCCCCCCCCCGCTAACCCGAAATCCTGGATCCGCGCCTGACATGACGAGGTTGGTCCCACAACATCCATACGAATAGTGAAAGTAGGAAAGACTGGCTGGGAATCGGTTAAATTATACAGTAAAACTATTTGGTGTCTTTTAACCTAAACATGGCGCAACAGAAAAAGCGGCATCAATCTACATCAACACCGTTAGGTACATGGAACCAATTTAGAGAGCAACGCATTGTAGGACAGGTACCAGAATATTAAATACTTTTAGGGAGAACTATTTTAAGTTTTAGCAGCGCACCTGGCGTCATAATGGTTGTTCCCAAATTACTGTTGCAATTGTTGTTGTAGGGCGTGGCTTAGCGAGCATAGCAAAACAGCGATGCAATAATGAATAATGGAACTGAGGATGTCACTACCAGTGAAGCATCAAGCTACTTAGAATGTAATCAACACACAACGCATTGAAACAGTACGAATTAATAAAGTATCACGCCACATACATAGAAATGTAATAAGGCGGACAGAACTTAGAATGTCATCAGCCAGCAAGCATCAAGCCACATATAATTGTAATAAGACGGATATAACTCACAATGTCATCAGCCAGCAAGCATCAAGCCACATATAATTGTAATAAGACGGATAGAACTTAAAATGTCATCAGCCAGCAAGCATCAAGCCAAATATAATTATGGCGGATATGACCTTCCATAGGGTAGATGCACTACTGTCTGTTTTACGAAACCTGCCCAAATTTTACGGCTATATAAATAATGCAAAAACAATATATTTTTGATAATATTAAATTATAGCAAAATTTAAGAATGAGCCTACTTCTTATTTCGTGAAATTTGGTCCAATATTAAGTGTATTGCGAAAAAACAATTTCCCCATGTTAAATCCCCATTTAGTGGTGTTAACAACCTGTCAACAACTAAGGTAATTTTAGTTGGGTTGGATTCCATATTGCACCTGTTGTGATAGTGCCAGGTCCTCACCACATTATGGTCACTTAGCCCCAACTCCTAAAAGTATTATGAGTAGTACTGATCTTGCTACGTTTATAATGGGCACAACCAGATTCAAATCTCAAGTAACAAGGAAGTCAAAAATGTACCGGAGGGCCGAACCAAAGATATCAATAGTTGTGACATATTGTATACAACGTATCTGGCATTGTAACATGATATCGACCAGCCTACCATACATGATACCTTTCCCATATACATGTATTAACCCTTACACCGCTATCAGTGAAGATGTATATGGAGATTTAACGTGGGGATTTTTTTCTAATTTCAGAAATAGTGGACCGAAGTGAAGTGAAGTAAAGTGTAACTTTTGTTTTCTTAGTTAGATCATTTCCAAGCCATCTACATGTACATGTAGCTAGGTTTCATAATCAATTTGAATTGTTTCGTTTTTCGACTTCTCCAGGTTCTCCACATCTTTTTCCCATTATGTTAAATTCACATACAGAACTCATTTTTCGTAATAAAATCAATATTTGACCAAAGTTCACGAAATAAAAAGAAGGCTTTGTGAAACAGACAGTAGTCAGTTATCCTATATTTAAGAATGGGAATTGGCCGAAAGATCATTCAATACCCGGTTCCATCCTAACTCGGCTGACTGTCATATTCAAGTTTGTGGCTGTGCTGAAGAAATGGGATTTGTAACGTGTGTAGCTCCTGATCAAGTAACACACGTCTGTAGCCTGATACCGATCTATGTCGCTTGTTGTTAGGAGCATGACCTGTGCTTCACTGATGGAATGTCGAACAGTGTATATCATGATCAGACTGTGTGTATGCACAGGCTGATTAGGATGTACACTGGTCGTAAAAACCATAAACCATATTTATCCAGTCGCATCCATGTATTTCAAGCAATTGTGGCTTGTATTGTTATCACAATACTATAGTTATGTATATGTTGGCGACTCTATTATAGTTATGTATATGTCGACCATATTGTTCAGCAGTCGTTAAAAAATGTTCGCTAAGCATTATCTAAGCTGTGCTTAACACTTAGTATTGATGAGTCTTTGTGCTGATGAGACTTTAACAGAGGCTTGGCGTGCTTTAGTTTCTGAAAGCATCTGTCGAACCTCCAGCCGCTCCTCACTCGTTGGGATAACGTCGTTCTCTCGAAGGTAGTCATCGAATGAGTCTCGGTCCTTGCAGTGAAAGAGGGCAACCCATTTCGCTTGCTCCCGCAGATCCTTGAGGACGGCGTTGTACTTCTGAGTGGAGATCCATACGCTTTGCTCCGCATGCCGGCCTGAACATGCGAGCTTCTTTTTGGTCATCGCCGCCTTGGCTGAGCAGTCGTCAATCACGTACATGGTGTTCTCGCCTTGAAATAGTTGGTAGAAGACCCGCAGCCAATCGTGGAGCCTGTGACCGGGGTCAATGGTGTAGACCTCAGGGTCGCCCCAGAACCACGGGCGCCGCTGATAAGTCTTGTTGAGACGCACAGTGGGACACAGGATCACAATGTGCCAAAAGGCATCGCGGTAGGGGCCCTCGAGCAAGTCCAGAATGAGGACCGTTTGGTGTGTGCGATGGCCAGGGTTGTAGAGCTGATTGGGGAGCTGATTGGGGACTCCTTCGATATTAATATTCCACAATGTATCGCTTTTGTATTTCGTTATCTTGCGATGGCAAATAACTCGGTCGTAAAGTATGGCAATGCGCCCTGCGTACTGGGTTCTAACCAAACGCGCGAGTTCATGCATCGTCACCATGTCGTACTCCAGCGAAACATTGTCGATCGAATACGTCGATGCCATGTCAGTGGCTATGAGAACTCGGCCGTAGTCGTTGAACATTAATTCGTATTCGAGGCGGTCCGCCAAAGCGCTCTGATAGTATGGCATGTGGCTCTCCAGCAGCTCAAAGTCGAGTGGGATGTAGAAGCGGTTGCCGTAAGCGGCCGCGATCGCGTTGTCGCTCGCGACGTTATCTGCCTTTTCACCAGCCCCGATTCTAAGTCTGGTTACGTTATTATTTCGGCTGGTGTCAATACCCTGATAGACCTCGTTTTCACGCTCTTGTGCCGTCTTCCACAGGTCCTGGTAGCAATGGTAGACGTCGCTGTCGTCGATCGACATCACCTCATTACCAGAAATCTTTATCATGGTCTTCTTGACGATGGCGCGACCCAGGTTCTGAACGACGGTTCGGTTCGTGTCTGTCGACGTCAGCGAAATAGTGAAAGCGAAGCGAACAGTCCCCGGCACAATGATGTCGCTAGCTCCGAGGTTGGGGAAGCGGGCCAAGAGCTGCTGGTTCTGGTCTATCGTCGATGGGTTGTTCGTAATAACGACGCTCTGTCTCAAGCCTTTCGCCCCGAGGGGCTCCCGTATTCTGCGATATGGATTGAGTTTGCGGCCGTATTGACTCGAAGACATTATTGAAACTATATTAAACCCGTATGGTTTGTTGTTTAATACATCGTTAACGATGGATGGTCGCGACTTTGGCATAGACGAATTCGATCTTACTACGGGCGACCGAGACGATGACATCGACGATCATGACGACTTCGATGATTACCTCGCGAACATCGATGAAACGGCCTTCATAGAGACACCAGCCGGCGAGGAAATAGGTGGCGCTACCAGCAGCGTTGGTCTAAGTCGGGAATTACTCGAAACGGATGTAGACGACTACTACAACAGTTTGATAGAACAAGGTGCTGTCCCGTCTGTCGGCCGCGACTACTCCAAGTTCGAATTGGATGTGCGTGGTAGGTTGCGACTAAAAGCATCAAATGTCCCAATGATCAACATGAAGACCGGAAAACCCCTAGCGCTGAGCACCATTGCCGGAAACCGGGGCGGTGTCGAAATCATAAGGAGAGAACTAGGATTCATAGATTGGAAGAGGGGTAAAACAATTATGCCGGCCCGTGCTGTAAAGACCCTACAGTCTACCGACGAAACTATGGGGAAGACGGCCGCCGCGATAGAAACGGTCGAGCTCAGCGAGATCCCTCGTGTAGCCACCGACGCTATTCGCACAATGGAGGTCAACGAAAGTGTGTTAGACAGCACGATGGATGACCCACCGTTACCTCTTCGCGAACTCCGGGACTCGATAAGGCTATGCAAACAGTCCGGGGCGAACTGGTCTTTAACCTCTCCAAACTCTCGGCGGTGGATGAACATATCGCGCTAGAAGAAAAGATACTGGAGGAAGTCCGTGACGATAGATAATCCACCGAGCGGATCACCTGCGGTCGTTGCGAGATGAAAGAGAACCTCGCTTGGAGGCTGCCTCGAATAACCGTGAGGCGCTCCGCACCCAAATAAGTCGGATCCGCGAAACAATCTCGAGGGTCCTGCACGAGGACACGACACTCGGTGAGCGTCTTCGCAGGGCATCACGATAGCAAGCATCTTCGCAGCTCTCACCATGACTATATCGACCATAGTCTAGCTATCACTGGTGGCGGCGGTGTGGCGGCTGCACACGCGCCAGCAGCAGCACCCGCGACATCCGGCGGAGTCAAGGAGTGGGTAAAAAAGCAAATAAAAGCCCTCGCCAGTCTCCTGGCTAAATTAGCCGGAAAGGCGGCTGCCTCCCTGCCTGGGTTGATCGAGGGCCTCGTCTCCTTCTTGCTATCTATATTATCAAAAACGGCCGGATGGTTCGCCGAGAATGCTTGGGCTTTAATCGTGGCGATCGCCGGTCTCCTACTATCAGCCTCCTGAGAGTTCCTAACATCAAAGCCCGAATAGTCTGCCCGCCACGAGGGCGACGACGAGCGCTAATTTCTCCTCCTCGTGGGCACTAGTTCCGAAGGAACTTGCTGGTGCATCAAGTCCTATTGTGTCAACATGCTCGGGAGCGGAGGTGGAGCTTGATGAGACACTAGTTCCGAAGGAACTTGATGGGATGCTTTGTACTGAGGTGGGTGCTTGCGGTTTTATGAAATCCTTTTCATGCGCGGTGCGCTTGATGATATCCGCGTTCACGTTCCCGTTATGGCCGATCTTTTGTTTGACGGTGGCGATCACGATCATATTATTGTAACCGTCAACCTGGTCGTCTCGTAGTATCATATTACTCGGCGCCATATACAGACCTATTCCAAATACATAGTCTACTGGGATGCGGGCATACTGCAAAACGTCTTGATACTGCTGGACGCCGTCTGGAGGTTCACCGGAGATGAGATGGCATCCTCGACATTGGCCAAGAACTGTTTCTGGCTGTCGAACGCCGTACTGGTTCCTATTATACCACTGTGCGCTTGCGCCTGAGCGCCGAGGATGGCCCAGACATATGTGCGAATGGAGTCGTTGAGGCGAGTAACCCCGGCCTGTGTGAACCCCATACCCTTATCTAACATAAATGTACCCCACGCGTCCTGGACCGCAGCAACCTGCTGTATGTAATCGACGTGAGCTCGTTTCGGAGGTAGCCAATTGCAGGATGAGACACCGCAGTGCCGACCTCCAGACACTTCCGGCCCGAAGGTCATCGTCGCGGGGTTAAAATTCCCGGCGTTCCGACGGACGATGTGGTCACCGGAGTGATCATGTCTAAAATCAGTCTGCGTCCAATTCCCGGACAGGCCCCGAATGAGAACGTCCCCGAGACTAGTGCTGCTAGGAAATGCTTTCTGGCGCCAGTCCGCGTCTTTTGGTACCCCAAATTCGTTACAAAGTCTTTCGAACGCCCTACGGTCGTATGTGTTGGAAATGGGATCCCGAAGGAGTACGAAGGGTTGGGCTACATGAAGAACGGACCACCGGTAGGTGTCAAAATACCACCAGGGCTTTGGAGTTTCAGAGAGCTCCAAGCTTTTGTCGCGTCGGTGCTTGATGGTCGAGCCAGCATCGCAATCTCGAAAACCACAGGACACGCGACCTTGACCGTCGAGCGCGCCTACCGGGTAAGGATCACCCCGACGTTGGCTTTACAGCTCGGATTTACAAGAACATACCCTTCTGCTAATAAGGGATGGTTTAACCCGGGTGAGCACGTCGGCGAGATCCCAGTGAACATTGCATTTACGAAAACTCTCAGGGTATACCTGGATCAGCTGAACACATCGTACAACACATTAGATGGAGCCCCCAGTACTCTCCTTAAGGTCGTGCGCGCCAGCGACTGTTTATATGGTGAGACCCTGACCTTAGACGTCCCAACCCCCGAGATGAAACGTTTGGAATCTGGTCACATCCACGAATTGAAGATCTCTATTTTAGATGATAAAGCGCGAGAGTTAAAGAACGATTACCCGATTTCGATCATTCTCGAAATAACCGATTAAACATAATATATATATTTACATATTAATCATGAGCACATACGGCCCAGGCAGTTCCAGCGCAGAACAGGACGTTCCCATCGCGGGCGCAGCCAGCAACGATGAAGCCACAACGAGAAGGCTGGAGGGAAGCGATTGCGCACGTTCAGCGATTGCGAGCTTCGGTGCCAACGCGAGCAACATATATGGGGGATACACCATGGCAGCGTCCGGGACGATTCTGCGAATGGCGGTCTGCTCGGTCAACTTTCGCGGACACGCTGCTACCGAAATCCGAGTGAATCTCGTCCTGAACGGGGTAGTGCAGACGTCTGGCATCACCAAGCACGCGGGGCAGAGGTCAGGATTTACGATATTCGATGATGACACTGCAATTAAAGTTCCAGCAGATATTGTTATTAACTTTGTAACAAAAGTCGCTGACCAAGCGACTTCCTCCACTATTGTAACACTGTTAATAGAACTTGATTTATGATGAATGACGAGAAACTATATCCACACTTACCTTCTGGGACGACCGACCCGGCATCCTTTAGGATGACCAGGATCGTCGAGATACAACAGATTCTCCAGCACGAGGGAGAGACGCGGACGTGTCATGCGAAGAATTATAGGCGAGCTGTCAATATAGTGGAGGGAATGAGCACCGCGTCGGTTTGTAATACAAACTCCTTACCAGCCAGGTAATTCTGGAACCGCTTAACCCCAAATACCAGGGCTAGACACTCCCGCTCGATAATTGCGTTCCCATGACAGAAGCTTTATGCTCGCGTATGCTATTGGGAACTTACCATAGGGAAATTTCTGCATCAGAATGTCACCAACTCCGCCCTCGGATGAATCAGTCTTAAGAATGAACTCATTCTCTGGGCGAGGTATCCGTAATATCGGTTTGCGCGATTCAAAGCTTGAAATGCTCCTCTCGTTCGCCCAAACATACCACGTTCGGTAGCCCTTTCTTTGTCAAGTCAGTCAATGGCACGGCCACCTCTACAAAACCGGGCATATACTTTCGGTAATACCCAGCAAAGCCAAAAAATGATCGTACCTGACTCTTGGTCTCGGGTCTGGGTGCAGTCCTGATTTTATCCACTTCGTCTTTCTCAATTCTTACATCACCTTTAAGAAAATCCCATCGCCCCAACCACGTGATCTCGTACCGGTACCGTACATTATGTTTACTATAAAAATCACATTGCCCCACCCATCTGGTATTGTACTGTATATGTGTATGGGGTGGGGTTTGAGTATTTTTTAATGGGTCTTCCATCTGTGACACCTGGCCCCAGATCAGGAGCATGCAATGAGCTGAATCATTTGCATACTGGTTTTATGGAGCAGCAGATATACTGGTCTCCACTGCCATAAGCCCTGTTTTACCAGGCTACACCTCGTATTATTATCAGATCGTTTATTGATGACAGAAGTGTGCACTTTGATGTATATCACAGATTAATGTCGTTTATTATGCTGTCCGACCATCAGAGCATTACATGATGTTCGTGGAATGTAATCATGCAATAGATCTTAAAGGTACATGCCCACCCAGTAGGCACAAAATGTTCTTTATATCAGATACATCATCCGAGACATTTTTTGGCAAAATAAACATTATTTCACCATTACCCCACGTATTGATTGGCAATATTATACATTTTATATCGGACGTCAATTTCCACACTGATACCAGGGTCGATAACCGTGTTTCTTTAAAATGTTAACGGACATTACTATTTATTCTCTGTATTTATTTTTTTATGTGCAATGATAATACGTTATAATCTGTCGGAAATATTATATTTTCAGGTGGCGCATTTAACTAGAATAAATAATTAAAAGATATCATGCCTCATTTGCATATGAAAATAGCACCGCGAGTAATTATCAGTAAAATAAATATTACTAAATTATTATATCTGTATAGCGGGCATTCGTAATTTTTAGAACTGGTGGAATAGTGACACAATTATACACTTATTTAATTATTATAAAGAACATATTGTGCCTACTGAGTGGGAATGTACCTTTAATAATATATCACGGCATTTAAATGCCCGTCGCACACACTGGGGTTGATATGCTAAGTAGCACGGAATTATCTGATGAGAAAACTGAATCTTTGCAGTCGTATAAAGCTGCAAATATTTGCCAACCGTGCTTCGTACTAGTATAAAATCACTATATTGACTAGCATTATGTAAATAAGGTGGCAGGATTAGCTCAGTAGGTAGAGCGTCAGACTGCGGATCGGGAGACTCCGGGTTTGATTCCCATCTCGACCTGCTCCGAATGGCAGTTTCGTCGTGTCCTTGGGCAAGACAACTTTGTGCTAGCCTAGTCCTATCGGAGGGGGGGGGGGGGGGGGGGGACTTAAATAGTCGGTCCCGACATGCAAGGTCATCGAGCCAGTGCCGTCGTTAAATCAAAGCATTTACATTTCAAATTTTGCATTATGTAAAACATTCTACATTTGCATTTGTTTAGTAGTATATAGGGAGTCAAAATGATACCGTGATATCATTTATAACCCTCTATAATACCCCCACCACCCCCTAGTCATTGGAAAAAGTGGTTAACGAGGAAATTGTCCCCACCACCCCCGAAAAATCCAAAATTGGTCGTGAAAAAAAACATAATGTTTTCACAGCAAATTTATGAATTTTTGAGAAAATAATTTTGAAAAGAGGGAGTCAAAATTATATTGGAAATTGAACAGAAAAAAACAACTACCAATATTATTAGAGAAAATGGATAATACAATACAATTGGAATTGAAAAATTTTAATGCCTGTGTTGAAGAAGTTTACGAAGGAATACGGGGGGTTATAGTCCTATATAAATTCTATAAAATGAGAACACTAGGCGATATCGAATACATGAAATATCAGCGTAATTTATTACGCTCCGATAAAAACGTTGCATTTACAATATTATACCGACAATTATGTGAACTATACAAGAGGCAAATACAAACATTAAGACTGATAATGCGTATCGGATATAAAACTAAGGTGTATTATATAAAATTGTTAAAACCCAACGATTCGTTTACGAATATACATTTCTACGATATCGCTTATAAAGATATTTTGAACAAAGAATAGCAAAAGCCTCCACTCGTGCACAACACCCCCAGCGACTGGGCAGATTTCTAGCCGGCACCCAGCCACTGGGGTGTTGGGACCTTTCTTAACCCACGCATCTGTTGGCTCACAGTCTAGTTTTACGGGTCACCTTGAACCCCATTGCCAATTCCTCTATTAAGAGAAACCAGCGAAGTAAGGCGAGCCTATGTGTGAATTTGGTTTCCGAAATTGCAAAGCTCTTAGGCAGAATTCTTTTAGGCCGGCACCTTTGAGCTACGCAATTACATCGCCAAATACACACATATGCATAGACTGCTACCATTAAACAGACGAGACGGACGTCATACCGGATCAACAACATGGCATGCACGAGATGAGACCAATTGTTGTTTTTTTTTTTTTTTTTTTTGCTTATATTTAACGGCGGCACTGGCTCTAGGACCTTGCATGCCGTCTCCCAAGAATGGGAGAAAGAACGGAGGTAGGGATTTTTTGAGAGAAGCCGGTAATTCGTATTTACAGAGCAACTACGAATTATCGGTACCCATTCACAGCTGGGTGAACTGGAGCAGTGTGGATAAAGTGTCTTGCTCAAGGACACAACGCAGCGCCTCCGGTGAGGCTCGAACCCACGACCTTTAGATCAGCAGTCTGACGCTCTAACCACCAGGCCACTGCGCTCCACACCAATTGTTGTAAGGTCAACAAACGTATATATACTCATCAGTTTCCTATACAACATACAAATGGTGTGCAAATTATAATTATTTATTAATACCTATTGGCGAAAGAAAACATGTGATGGTTCGTTATTTTGTTAATTTTATAATTAATTTTGTAAAAAAAATTAATAATCTAAAGCTGAACACCCCCTATTATTACATAGTAATTAATTTAAGTTAATTACACGGGTTATTTATAGCCGAGTGTTTCAATTACACGAGTTATGTAACTTGAGTTATTTATAGCCGAGTGTTTCAAATTACACGAGTTATGTAACTTGATAGCCGAGTGTATCAATTTACACAGTCGATTACAGTGTAATCCTCGACTGTGTACATTGTCATTGTGATACACCAGTACAACCAATAGTGATTACGGCGTAATTCTCAGTGAAAAACACATGTTGTATAGGTATGTAAATTTCTTTACTGCACCAATATAAGAATTTTTTTTTTTTTTTTAAATTATTTTATAATGGTGCTGTAACATTTCCTCCGACTTTATCTCCAAGTTTTTCCCTATATTTATCCCAATCAGTACACTCAATTTTGGGCATGGTGGCGCGCGCCTTGATTCTTATATCATTTTTTAATTTTTCATATCTCCCCATTTCTTCCACCACGGATTCAAACTCTAAAATTGATATTTTCTTATCGGCCAACGCTTTGGACACCTTAACGTCGATGCTATTTTTCTTAGACCTAGCGAGAACTGATATTCTATCATGTTTTCTACATTTTTTCTCGAGTTTTCCACCAGACGCCCTAATTACCAAACACAACAACCCAGAAACGGCCGACACCGCACATAAAATCCCCGCTATGGGAACCGTTATAATGGTGGATATAGTTGCAGCTGTCCCCGCCCCACACAACACAGAAACACTCGCCAGAGCCGTGCTAGATACTTCAGCCATGTTCACCGCGCGCCTATATTTTTTAGCGTTTCTTTTTCTATTTGTATATTCTCTAACTAAAATATCCTGCATAGCGACGATATTATTCAACCTAAAATCCTGAACTTCTTTCGTTAATTGTACACAGTGTTGATGGAGTGATATTGACAATTGGAAGCGTTGATTCGTTCATATTTAAATTTTACAAATTTATTTCAATATATTATATTTACAAATTAAGTTCAATTAACAATGAGACACTAGTGGAAGAACTCTCTGGGTCACCGACTTTCGTAACAAAGTTAATAACACTACCTTTGGAAAGTCTAATTCGATCATAACCGGAGAACGAAACCACCGTCGAACTATCTCCAGATATTTTAGTGACTCCAACCCCCGTTCTTCTACTACAATATTTATCGCGACCTCGCCCACAGGTTTACCACTACCATTAACCGAGCAGACCGCCATTTGGATAACTTCACCTGCAGCTGTCATAGTGTATCCCCCATATTTATTACTCGCTTTGGCACCGAACGAATATTCATAGTGCCCCTCAACCAATGGGCCCCGCTTCTCAGCCCAAACTGTTATGACACGTTTTGGCGTTTTCATTGTTTGCACTATTCCGGCAAGCGCACTGTTTGCGTTATATGCCTCAGTACGAATCTTTTCAGAGGTATCCTCAAGAGATTTGGTCGCGGCTATACGATCATGTTTCAGTTTATCGGAAACTTCGGTTATCTTTCCGTCTAGTTCGGTAAGTGCCGCTTCTCTGCTGAGAGAGTCCTCTAACCGCAACGCACCATAAGCCTCCGTAATGGTCGCCTGGTGGCCTTCTAGGGCTTTTTCAACACCCAACCGGGCCTCTTTTCGAAATTCGGTTATTTTCCCGTCTAGTTCAGCAACCGCCGCTTCTCTGATGAGAGAGTCCTCTGAGCGCAACGCTTCATAAGCCTTCGCAAGGGCTGCCTGATGGTCTTCTCGGGCTTTCTCAACACTCGACCGGGCCTCTTTTTGAAATACGGTTATTTTTCCGTCTAGTTCAGCAACCGCCGCTTCTCTGAGAGAGTCCTCTGAGCGCAACACCCTATAAGCCTCGGTAAGGTCCGCCTGGTGGTCTTCTCGGGCTTTATCAATACCCGTTCGGACCACCTCAACCCCCAACCGGGCCTCTTTTCGGAATTTGGTTATTTTTTCGTATAGTTCAGTAAGTGCCGCTTCTCTGTTGAGAGAGTCCTCTGAGCGTAACGCCCCATAAGCCTCCGCAATGGCCTCCTTGTGGTCTTCTCGGACCCCCTCAACCCCCGACCCCCAGGGTCTCTTTCAGAAATTCGTCTATTTTCCCGTCTAGTTCAGTAAGTGTAGCTTCTTTGCTGAGAGAGTCCTCTAAGCGCAACGCATCATAAGCCTCCGCAATGGCCTCCGCAAGGTTCACCTGGTGGTCTTCTCGGACTTTATCAATACCCGACCGGGTCTCTTTTCGAAATTTGGTTATTTTTTTGTCTAGTTCAGTAAGTGCCGCTTCTCTGATGAGAGAGTCCTCTGAGCGCAACACCTCATAAGCCTCCATAAGGTCCGCCTGGTGGTCTTCTCGGACTCCCTCAATACCCAACCGGGTCTCTTTTCGAAAATCGATTATTTTTCCGTCTAATTCAGTAAGTGTAGCTTCTTTGCTGAGAGAGTCTTCTAAGCGCAACGCATCATATACCTCCGTAATGTCCGCCTGGTGGTCTTCTCGGGCTTTATCAATCCCCAACCGGGCCTCTTCCCGAAATTTGGTTATTTTTTTACCTAGTTCGTTTAGTTCCGTATGCGTTTCTTCACGACTTTGTGTATTCACAGCCAGGGCATATTCTCTAAGTTGTGACAGTAGACTCTTGTGAATCTCGTCCGTGGCCCTCGATATAGTTATATTGATCAAGGCCTTTGTTTTTTGGGTAGTTAAAATGTCGCCCTCTGTCGGGATGAATCACCTCGGTTCCAAATTATTTGAATTTGTCACCCAATCGGAAGAACTACCTGGTCCGTATATACTCATAATGTTGATAATATATATTACGAACATGCGTTTAATTCTAATTTTCTTAAAATTAATTTGAAATTTCTAGGACGACCGAAATCGGGTAATCGTTCTTCAACTCTCGCCCTTTATCATCAAGAATATAAATCTTCAACTCGTGGATATGTCCCGATTCCAAAACTTACATCTCGGGGTGTGGGAAGTCTAAGGTAACAGTCTCGCCATAGAAACAATCGCTGGCGGGCACAGTTTTCAGTAATGTGCTGGGAGCTCCGTCTACCGTGTTGTACGATGTGTTCACCCGATCCAGGTGCACCCTGAGAGTTTTCGTGAAGGCGAAGTTTACTGGGGTATCGCCGCGGTGATCACCCACGGGGAAGACAAATTTCGCCTGGAACCCTGGCGTTCGCCCTTCTTCCTCGTTGTTAGGTGGTGCAAATTTAAATCCTAACATTGAGGCCAACCTCGGAGTGATCTTTATTTTTTTATCAGCTGACAATGTCGCCAGCCCCGTGGCTTTTGAGACTGTGAGAGTGCAAATACCAGGCATATTCCTTGCGATTAAAGCTTGGACATCTCCGAAACCCCAAAGGCCAGGAAGTAATGCGACAGCTGCTTCCCGAAGGCGTCTCTCTACTTCTGCAGGACTATCGGCGGTCTCTAGATCTATACCATCTCCGGAAAAGATAGCCTCTGGCCGTTCTATTTCAATGTTTTCCCACCCGACCGTGAACGTGATTGATCTGAGGCCCACCCGGCGTTTTCCGCAGCAGTTGTCTATTAATTTTTGAAGTTCACAACTCCCTTTTTGAACATTAGTGATAGTAGCAAACATAATAATATCTTTCAATGGATACCAAAGCATTTAGCTTTTTAACCTCTAAATGCAAAGTACGCGGTCCCGGAGGTAAATACACGCAAAAAGACGTTGTTAACCGCCTTGTACACCCAACCGTAACGGTTAGACCGGACAGCGGCTTTGCCACCAATTTCCCTAACATCTTTGTGAACAATAGGCTGCCCAAGATTACTACGATGGAGGCGGTAAACGGGTGGAAAGCAACACCGATGCAGTTTTGGCAGAACCAAATAAATTTCGCTGTATGGTGCGCAACAGCCGGGTGTGAAGTTTCACATAAAGACCATCTGACATCCAAGAATGTCATGCTCCGAAGTGTCTACAACTTTCACGCGTATTATACTATTATAATGATTCTCAAAGAACTAGGTATTTCACTACCTCAAGACGACGCATGGGATCCCATTTCCAACGCATACGACCGTTATGGGCGTTTGAAAGACTGTGTAACGAATTTAACGTTTCAAAAGACGCGGACTGGAGACAGAAAGCATTTCCTACCAGCACCGGCCTCGGGGACGTTCTCATTCGGGGCCAGTCCGGGAATTGGACGCAGACTGATTTTAGACACGATCACTCCGGTGACCACATCGTCAGTCGGAACGCCGGGAATTTTGACCCCGCGATGATGACATTCGGGCCGGAAGTGTCTGGAGGTCGGCACTGCGGCGTGTTTTCTTGTAAAATGTTACCTCCGAAACGGGCTCACGTCGATTACATACAGCAGGCTGTGAGGTTCAGAACGCGTGGGGTACATTTATGTTAGATACGGGTCTAGGGTTCACGCAGGCCGGGGTTACTCGCGTCAACGACTCCATTCGCACGTACGTCTGGGCCATCCTCGGCGCACAGAAGCAAACTCGCAGTTCTATACTGGGCACGGGAACAGCGTTTGATGCACAAAAAACAATTCTTGGCACTTGTAGAGGACGCCATCTCAGCTAGGGTGGACCTGGAGAAGGCGATCCAGAATTATCAAGACGTTTTGCAGAATGCCAGCACTCCAGTAGACTATGTATTTGGAATAGGTCTTTATATGGCGCCGAGCAAAATGATACTACGAGACGACCCGGTTGACGGTTACAATAATCAGATCGTAATCGCCACCGCCAGTCAAAAAATCGGCCACAACGGTAACGTGAACGCGGTTATCATCAAGCGCACCCCCAACATGATCGGGTTCACCCAATCTGCGATTGGTGTTGATGTTGTAAATTCAAATAAATTTGAAAAAGATTTCATAGAACCCCCAATTCATGAATTGGCCACACCATCAAGTTCATTTGAACCCGTTGTTTCACCCACACCCCCAATCGTCAACAGACCAATCGCAATTGGAGAAACACCAATCAATAGCAAATTGGGTGAAATTGGAAGCACAACACACGAGGAGGAGAAATTAGGGCTCGTCGTCGCCCTCGTGGCGATAGGACTACTCGCGCTTTGGTTGTAGGAACTTCCAATCTCGATTGGTGGCAGAGAATAGTAGGAGACCGGCGATTGCCACGACTAAAGCCCAAGTATTATTGGCGAGCCATCCGACCGTTTTTGATAATGTAGATAACAAGTAAGAAACGATACTTCAGATCAGTCCAGGTAGTGCGGCAGCCGCCTTTCCAGCTAATTTAGCTAGAAGATTGGCGAGGGCTTTTAGTTGTTTTTTTACCCACTCCTTGGTTCCACCGGATGGCGCGGGTGCTGGTGGTGGCGCGGGTGGTGGCGCCGCACCACCAGTGAAAGCTATAACTATGGTTGATATAGCCATGCCGACAGCTGCGAGGATGCTTGCTATCGTGACGCCCTGCTCTCTGAACAGAGTGCGAAGACGCTCACCGAGTGTCGTGTCCTCGTGCAGAACCCTCGATATTGTTTCGCGGATCCGACTTATTTGTGTGCGGAGAGCCTCACGGTTAGCCGAGGCGGCCTCCAAGCGAGCTTCTCTTTCGTCCCTCAAAGACCGCAGTCGTTCGGCGATCCGCTCGGTAGATTCTCTATCGTCACAGGCTTCCTCCAGTTTTCTTTCTTCTAGCGAGATATGTTCATCCAGCGCCGTGAGTTTGGAGAGGTTAAGGACCAGTTCGCCCCGGACCGTTTGTAGAGCCTTATCGAGTCCACGGAGTTCGCGAAGAGGTAACGGTGGGTCATCGTTGAGTATTTTACCCCAATTGCGATTGGACGCTGAACGTGGTCTCCATCGTGTTAATAACGTCGGTGGCTATTTGAGGGACCTCGCTGAGCTCGACCGTTTCTATTGCGGCGGCCGTCTTCGCCATCGTTTCGTCGGAATAGACTGTAGGGCCGCTACAGCGCGGGCCGGCATAATTGGTTTACCACGCTTCCAATCTGGAAATCCTAGTTCGTTCCTTATGATTTCGCCACCGCCCCGTTTTCCAGCAATGGTGCCCATTGCTAGGGGTTTTCCGGTCTTTATGTTGACGATCGGGTTATCTGATGCTTTTAGTCGCAACCTACCACGCATATCCAATTCAAAATTGGAGTAGTCTCGACCGACAGATGGGACCAGATCTTTTTCTGCCAAATTGGTGTAGTAGTCGTTTACAGCTCCATCAAGTAATTCCTGACTTTGACCAACGCTGCTGGTAGCGCCACCTATTTCCCCCAATTGCGATTGGATTGGAACTGGAGTCTCTATGAAGGGCGTTTCGTTATCATCATCGACGTAATCTTTATAATCATCGTAGTACTCTTCTCTGCCGATTTCATCCATGTTAATATCGTAATCATCCATTTTAATTTTTTCAAAATTATTAATTATGTATTAAAGACAAAACCATACGGGTTTAATAGTTTCAATAAAATTAGTTATGTCTTCGAGTCAATACGGTCGCAAACTCAATCCATACCGCAGACTGCGTGAGCCCCTGGGGGCAAAAGGCGTGAGACAGAGTGTCGTTATTACGAACAACCCTTCCTACGATCGACCAGAACCAGCAGCTCTTAGTCCGCTTCCCCAACCTCGGAACTCACGACGTCATTGTGCCGGGTACTGTTCGCCTCGCTTTCACTATTTCGCTAACGTCGACGGACGCGACCGAACCGTCGTTCAGAACCTGGGTCGCGCCATAGTCAAGAAGACTATGATAAAGATTTCTGGTAATGAGGTGATGTCGATCGACGACAGCGACATCTACCATTGCTATCAGGACCTGTGGAAGACGGCACAAGAGCGCGAAAACGCTGTCTATCAGGGTATTGACACCAGCAAAAATAAGAACGTAACCAAACTTAGAATCGGGGCTGGTAACAAGGCAGATAACAACGCGAGTGACAACGCAGTCGCGGCCGCTTACGGTAACCGCTTTTACATCCCGCTCGACTTTGAGTTGCTTGAGAGCCACATGCCCTACTATCAGAGTGCTTTGGCTGACCGCCTTGAATACGAACTAACGTTCAACGACTACGGCCGAGTTCTCATAGCCAGTGACATGTTATCGACGTATACAATCGACAATGTTTCGCTGGAGTACGACATGGTCACGATGCCCGAACTCGCGCGATTGATCAGAACCCAGTACGCCGGGCGCGTTGCCATACTTTACGACCGAGTTCTTCGCCATCGCAAGATGACGAAAGACAAAGGCGACACATTGTGGAATATTAATGTCAACGTACCCGCCCGCTCGATGGAAGGTATACTGATGCTGTTTGAGGATGCTTCGGTTCGCCGTTCCGGTGCTAGAAAAAAACCCAGACAAAATTCTTTAATAACCCCAAAATCAACGAAGGTAGGATGGTGACGATCGACGGGAGTCCCCAATCAAAAACTCTACAGCGCCGGGTTTCTTCGCGCGCACCAGCAGTGGGATGAAGTAAGAAAGCAGTTTGCTGCCGGCTCTAAGCGCTCTCCGGAGGTTGCAGCAGTTGCCAAAGACCTGCATCTCTCGGCCGTCTCCCTCGCGGAGTTCCTTAATACCAAATACGCGTTATGGCTAGACATGCGAGCCAGCGACGACGACCAAATACACGGTAGCGGACGCCAAGTTGAGAACGCTAGCGAGGGTGTGACGATCCAGATAACCAAAGAGGCGGACGGAGCCGGGCCATTGAACGTGTACTTATATATAATTACAGACGCACAACTCAACATCGAAGATGGTCGATACGTCTCAGCACTCTACTAAATCTAACGATTTATTAATTAATAAATTTGATAATTATAAAGAATTAATTAAGAAAATTAGCAATCAATACCAATTCACGATTGGAGATTCCCACTCTGCCATAATATGTGGGCAGACAGGATGTGGAAAAACGGTTTTCATCCTAGACTTGCTCGAGGGCTCCTACCGCGATTCCTTTCGTCATATTGTGATCCTGTGTCCAACTGTGCGGCACAACGATACTTATCAGCGGCGCCCGTGGATATGGACCGACCCTGAGGTATACGTTATTGACCCCGGTGATAGGCTTCACGATTGGTTGCGTGGTTTATACCAAAAATTCCAGGGTGAGCCCACCCTATACGTGATTGATGATTGCTCAGCCAAGGCGGCGATGACCAAAAAGAAGGACATGCTCTCCGAGCTCGCATTTTCTGGCCGCCATGCTAGGCAAAGCGTATGGATATCCACTCAAAAGTACAACGTCGTCCTCAAGGATCTGCGTGAGCAAACGAAATGGGTCGCCCTCTTTCACTGCAAGGACCGAGACTCATTCGATGACTGTCTTCGAGAGAATGACGTTATCCCAACGCGCGAGGAGCGCCTGGAGGTTCGACAGATGCTTTCGGAAACTAAGCACGCCAAGCTTTTGCTAAAGACTGATCAACCAACTGCTTACGAAGTTATTAATTAATTTATTACAAAGTAATTTTAAGAAAATCAGCAATTTTCTTAAAATTAATTAGCAATTACTGAACAATGCTGAACAATGCTGAACAAATGCTTAACAAATGTTGAACAAATGCTGAACAATGGTTAACAATGTTAACAATTTGGTACTCCGCTGCGAGCTTTGTTGCGAGCATAATGGTGATCATAAGTATCGGGTGGAGCGCTTTTATTATTTTAATAATTATGAAAAAAATTAGGAAATAAATATGTTAAAGTGATGAGACTTGTTAGAATAGTTAAATTAATTTTAAGAAAAATGAACTGCGACGAACTTCTCGATCAGCTAATAGAAGAAACCTCAATTCCGACTGCCAACATCCTGAAAGATAATTATCCGACAGAGCAATCGGAATTCACGAATTGTAGTTCAACTCCAACGGCGGTTGGTATTGGGTTGAGTGCAACGACTCCGAATGAAAATGAAAATGCGGCGCGACGAGAGCGTTTAGCTGCGCTGGTTGCTGGGGGACAATCGGAGCATTATCTCGGTAGGCGTCTCTCAGTTTTTCAGGTGGATAAGATGTCAGATGCGGAGATCGATAAAATGTATGCGCGTTACGAATCTAGGTTAGGTGCGGAGATGACAAAAACTCTCGGATCGGCGGCTATTCATTTGTACGCAACCGCCGTTAGTATACTTCTCCCTATACCAAACACCGCGGGGTTGATTGACGATCTAGAGACTGACCATTTTATAGGTCACACTCTTAGAACAGCCTGCTGCTCAATTTATCACAAGTTTGGAATGTACTTAGCTCCGCTGACAACCGCGTTGACCAAGGGTAAACACTGTCAATTTGGACATATATGCCCACGAACTATAAGCCCTAATGCAAAACTTAATTTTGAAAATGATGACACAAGACACACCCGCGAGAGTGACGGAACAGCAATCTCCAACAGCGTTGGGGATTGTTCCAACCCAATCGAACCCGATTGCAGCACTTCCCTCAACACTGTTGAATCAGATTGATCCTCCAAACCAATCGCGATTGGAGTTGGGGGTTGCACGACATAAAAACCCAAAAAGACAGGCAGCTGGGAGGGCGGCGGCTGCCACCCGAAAAGTTAAACAGGATAAAATACTCGCCGAGCTTCGAGAGGCTAAACTCCAATCGAGATTGGGGTTGCAGCCAACTCGTGAATTGATGGGGACGGAGACAACAAAACATCTGAAGACAGAGTTGAGTACAACAACACCCCCAATTCACGAATTTGAAGCACACCCAAATTCTTTGAATTTGTCACCCAATACCAACTGCCGTTGGAGTAGGGCGAATCCGATTGAACCCAAATTCGTGAATTGGAGTTGGGTTGTTGGTGGTGGTCTGGCAGTTGTTGGTGCCCTGTGCGTGTGGAAATACCCCCTATTATCGAAAAAACAACCAGCCAGTGTTCAGAAGAAAGTTACGAAACACCAATCATCAACACTGTTGAATTTGGATGCGCCCCATTTAAACATTGATCGCGACCCCTTTTATATGCAATAATTATAACAATGGCTGAACAAGATGGTAAAATGATAGTGAATGCGCTTTATCACGCCGTGGTGATATCTGGTTTCAGTATCGGGTATGCTCGACTATCAAAGATGGCTCTAGGAGGGTCCACTCCCAAATTGGACTTTACTGTGAGAGACGGAGGGCTCGCGACCTTAGATGTGGCGGCCGCAGTTTGGACCCGAGATTATCTAGTTAAAGCTGGAATTCTACCAGTTAATATATGGAAATAAATGGCTTCAATCGCAGTAATAGTAGGGTGGTGCGCTTGTAAACGCATTGGCGTTCAGCGGGTGGAGCAACTTTATATTCTCTAAAATGAAAAGCTCGAACGTGGATGAGGAGCGTAAGCGTCACGATTTAGCTGTAGAACAACTCAATAGTGCAAAGGAAGCGTGGTCGAAAAAACGAACCGCCCATCTGGACTGGGTCAACGAAGAGCTGCGCCGTGAGAATCACGCCGCGCAAACTTTCCAGAACGTTGAAGAAGCCAACCGCGAGTACGCGCTGCCATATCCGCAGAAAAGTCTCGATCCAATGGATCCCGAGCCCCAACTTTCAGATTTCTATGTACCGTCAGAGGCCCAAAAAGACCGCGAGATCGCGTTCATCGTCGTGGGAATGGGTGTGGTGGGTCTCGTCGGCTACTATATAAAATAATTATCTAATTTTTACAAAATTAATTAAAACAATTTTTTTTTATAAAAATATATATATAGAACGATGTTAGTTGACGAACTTTATTACGCTATGATCGATGTAGGCTACACTGCCCAAAAACATCGTTTACCTGGTGCAAAGAGTATGATTCGTCTGGCCCGAGATTGTCTCGAGACGTGGCGCGAGGACGAAAAAGCGGCCACCCTTTTCGCAAAGCGGATGTTAGATTCCTCCGAGTTAGATTCCCCAGAATTCCCTCTCCTGTTCCAACCCAAACGCGATTGGGGCTGCAGCGAAACTTCCAACAGAGGTTTATTATTAACGACGCAGTTACCGGACGAACTGGCGAGGGCATGTTGGAGATTGTCCGATATATTAGAATACTTCGCATGCGATGAACACGCGCAAACTTGATACCAAACTAACGCGCAAGCTGTCGAATACATACTATAGCCCACGTGGCTACTGGAAGGGACTCGCGGCCATCAAGAACCTCGCGGCGGCGACCAAGGTTTCAGAAAACGCTGTCAAGGAATGGCTCAAGAAGCAGGCCATCTGGCAGATCTATTTACCCGCGCCTCACAATATTCCGCGCCCGAAATTCGACGTGTCGGTGCCGAACCAAGTTCACCAAGCGGATCTCCTGTTTCTCCCTCACGATCGCGTCGGTCGCAAAACGTACAAGTACGCACTGACAATCGTTGACGTAGCGAGTCGTTATAAGGGGGCTGAGCCGTTGGCCACTAAAGAGTCTAAGGAGGTGGCCGAGGCTCTTTCCCGAATATATAAGAGGAGTCCTCTCAAATGGCCGAATCTTCTCCAGGTCGATCCCGGCCGCTAGTTCATGGGCGCGGTCTCTCATCTATTGTCTAAGCACAAAGTTTCTATCAGACGCGGCCGCGTCAACATCCACCGGGACCAGGGGATTGTGGAGCGGTTCAATCGAACCCTGGCTGAGAGGCTGTTCGGACACCAATATGCTAAATAACTTGTAGACCCTCATTCGCGATCGACCGAGTGGGTGGCCAGACTGCCCGCCGTGGTCTCCGCACTGAACGGAGAGGTGACCAGATTGATAGGTAAGAAGCCCGTAGATGCCATCAAGTCTAAAAAGGTGACGAGCAAGCCCTCTGCCGTCTCGCGCGGACGACCCGTTGGTTTAGAGGAGCAGCAATCGCCGATTGCTCTTCCATCGGATGTTGAAGTCCGGTACCTCTATCAACCGGGAGAGCTTGAAGGTGGCAGCCGCCGCGCGACTGATCCCGTGTGGTCTCTGAATGTATATCATCTGGATCGCTCTATTACCAAACCCGATGAGCCCGTGCTCTATTATTTGGCTGATGGTCCATCTCGCGGTTTTGTTCGCGAAGAACTTCTTATGGTACCTTCTGACACCCAGCTGCCCCCGAGTGCTTAAATCAAGAGAGGTTCTGTATGTATTCAGTCTGGTAACACGCGTCTTTTATCGTAGTACGCCGAGAGTCCTAATTTTTGTTGACAGTAGGTTTTCATAACGCCGTCTTTCATTTTAAATCCTCTATTTTGTGCTACATCTATAATGTGTTTTCCATCTTCTGTAGTTTCACTTAGTACTCGTTTATATCTATCCCAATTTGAATTGTTAGTTCTCTTGGACATTCCTTTCGCAGAGTTTTTATTATTTTGTTCCAAATTATCTTTAGAATTAAACTTTTTCTACGAAATAACACTTACTAGATAACGCTATCGCCCTATCTCCGCTGAATTCCATTTTGAAAAGTCCTGGCTCTCTTTCGCTCCATTTATCCCAAGCCAACCATTTCTTTTTTTCTTTTTCAAACTCGTCTAGTAAGTTAGGTCTAATCAATTCCTCTATCGTTTTTCCACTAACTCCTATATACATACTATCCGTGTCCATCTGTATTAATTCAAAGTCTTCTCTTTTTACGTATTTGTCTAGAAATTCGTAATAAAATTCCAACATTCTCAATTTAGCTAGTTGATAAACCGATATTCCACAGTGGAAGGGGCTCTTTATTGCACACAGGGGTTTTCGGGAAGATATTTCGTACGCATCTCCTATCTCTTCCAAATCATCAAAGAATGCAGATCTTAACGCTTTGTCAACACAGGTTTCGTCTTGTGTATATGTCGTATTTAATGTCTCTCTTTTGCCTCTATCATTTTTCCACAACACGAATTGCCTAATAATTTCATTATATCCGCTACTGGTTTCTTATTTGGTTCTACATCGCCTGTTCGTCTTGCGGCTGTAACTTCTTTTGCGAACCATTCGAAGGGTTTACCACTAATATAATCTATTACACGATGAACTCCCGTTATTTCTAGGCCGTGTTTTGTTTTAAATACCATTTCAATAGTGGCGCGTACAGCAGTACTTTGGTGGCCGACATAGATCCCACCAATTTTCTTCCATTTCCTCTAGTTCTTCCAGTATCTTCCAAATATTTTATCATGTGTTCTGGAACCTCATCAACATCTACTTCTCTGTTTATAAAAAGTGGAGACATTTCAGAAAACTTATCTTTTAAGTTGTGTGGAACTTCTATATCCACCTCCGCAAACCCAAACCAGTCTCCAGATAAAACTCTTTTACACAAAATTTTTAATAAATTTAGGATTATGTGGGGTAACTATATGGTGTATAGTTTCTCTCCCACACGGCATATCTTTATTTAACGTAGATAAATATAACGTGTTTGCATCATACCCCAAAATAGCCTTGCAAGGTTTGTTAATTCCATTTGATCCAAATGAGGAAGTAGATCTAATATTTGAAACACCGGCTTCTGCATAGCGTGTAAATACGATTGATGGACCCCCGACTAGAGCGTCTTTCATCATTTTGTATGTTTCTTCTTTTGGTGCATATAGAGCCCCCTCCGGTATAGATTTTTGTTCTTTAATGGTTCCTCTCAATAAATATTGAATAGCCACACCCGGTAGTGTTACCGCATCTTTGAAAATATCCACACCTCTGTGTTTATAAAATTCACACATTTTTTCCACCGCTTCTAGGAACGGTGCTACATCTAAATCGTTATAATATTTCAACCAATCTCTGAAAGTTTTCATATTCTTTTCTTTGAAAATTTTACGACATTTAGTTAATTCTGTTTCATCTAGTAACATTTTCCCAGATAGTTTGGAATACCAATTCTCTATATCCGGTAGTCCTGGGTAATCCAGTTTGTCTGGAGAATCGAACCACTCGTAAGGAAAGAAAGATTTCTGTCCTTTGCATTCGTAGGCTTTTATCCAACTATCGTAACTTACACCAGGTCCTAGATAAAGTATTACATCAAGAAATCTAAACTCTGGAGTAAATAGAAATATTGTTGCGTTTGCACGTTTTCCGACCATTACTTTCTTTGTTGTTGATGCCAGTTCGCCTACTAGGTATTTCTTTATTAAGTTTATATCGTACTTACTGCTGTTAAAACCTATAACCGGTACTTGCTCTATCCACTGTTCGATCTTGGCGATTTGGTTTTTACGTAAATGTTCTGTATTAAACCCATATCTTGACCACACTTCTTCTCTTATAGCTTTTCCCCTGACTTTCAAATCTTCTACGAATTTTTCTATAAGTTTTGCGGGATCTTTATCACAAATATGAGTTACTGTTCCTGAGAAATTATCTCCTCTACTAACGCTTACCGGAACGTGCTCTGCTTCGTACTCTAAACTATTACCTAGCGTTTTAAATTCTGGGTTGAGATACGCCTCAAAATCATATACTATCTGATATGGATAAAGAGTAGTGTCGCAACCGATCTTTATATCTTTACCCGTTCTTTGGAATTCGCATTCCACATAAACTACTAGGTTGAATTCTTTGCTTCTTCTAATAAAGTATCTCTTCTCGTAGTGGATGCACGTTCTTTTTTTCTATGCTTTGCATGAATCTCGCACCCGTGCCAGTTAACAGCCGTGATATTGATATACGGTATTGTTTTCTTGGCAGTATCCATCTACTGGAGCTCCTAAAATCCATCTTTCACCCCCGTATCCGCACTGTTCGTGGTGAATGTGAATTCCCTCCCGCTTTTCCACAGAATACATCCAATCGATCGCCCCATAACTGTTAGAACTTTTTGGGTAAAACGCTTTCTCGAACGACGAACGCGGGCGCTCTAAATAATTACCATCACATACTATTTTTGTCTCACCTTTCATACATTTTGGTCCGTGTCTCTTCATATTACTCGCTTTCGTGAATTTCTGTTTGCAATTATCGCAGGCGTAAATTTTAGATAGGTTTTTAAGGTTTTTTTATCAGAAATGCGTGATTATTAAACAGTCCTATTGTCATTGGTTTATTACCTATTTCCTTGTAGTGTGCTGGCACCTTTTTCAACCACCATACGTCACATTCGGTCGGTTGATATACTTCTATACCGATTTAAAAAAACTCTTCAGCCTTTTTCAGGTCTGAAAAAGGAATTGGTGAAACCACATTATTACCGAAATATTGCTTACTAAATTCTCTCGCTTTGTCCGTACATCTGTCGGGTCTGTTACCTGTCATATGCATCGCTAAACATCTGAACAGACAAAGGTCGTCATTATACTTATCTAAAGAATACATACCTTTTTTATTCTTCAACCATTCTGGAAGTTCTCCTCCTGCTGCTTCTTTGGATTTTAGTCCCAAATCTATTCCCCTACTGCCCTGTATTAGCTTTACGAAAACCTCTACCCATCTTACAAACTTCCACTTTGTATTCGGTCTGTCTATTTTATCGGACATTATTCGTGTTTGCTCCTTATCTGACAGCCATTTTTTAACGGTTTTCATTGATGTTATAGTTATAGTTATAGGTTTTCCATTTTTAGTTTCCTCCATATGTTCTAGCTTGTAAGAATATGAATATCTCAAATAAAAATTTGTTGTTAGATACGGAGCGAGTTTATCGGACATGCGTTCAGACTCGTTAATGTTAATGTTTTTACGAAAGGATAATGTAACTACCCGTCTTCCATTTTCTACCTTTTCCAATGTTTCATCGTGAGCCCCCAATATTTCTTCACCTTTTTCCACTATCGCGCGAACTATAGATCTTTTATTTGGTATTTGGTCACCTGTGTGTCTAATTTGAGACAAATATATTGTGCTTGAAGGTAATTCTTTAGAATTAATTACACTAGCCCTTAGCTCCGCAATACTTTCTTTTTGAATTCTGTTACCAACTTCCTCCGCTAGTGAGAGGTCTTTAAATGCCCCTCTTTTATAGGCGCGGGTAAACCGCTTCATAAACGCCTCATTCTTTGTGGCGTTTATCAAATTTGTCAACCCCCTAACTCTCAACCGTTTACTATAAGTAATCCCTAGAGATTCGGCTTCTCTTCTCAAACTTTCGATTTCTGGCGTTATCATATTTTCTGTAATATAAATTTTGTATAACCTATGAAATTTATCTGTTCAATTGGTCGTGAAAACATTATGTTTTTTTTTCACTTCCAATTGAATATAAACATATACATATATATATAAAAATACATATATAATGGAGTGTGAGACCTGTTGTAAGACGTTTACGCGTAAAGACTATCTACGAAGGCATCTAGCGAGACGTAGAAAATTTCCTTGTGTCCCCCCACAATTTCAATGCCCCAGATGCCCTTGTAAATTAGTTAGTGCCCAAATTCTTTGTAGACATAAGCAACTACGCTGCCCTGTGGCTAAAGGTGAATGCGGTAGACTAGAGCTGGTAGAATTAGTTGCTGATCTGCGTAATAAATTAGCTATATCGGAGGAGAAAAATGGGGTGTTGGAATATAAACTATTGTACTTGCATTAATGATTTCGACTTTTGAAAAAAGTCAATTTCCAATATAATTTTGACTCCCTCTTTTCAAAATTATTTTCTCAAAAATTAATAAATTTTCTGTGAAAACATTATGTTTTTTTTCACGATCAATTTTGGATTTTTCGGGGGTGGTGGGGGACAATTTCCTCGTTAACCAATTTTTGATTTTTTCGGGGGTGGTGGGGGTATTATAGAGGGTTATAAATGATATCACGGTAGGTGGTATCATTTTGACTCCCTATATACTACTTGTTTGTCTGATGCAACAAATGAATGCCTTCTTAAATTGGTCACCAAAGTACGTTTTGTCACTACCATTTGAAGCATTGCGAAATAAACGCAAATGTGGAAAGAAAATGTTTCTGATTTTCTTTCACACACCTATCCAAATTCTGAGTGTAATGTCGAATATGTGGCTGTGAGGAACTGGGCTTATGGGTTTTGCGACCAGTGTATATCCAGATCAGCCTGTGCATCCGCACAGTCTGATCAGGATATGCACTGTTCACTATTCCATCGATGAAACACCCATCATGCTTCTAACAAGCAACACATATCGTTATCAGGCCACAGGAGTATGTTATTTGATCATGAACTAAATTGGTCACAAATCCCATAAGCCACATTTCTCCAGTCACAGCGACATTTGTGGATATGTGCATCAGTCTACTTGTTTCATTCTCTGGGTGAATTGCATTTTCGTTCTCCAGATTATGTTCAGTCAGATCTATAATTACATGCGTGTATTTGTGTATTTCTCCATATTTGGTAGCGATATTTGGGTTATCTGAAGACATATGATACCGGTGTCGTGTCTTTATGATATACACATTAGTTGACTATGCATCATAACTAAAGGCTAAATCTTGTTTTGTATAGACTATAGGGCGTAATGTAATCGCTCTCATCTCATATGAATCATTACTTATATTTACATTGCATGACTGTCTTAATACCGGTAGTTTCAAAAGTGTAAATAACCAAATAAATTATGGCGTTAAAGTTAAGAATCGTCTTGTTTGCATCGTTTTGTTGCAATTCATGGAACAGCGACATTTTGCCAGTCAATAGCTAGAAACAAAATTGCTACCCAGCTCCATACCTCTCGCGATGGTAGCAATTTAACCCCACCTCTTTAATGTAACGCACGGAACAGTGATTTTTGCAATCGGTTATCCGGCGTGTTTGATATGTTAGCGATATAAAACTGTCAAAGCTGTATCAATAACTTATTAATAAAGAACATACACATGCAGAAATTGGTTATTTTCCCGTGTCAATGTATTTACATGTATATCTTGTAAATTTGAAAGCTTCATTTCGCTATGTTGAATGTTGAAAAACTATTAGAGAAAAGATGGTTTCCATGGGAAAATGATTTCTGTGTTCTATTGTTTTTGGCAATTTACTAGTTCTACGTCAAATATTATTTGTTTAAAGGTATAGAATATACAGTGTACTAAATTTTGACATAACATCAACCGGTTTGGGTATGCACTTCGGTTGCTCACATGTTTTGAATGGGTCAAATTGTAGCCGTAGATAACATATTGGAGGCGAATTATTGTAGCTAGTCAATATCATGCCGTTATTGAACTTAAAAGTCGTAATATGCAATTAATTTAGATAAAACAAATTAAGATACAGTGCTGTCATTGGTCAAGCAACTTGGGCAAACGATAATGAAACTATGATATCCAAGTGAATATGAGAGACAATCAATTAGTAGATTGTTATTCAAAGTTTGGGAGAATGGGGCCGCTTAGAGAGTCAGATTGCCCAGAATAAGAGTTAGCAGTGTTCAGAAAGTGATAAATTCATTTATTTGATAAGCTGGTAATTTTGCATTGTCATTTACAAAATTAAGTTTCGTGCTTGAAAATTGCACTGAGAAAATATATACTGTCGTTAATTGTATTTGAGAATACGTGCCATTTTTGCCACGCCCGCTTGCGAAAATTGCGAAAAATTGAAAAATAAATAATGAGATAAAACGTGTGGTGACATTATCAAATGAACTTAATAAAACATTTATTTATATAGTGTTTCATAAAAAAAATTGGTTTGAGCATACTGGGTAACATTTTTGGGTTAAAACTATCAAATTAGTGCATAAATTATAGTAATTTTGAAAAAATTATTTCGGCCAACTGTAAAATTGGATAACATGTTGATAAATAGCTATTGTTCACATGAAAACAAATCGAAGACATCTGGTAACGAGAAAGTGGTATTTAAAGTTCAGTCGTAAAACAGCATTTCGCGTTACCGCCGCCTATACGTCCCATACCTCCCATACGTCGAAAGTGAATACGTACGTCACAAAAAAAAATAACGCTCATCTAAATGTCTTGTAACTTCTTTTTACTTACACGGATCTGCTTGATATTTCATATACACATTTCTGTCATAGTACTCTACCACCTAATGACACATTCACGATCGTCCCGTCCCCAGTAAGACCAGGATCAAGGTCACATTTTTGGTGAGTTCGAAACTTTGACGACGCTTGCGTCAATGCCTTATATGTGTTGTTGGCTTACACGAATCTGCTTAATATGTCACACACGTGTCGCTCCAATGGTTCTCTACCGCCCTGCAACAAACCACGATCGTCCCGCCCCCGTTAAACAAAAGGTCAATGTCACATACTTGGCGCGTCCCAACCCTTAACAACGGGCTAAATAACGTATATGTTTAGTTTCCTCACGGATCTGCTTGATATGTCATACACACATTGTCCTAATAGCCCCTACCACCCACTGACAAATTCACAATCGTCCCGCTGCCGCTAAGCCCAGGAAGAAGGTCACATACTTGGTGAGTTCGAAACCTTGACGTTTGGGTCAATGCCTTATATGTTTTGTTTGCATGCACGAATCTGCTTAATATGTCACACACGTGTCGTTCCAATGATTCTTTACCGCTCTGCAACACACCACAAGCGCATCACACGCGTTAAACAAAATTGCCAAGGTCACATACTGGGCGCGTCCCAAATCTTCACGTTCGGGTAAATCATTTATATATGTTCGGTTTCTCCGCACGGATCTGCTTGATATTTCATACACATATTGTCCTAATGTCCTATTCCACCCACTGACAGATTCACAATCACCACACCAGAGAAACCCCAGGTCAAGGTCATATACTTGGTGCGTGCGAAACATTGACGATTGTGTCAATGCTTCTATGTTTTGTTTCCTTGCACGAATCTACTCAATATTTCACCAACATATTGCTTCAATCATCCTCTACTGCAGTGTAACACATTCACGATTTCCCCGCGCCCGATAACCCAAATACCAAGGTCAAACACTTAGTTCGTTCAAAACCTTAACGCTCGGGTATCTGTCTTACAATTTACGTTTCCCTGGACGGATCTGCTTGTTGCTCCAATGGTCCTCTGTCGTCCTAGTTCAAGATCGTTTTCCCGCCAAAGTCACGGTGAAGGTCACATACTTAATGTGTTTAAAATCCTAAAGCTCTGTTATCCTTCCTGTCATCGAATCGTTACATATTTCAAACATACAATCCTCTGAAGAGTGGGAGAAACACTACATAATGTCCTTTAGAACCAACTAAATATGATAGTTAAATGTATACATGAATAAATACAATTTCATCAATTAGTATGTATGCGGTTTGTGCGTGCGTGCGTGTTTGCGTGCGTGCGTGCGTGCGTGCGTGCGTGCGTGCGTGCGTGCGTGCGTGCGTGCGCACTCTGAAACATGCGAACTCAAGGTATTGATAATTTCCATCTGGTTTTGTCAATTTCTGCCTATCATTTCAAAAGTCGTTTGACGATTTTGACATTTTTACAGCGGCCATCTTGGATTAGACGATGTCTCCAAATTGATCAATTCTAAAGCCATTTCACGCAAATATCATCACTGTGATTTATAAACGCATACACGCGATCGCATTCACTGGTTATGAATGAAAAAATGAACAGCGTCCATATGGAGAGAACTGCGGAAGGACAGACGGACGGATGTACTGGGCGACGTAGAGAAATAAATTATAACTCGTTTTGAATATTGTACGCATGTTAAGAATATTTTATCAATTTAAATCATTGATAGTCTTCACCCATTGTTAGCCAGGTTTTTGGAAAAAAAATCCAGGCCATTGGGTTAGCGAAAGCCGGGCGGGCGGGCGGCGGGCGGGCGGCCGGCGGCGTCCACAATCAATATTAAGTTTTCGTGTTTGAGTCCATTTCTTTGTTACTGTACCACCTAGGACCACCAAACTTTCACAGCTTCATAATCAAGGGGTGCCCACCACATATCACTATCCAACATGTTACTTTTTTATTAACTTGACCCATTTTTTCCGCGTAGTCGACTTAGCCATTTTCAATGTTAAGTTTTCGCGTTTACAATGTTAAGTTTTCGTGTTTAAGTCCATTTCTTTGGTACTGTACCACCTAGGACCACCAAACTTTCACAGCTTCATAATCAAGGGGTACCCACCACATATCACTATCCAACATGTTACTTTTAACTTCACCCATTTTTTCCGCGCAGTCGACTTAGCCATTTTCAATGTTAAGTTTTTCGCGTTTACAATGTTAAGTTTTTCGTGTTTAAGTCCATTTCTTTGGTACTGTACCACCTAGGACCACCAAACTTTCACAGCTTCATAAACAAGGGGTGCCTACCACATACAACTATCCAACATGTGACCATTTTTTTACCTTCGCCTATTATTTTCTACGTAATTGACTTAGCCATTTTCAACGTTAACTTTTTAACGTACGTCTAGTTAAAGTTTTTTGGTTTTAAAACTTTTTCGTTATACTATATCTCTGCAACTGCTTCGCCCATTACCTTGAAACTTCACATGGGTGTTTATCATCATCCATAATTTTCATTTAACCCCCAAACCGTGCGGCCCCTGTGCCCAATGTCAAGGTCCAAATGGACTTTGATTTTTTTTGTTAAAGTTTTTTTTGCGTAGTACTATATTTCTGCAACTGCTTCACCCAATACTTGATACTTCACATGGGTGTTTATCATCATTGTCGCACCTGCTTGCGGAAAGCGCGATCCTGTGCCCAATGTCAAGGTCAAATTACTTTGAATTTGTTTTTTGTTAAAGTTTTTTCGTGTACTATATTTCTGCAAACTCTTCACCCCAATACCTTGATACTTCAAGGGTGTTTATCATAGTCGCACCTGCTTGCGGAAAAGCATCTGTGCCAATGTCAAGGTCATCTTTTTTTTTTGTTAAAGTTTTTTTCGTGTACTATCTCTGCACTGCTTCATACCTTCATACTTCTGGGTGTTTATCATCATTGTTGCACCTGCTTGCGGAAAGCGCGATCCTGTGCCCAATGTCAAGGTCAAATTACTTTGGAATTTGTTTGTTAAAGTTTTTTTTCGTGTACTATATCTCTGCAACTGCTTCACCCAATACCTTCATACTTCACATGGGTGTTTATCATCATTGTTGCACCTGCTTGCGGAAAGCGCGATCCTGTGCCCTATTGTCAAGTTCAAATTACTTTAAATTTTTTTGTTAAAGTTTTTTCGTGTACTATATCTCTGCAACTGCTTCACCCAATACCTTGATACTTCACATGGGTGTTTATCATCATTGTCACACCTGCTTGCGGAAAGCGCGATATCGTCGGCATTTTGGCATACGTCCGTCCGTTCGTCCGTGTGTCCGGTTAAAGTTTTTTGGTTAAAGTTTTTCCATCTACTATATCTATTTTTTTAGTGTCCATGCCTCGCCCCAAGGCGCGACATGCAGGCCACGGCCTTCTAGTCTACAAAAAGTGGGTATAATTATGTTATCCAAGTGTCTATGCTTGGAAAAAACCTGGCCTTCGTGGCTTTGCCTCGTTTCTTGTTTATAGATTGAATTCCTGTTTTCAGTGAGTTATGGTTTCAATTCGCATGTTTATGCCCCAAAATGACAACTTTCCTAACATCCGACACATACGAAATTATGTCCGTTTGTTGAACACACATTTGAAAATATATGGCTATTTGTTTTGTTAGTATATCTTTGGTCAGTTGGTATTTAAAAATTATTTAAGTTTTTAGCGATTTCTGCATTAAAATGTGTACTTTTATCCCAAAAAATGTCATCCGAGAGATGCGGATTATTTTTTTATTTGAAAATACATATTTAGCAATATCTAACAGTGTTTTTGCAATATTTTTTACTACTTTTTAAAAAAATGACAACTTTCCTACCCTCCGATTTTTTGCGATTTTGTTTCAGCTGATCAGCATATTTTTCTCTAATTATTGGCAATAATGGTGGTTGTGTTACAGGTACTTGCGGGTAGCCTGCATTTTTCACGTAAATACCCTGGCCTACAGGTAAACTAAGCTAAGTTACCTGTTGAGTGTTTATCTTAATAGCGCTGTGTTGACAAACAGCGACAAATTATTTATCGGATTTATACCAGTAGATTATCTATTATTAACCTAGCCGCCATATTGTTTACGTTATCGACGAGCGCGCAACAGATGCCTTCTATAGAAGCAATCTTACAAGAATAAGCTTTAAGGAGACGCGTAAATCTCGACTACACGAGAACATAAGGGATATCGTTGTATTCGCCCGGAGTTGCGAATCTATGCATTCTATGGCTATGTTTAAACTGTTGCTTAATAATATTTGTTATGCTCGGTCGGCATACTATGATACTCAGGTTTTTTGTGGTCAGCAAAAATAATTAATTTTTCATTTAAATTCAGCAGTTTGCCAATATAAATTAAACAAATGCTTAATTTGAATTACTGTCTCCAACAAACCACTGAAAAGAAGATCATTAATCACTTTAATTATGCTCGGTTTTTAAGATTTAAGACTTGACAAATTAAATATTTTGCAGGCCGGAATATATAATAATTAATGTTTCAGTTATGAATGCGATAATTTTGCAAAAAAGTATGCTCGTTTTTTCAAGATTTGAGAGTCAAAAATTAATATTTTGTCAGCCGACATAAATCATTCATTTTTATGAATGCGATATTGTGCAACAATTATGGTCGGTTTGTAAGATTTTAGATTTCACAAACAAAATATTTTGCCGACTGGCATGAATAATTAATTTCTATTAATACTGTTCCTTAGTGACTCCTCAATGATCTACACGGTTCCTTATCGACTCCTCACCCACTCCTTACTGTTCCTTATCGACTCCTTACTGCACGTACCTCTGAATAGCGACGTTATGGCCATTATTGGCACATGTTGATAGTTGATAAATCCGAAATGATCCACATGAGCGTATCTGCGTTAAGCCATGATAGCATTGGTGACATTGACCTTAAAATATTAATTCGGAACACGACGTAGCTAACATGTACATACACATTCTATCAAAGTTTGGTGATTTCTAGAATGGAAAAACTACCTCCTCATATAACTCATCCGCATGCTTGCCACTTGATGTAGCTCAATATACACCTCCTCATTACCTCCTCATAAATCCGCAGCTCCTCCTCACACATCCGTACTTGCCTCATTCGTACGTAATTGGTAGTTTGACTGTACTGGTACTGGTTCCATCCAGAAAGGACTATCGGGTCGGCTGCGGCAGCACACGCATTCTAGTGTACTGGTTCTACCCAGAAAGCCCTCCTCGGGACGGGGGCGGCGGCGGCACAATATGCGCCAGGAATCCATATAGGATAGAAAGCCACCGGACCACTCTAACCGCCTACCAAATTTGAGGTGAAGCCGATCAGCAGTTATGCCCCTTCTTCGCTGTAGCTCGTTATAATTGTTCTTGAAGAGCTAACCACTGTGTTTAACCGGTAGCCGTCCATCCACTCAAGCCTTTTATACAATTTGAGGGCAATCAGTCCAGTAGATCACGAGTTATGCCCCTCTTTCTCTTTAACTCATTAGAACCGTCCTCGAAGAGCTACTGACTATATTTAAACGGTAGCCGTCCGTCCACTCTAGCGTCCTACAAAATGTGAAGCCAATCGGTCAAGTAGTTCACGAGCTTTTGGATTTTCAAAAATTATGGCATAATTACAAATTTTATTTCTAATTAGCGTGTGTGTAATATTGGATATTCTCTTTACCTCTCATACGATAGATAGTACAAGTTGAACACTATTTACATACCAAATTTGAGAACGATCGGACCAAACAGTCAATAGTTATAGCCTCATTACAAATTCTATTGTTTTCGTCAGCTAATTAGCGTTTGTGAAATAATGGGTATTCTCTTTACCTCAGATACGATAGATAGTACATGTTGAACACTATTTACATACCAAATTTGAGAACGATCGGACCAAGCAGTCAATAGTTATAGCTTAATTACAAATTCTATTGATTTCGTCAGCTAATTAGCGTATGTGAAATAATGGGTATTCTTTTTCCTCTCATACGATAGTACATGCTGAACACTATTTACGTACCAAATATGTCGACCATAGCACAAACAATTACAAAGTTATGGCCTAATTAAGTTTTTCTATTGTTTTTGCTTACTAAAAACGAATGTGTAATATTGGGTATTCTTTTTTCCTCTTATACGATAGTACATGTTGAACACTATTTCCATGCCAAATTTGGCGTTCATAAGACGAGTAGTTTTATAATTATTATATTTTAAAGTTTTTCGCTAATTAGAGCAGTCCATGTTAAGATACTTATGGGTGAATGGTTCTATAACTCTGTGTTTTTTTTTTTTTGTTTTTTTTTAAACACCAGTATGCATTTGGGTCAGATATATGTATACATATCTATTCAAACGAACGTCACGCTACGCCTTTGTATATGTATGTGGATGTCAACGCGAGGGTGTGTTGATTCTCGCTTTGTCTTCGGGTTAGGACGCACATTAAAAATGTGATATTTTCCGTAAATGGTGTAGAAAGCGGATTAACACGAACTGATACGAATGTGTAATATTTTCTGTAAATGATGTCCAACGTTGGCAGAAATATCACAGTCTCCGATAGTGAAGAGATTCGGAAATGATGAGGAGTTACGGTGTTATATAGTAGAGGGACACAACAGAACATTTGTTTCAAGCCCTTTAGTTTTAGGTAGGTAGAGCCTAGCTACAAGCGAGTACACTCGGTCCAACCCAGCCTCTGTCTGCCCTAGCTAAATTGCATGCCTCGCATTAGAACACCGGCACTCGAGCTAAAACCCCACTAGAGGGTAAGAATAATAGATTTGCGGATGTTGTTTCACATTTTAAAGTCCATTTGGTGAGGTACGCTTCTTTGAACGAGTCTCAACGCGTTCAAACAAATATACGTCACCGTTTGATTCGACATGTCTGGGGTCGTTCGCCGGTTTGGCGGCGACGTGTTTCAGCGTTGTCTCGCCTTTTTAAAGTCCTTTTTTTGAACGAGTCTCAACACGTACGTGTCGACCGGCGATTCGCCAGTTTGTTCGGTAAAACCCGTGCCGACTTGTTGGCGGCGGCATCTTGGCGGAATTTTTTTAAATTTTGGCGGCGCATCCGATCAAAAACACTTGTTTTTTTTTGTTTTTGTTTTTTTTTAATTTTTGATTTTGGCGGCGCATCCGAACAAAAACACTTGTTTTTTTTTTAATTTTGGCGGGACATTTGAATTTTGGCCGGAAAATTTGAATTTTGGCGGGAATGACTCACCATGCTTCATACTTCACCTTCCATAGTCTGCGAATTCACACCATACTACTCCCACTTACACTGCAATCAGATTGCCCATGCGCCCGTGCATTCGTCTCAAAACTTGACTTAGCGGGTAAACCTGATTTTATATGGCTCGCCCAACAATGGAGGGTGGGGGGGGGGGGGGGGGGTGGGCGGTGCTGTTATAGCACTACCGCCTGCACTAATCTTGCCAACATAATTTTTGTCAATTTCTTCATTTCAAAATACTTGAATATTGTCCTTGAAAATTATATACACATAAATTGTGTTTAAACCAAATAGATGTTCAGAAACGTTGATAATTAACGCAGGCAGTTGTGTAGCCGGTGTGTCGTATCTGGATGCATGAAAACGTCGCCGTATCACGCTATTTCTTTTCATTGTCGAGTTTCTTATTGCATTCAATATAATATAAATTTAAAATTAAAATGATGAAAAATCGCCAAGAACGTAGTCGCTACAATTTGAAACTGATGCATACCAAATCGTTAACTTTGTTCTTTATATCAGACACATCATCTGAGACATTTTCTGGCAAAATAAACATTCATTCACCATTACCCCAAGTATTGATTGGCATCATTATACATTTTATATCAGACGTAAATTTCCACACTGATATCAGGGGCGATAACCGTGTGTTTCCTTAAAATGCTAACGGACTTTACTATTTATTCTCTGAATTTACTATTTGATGTGCAATGATCATACTTTATAATCTGTCGAAAATACTATTTCTTTAGGTGACGCATTTAATTTGTATAAATAATTAAAAAAATATCATGCCTCATTTGCATATGAAACTAGCCTGCTAAGACCGCGCGTCACTATCAGTAAAATAACCATTACTCAATGATTATATCTGTATAGCGGGCAATCGTAATTTTTAGAACTGGTGGAATAGTGACACAATTATACACTTGTTTAATTCCTATAAAGAACATGCTATGCCTACAGAGTAGGAATGTACCTTTAACATGCACCTGACACTTGTCATGATAATAGTGTAGATGTGAATGGAGAAATAAGGCGCATAGGTTTTTGCGACCAGTGTAGATCCAGATCAGACTGTGCAGTCTGATCAGGATCCGCACTGTTCGCAATTCCATCAATGAAACACCCGTCATTCGTCTAACAAACAATTGAGATCGTTATCGGGCTACAGGAGTCTGCTATTTGATCAGGAGCTACCCTGGACACAAACATACGCGTTCAATGTACCATACATTCTGATAAACTGTGTTAGTATCTCATTTCCGAGATTTGCTGTATAGATAATTGGTGAATATCTGAAACATGGTTTAATACCTTTTTGGTAGTCGACATAAAATATAGTATTTGTTTAGATCCCTAAATACATTCGAATTCCCCGCATAATTTGTGTTATACGGTAAAACCTCTCTAAACCGAACAACCTGGGAGGTCCCCAGGGTGTCCGGCTTAGAGAGGTTTCACTGTAAATCAGGCATTTAATCATTCTGAGCCATGGTTGTGTGATATGCGATCACGAACAGGTATTGCCACCTGAGATAAATGACCAATAAACTCATCAAAAATAAGATCACGGGTGCTTTTATGGCGTCCGGTTTAGAGAGGTTCCACTGTATATCCCAGAAAAGAGAAATGCCATTATTTTCATCTTACAAAATTTACTCAAAGTGACTAAATGCATTATTTAAAACAGATACCATGTACATGTATACGATAATATGTAAATATTTTGCGACTGAAGAGATTATACGTAAATAGGCTACATGTAAGACTAGATGACGAAGTCATTGACATGATAAGCATTCTATTGTTCGTGTTTGCTGAAGGATTATCACATTTGTACGGAGCCCTGCATGGGACAAGGATTTTTTTTATTAATTCGTTCCCACGAAATAACAATTCGTTCCCTCAATTTAACAATTCATTCCCTCGAATTAACATTTCGTTCCCACGATATAACAATTCGTACCCTCAATTTAAGGATTCGTTCCCTCGAATGAACAATTCGTTCCCATGATATAGCAATTCGTATCGTGGGAACGAATTGTTATTTCGTGGGAACGAATTGTTATATTGACGGAACGAATCGTTAATTCGTGGCAACGAATTGTTAATTCGTGGGAATGAATTGTTAAATTGAAGGAACGAATTGTTATTTCGTGGGAACGAATTGCTATTTCGTGGAAACGAATTAAAAAAAAAGTATACGTACCCTGCGGGGCTCCGTACATTCGTGGCCCTGGCTGAATAAATGGGGCTTATAATATTTGTATTATAAATAGCACACACATTTAGTCGGATAACGATCTACATGAACATTGCTTTTTAGAATCATTGACGGAATTGCGAACACGTTACAGTGCAGATCCCGTCAGACTGTGCGGATGAATAAATAATACCGAAAGTTGACGAAAGTGACCGAGCACGTGCCAACTTCCGAGGTTATATACGAAAATATATATTGTTTTCGGGTATCAATATCGCGACTATTCAAATGAGCATTAGTGCTGATGTGTGCGCTAATGTCAGACATATCACATTTACTGTAAAGGTTAACAACTGTCATTGGCCGTAGAACATTACAATTTATTATACCTCATCGTAAATTCGCCGCTTTGCATTGGTCAATTCCATACCTCGTGGTATAAAGCAATTGGCCATGTGTACCCTGAGAGCAATAATGCCATGAGATAATATAATTATGGACCGTTTCGCCCGAAGATACCCGGAGTCTGGCACGGAAACTACAGAACATTAATTGGAGTACTTTGTAGCTTATCGCGCATCGAAACAGAAAGTACCGAATGAGATGAAAGCAGACGCTGACTGGTACCCCCGTTTTATTAATCATATAACAGTAAAGCATTGCAAACCGGTCACGAGCTGCGCAGATGTAAACAATGATGGCGGAAGCCAGTGGACGCAAACGTTTTGCAGATTTTGCATTGTGTGCAATGCGAAATGTTAGTTATATTCGGTATAATAAACATGATAAAGTAAATGGTGTCCTTGGTTGAGGGGGATATTGTGGATTATCTCCCCTCGAGAACATTATCTCCCTTGGCTGCGCAACGGAGATAAAGTTTCCTCGGGGAGATAATCCCCAATATCCCCCTCAACCAAGGGCACCATTGTAACCTGAGGGCAATAATGCCATGAGATAATATAATTATGGACCGTTTCACCCGAAGTCTGGTCACGGAAACTACCGAACATTAATTGGAGTACCTTGTAGCTTATCGCGCATCGAAACCGAAAGTACCGAATGAGATGAAAGCAGACGCTGACTGGTATCCCCGTTTTATTACCCCTATAACAGTAAAGCATTGTACACCGGGCACCAGCTGCGCATATGTAAACAAAGATGGCGGAAGCCAGTGGAAGCAAACGTTTTGCAGAGGTGACATTGTGTGCAATGTGAAATGTTAGTTATATTCGGTATAATAAAGTAAATGGTGCCCTAGGTTGAGGGGGATATTGTCGATTATCTCCCCTCGAGAACTGCGCTTCGGGAGATAATGTTCCCTCGAGGAGATAATCCCCAATATACCCCTCAACCAAGGGCACCATTTATATAATACGTTACAACGATGTGTGATAATTTTACATACATGCTCATATGCTTCTGGCTGCGACAAAAAGGGTCTTATTTATATATAATTAGTGTAGCTTCCGATCATTTCCAGGGGCATCGGGGATGTTTTTCCTTACCAAAAAGCGAACAGTGTAGGCCTTTGTCAGACTGCGTTGCCAGTGTAGGCCCTACACGCAGTCTCATAAGTGGCTAGTCAGAAACGTTATAAGCCACACCACTATCATCGCTGGTCAGAGTTGGTATGTGTATGGAGAACTTTTATCAGATATCACAGGCATTTGGCGTGTTGTGTTAAAAAATATGTCCTATTTATGTTGAAAACCAACGTCTTTCCTTGTCGAAATATATAATCTAATACACTACCGCCTGAGCCAATCTTGCCAATATTTGTCAATTTCTTTATTTCAAAATACTTGAATACTGTGCTTGAAATCAAGCAGCTTGATTGGCTGAGCCTGAGCTGTATTACAGCTCATGCTCAGACAATCAAATTGCTTGATTCCGAGATGGCATTGCCGCGGCCAATAGATGCTCGGAAACGATGATAAACTGGACAAGATTAAACGTACATGTGCATGCCCACTCTGATATAAAGAACATTTTGTGGCAACTGAGTGGGCATGTACATTTAACGGCTGTGTGATATAAAGTTACCTGAGATAGCAAAGCATACTCGAATCTGGGAAGCATTTAGTCATGCTTCCATTCACTCCAAACGAAGTACAATTGCAATATAAGTCATACAATAACCATATATCTATATTAATTGTGGCATAAGGCCATGTTATTAGTTTTCTTCTGTTAAGCCTCCACCCAAATGTTCAAAACCTACCTACGTATCTGGTAAAAACAAACAAGATCTTGAATGTAAATTTATGTTAATAACGTCCTCAACCCTGGTTGAGGAAGTTTTTAGTATTTTAGTATTTTTAATACTCTAAATACTAACTTATTAAGTGTAAATTCATGAACGGATATAAAACGTGCACACGTCTCCAATCAGTTTTCATATTACTTCACCAGTAAATAGTGTCAAAATGCACACATTTATTTTTCTCACAGAACCACTCTAAAAACGTACCCGCACACGGACGCTTAACAGAGAAATAATTTTGTATGGCATACACTGTATATCCTTCGATATGTCTAAATCTATACTCGATCCTTTATCTGCGACTAAACACGAATACATATGCCTTAAAACAACGATATTCTAATATGTTAGCCCCCTTCAAGTGGTCTTTGAAAGTTTACATACCGTTATCTTTATATTTTATTTTGTATTTTGCAACAGATAGAGGAATGATTTAATATAATATTTACATGTATTAAACGCATTTATTGAGTTCATAAGAAACGAGGTTATGCGGCTATGCCGAGTGTGTTAATGAATCAGACAACAACGAATTTGATAAATATCGTATTAAATAAATATGAGATCATTTTTATTGCCGACGCGGAATAATATATTGCAGCTGTGTTTTCTGTAACAATATATATTATATATTTACTACACTAGTTTATTATAGGAATGAATGGCCTTTTTGTGGAATTTATCGGGATATTAACTTGGAAGGCCTCGTCCAGTATTCCCGCGACTTTTCCAAGTTTATACACCCATAAATTCCACAAAAAGGCCGTTCATTCCTTATAATTCCAGCATTTGAAATAAATTCATCAAGAAAATGTGTTTATATTCCGTTTTCTTAAGAATTATTTTAACTGCGCCTGACTTTTACGGAAAGTAGTTCGGCATGGGAGTTTATTGGGATATAAATTTTGGACAGAGACTTGCTACGGACCAATCAAATGTTAGGGAATTGTGTAAATATTTTTGTGCTGGAATTAATGTGATTTTAATACACTGTTAGTACACTGTGAAACACCAGGGGCCCGTTTCACAAAACTTCGTACGACTAAGAAGTTCGTAAGTGCAAAATTGAAATCCACAATAATATTTGTTCTGACAGCCGATTTTGGAAAATCATTCGTGGATGTGATGCATTTACAATGTAATGGCATGAATCCGTAGGTACAAAATGGTAGCATTATATACACACGTTAATGCGAGAAGAAATTCATAGAAATCTTCGTATGAATATTTTTATCGTACGAAGTTTAATGAAACGGGTCCCTGATTCTGCAATAAAACACAACGATTTTGATATAGAATTTCGATAGTCTTTCGATATGTCTAAATCTACGGAGCCCCGCAGGGGACATGGATTTTTGTCTTAATTCGTTCCCACGAAATGACAATTCGTTCCCTCAATTTAGCAATTCGTTCCCTCGATTTAACAATTGGTTCCTCGATTTAACAATTCGTTCCCACGAAATGACAATTCGTTCCCTCAATTTAACAATTATTTCCTTCGAATTAACAATTAACAATTTTTTCCCGCGAATTTTTAATTATTATTTCGAAGGAACGAATTTTTATTTCGTGGGAACGAATTTCTATTTCGTGGGAACGAATTATTAAATTGAGGGAACAAATTGTCAACTGCGGGGCTCCGTAGAAAGCGACATAAAGCACACATATATAAAACAACAATACTCTATTATATTAGCACATTTAACATGAGGTAAAATGGGGTAGAGGAGGAGTCACAAACAAACGAACAAAAAACATATGGAAATTGATTCCGAACCTGGCTAGATAGCTTCGAAATGATCTAAGAAAAACAAAAGTTAAATTTTGAAAATCGGTCAATATTTCTGAAATCCCCACAGACATCTTCACCCATGTATTTGAAGATGTCTATGGGGATTTAACATGTTTGAATTGTTTTTTTTATCTTAAAGGTACATCCCAACTCGGTAGGCACAAACTGTCCTTTATATCAGAGACATTTTCTGGAAAATTAAAATTTATTCACCATTACACCACGTAATGATTAGAATCATTATACATTTTATATCAGACGAATATTTCCACACTGATATCAGGGGCGATAACCGTGTTTCATTAAAATGTTACAGGTGCATGCCTACTCAGTAGGCACAGAATGTTCATTACAGGAATTAAATAAGTGTATAATAATATTGTCTTACTATTTCACCAGTTCTAAAGATTACGAGTGCCCGCTATACAGGTATAATCATTTAGTAATATTTATTTTACTGATAGTGACGTACTTCAAAACAATAAATACAGAGAATAAATAGTAATGTCCGTTAACATTTTAAGGAAACACGGCTATCGCCCCTGATATCAGTGTGGAAAGATACGTTTGATATAAAAATGTATAATAATGCCAATCAATACGTGGGAAAATGGTGAATTAATGTTTATTTTGCCAGGAAATGTCTCAGATGATGTCTCTGATATTAAAGAACATATTGTGCCTACTGAGTTGGCCTTTAACAGACATTACTATTTATTCTCTGTATTTATTGTTTTGATGTGCAATGATCCACGAGTCACTATCAGTAGAGTAAATATTCAGTACTAAATGATTATATCTGTATAACGGGCACTCGTAATTTGAAAACTTGTGGAATAGTGACACAATTATACACTTATTTAATTCCTATAAATAACACTTTGTGCCTACTGAGTGGGCATGCATCTTTAATAAAATCAGAATTTGACAATTTGACCAAATTTCACGAAATCAAAATAGGGTCATTCTTAAACTTTGTTAAAAAGTAAAAGTTTCTATAAACCTTGCAATAACTTTTCACTAATATTAGCAGCATTTGTTTATTAGTCCCAATGCTTACCTTATACCAGCTTACTGCGAGTATAGCTGTCGAGAACAACCGCCACAAAACTGTATCCATGTAGTACAATATAGTGAAATCCCTGTATTATATTGACAAACCGCCTGCCTTTCGAAAGAATATAAAGTAAATGTAAATACTTTGATTTAACGACGGCACTGGCTCGATGACCTTGCATGCCGGGATCGACTATTTAAGTCACCATCCGATAGGACTAGGCTAGCACGAAGTTGTCATGCGCAAGGACACGCAGATTCGGCCATTCGGAGCGGGTCGAGGTGGGAATCGAACCGTGACGCTACAATGAAATATACAACACTTTGTATAATCCTCGCGTGCCAATACACTGGAATGCGTTACATTTATTGCGTATTATCGTAGCTTAATAACAATGTATTTACGAAAAATGAAACACTGCAAAATTCCTCAGGCCCGTTTCATTAACGAACTAACAAAGGTACTTTTGTCATAAGTTATAACTTAAGACCGGAGTACGTGCTTCTTACATATTTAAGACGGTACTTATGAAATAAACAAAGATGAATGCCCCCATGTGAGCCGAGGTGGAGAAAACAATTCACAGCAGGTTCACTTCACACAGCAGGTTCAAACTGTTCACTTCATACGTACTATTTTAGCAATTATCTGCCATATAAACCATATAGTCTTTGGGCCACCAATAACCCCCCCTCCCCCCCCTGTGGTACATAACGCCACTATGATTTTCAAATTCAGTAGTCAATTGTCTGTCATTCCAGAAGGTCTGCCATTAAAATGCCGCTGGATGAACAAATGGTGGCCATTTTCCAAGATGGCCGTCAAAAACAATTGTTTTGGTTTACAGGACTAGCTTTATCGCCTGTTAACCGGTAGGACCAATTTAAACTTTCTAAATCGTTCTTATCTACTCCTTAATTGAATATAAAACAGTGTGTGATACATTCAAAATCAATTTCTTTTACCAAATGGCCGACGTTTTCAAAATGGCCGCTAAAAAGTATGTTTTTTGCGAAAAGTTTGCACTGTAACTGCTGTTAAGTGTTATTGGAACCGCTATTAACATTGTAACTTATACCTTGTAATGCATATCAATATGCATATCAATTATGTAATACATATTGACTTAACAGCATGATATAAATGGTGGAAAATTCCAAAATGGCCGCCAAAAAGGGCGTTTTTTCAACAATTGTCTATGTTTACAATTTTCCATGTTAACTGATAAGTGGCATTTGAACCACTTTTTACACCGCAAATTAATGCCATGTGATGGATATCAATATACATGACAATTGCGTAATATAATGTGTGTTTTACGCAGGGTAAGTTTTCCATATTTGGCCCATGGCCTAATCTTATGACATATGCGACCTATGGATGTCTTGACTTACACATGTATTGAAATGCAGTCTGTTCTGGATCTAAGATAGTCAATAGAAATGACACTTCATAATATAGATTGAATAGCGAACAGCATGTGCCATTATCATACTGTCTCATCTGGCGTTACGCTGGTCTCAAATGTATTTCGGTACATTTTGTCAGTCAACGTCCACAAATTAGCTGCCAGGTGCAGACTGAAGTCTGTTTGTAGAAAGATCTGCCAGCTTCCATGCGCCAATAAAGCAACAAATACTCAAAACATTTGCAACGCTTGCAAAATCTGTGACACTTACGAGTCCACAGCGAATGTCAAAGGAACTAGTAGCAAAACGGAATGTATTTGGACAGCTCGTTTCCATTGCACTCAGGAATAACATTGACATGGCTAAAGGTCTTCAGTTACCCGTTAGGTCCAGTTCCATGGTCGCTTGCAACAGCTGATGGATCAAATTGATGCACCAACTGGAAGGGCAGACGCATATGGTTTACAGGCCTCCGCTAGAACAGTTGAGCTACATCATTGACGGAAATGCAATTATACATATGCAAACTGCTTTGCCCAACACATTTGCAGATCTGGCGGAGAGTCTATATCACCAAATGCCGAAAGCAGAACGCGTGGATTTTGTAACAAACACGTACCATCCTCTGTCAATTAAAACCAATGAACGACAACGAAGCGGTACCACAAATGCCTACTTGATCAAGGGACCGCTGACAAATGTTCCACGTGACTGGAAGCAGTTCCTCTCGAACGATGTCAACAAGACACAATTGTGAAAACTCCTACTTAATGAATAGATGTAAGATAAATACACACACAAGGTGAAGGGAAGAACAATTGTGTTTGTGTGTGAAACCAAATGCGTCAAATTACTAGTATGTATGGCATATCAACACACACTGACGAAATATAAGAACTGAATTCGTCACAAGAGGAAGCAGACACACGACTGGTATTGCATTGTTTGCACCATGCATCGCATTTATCGGAGAACAATACAATTGTTGTCAGATCTCCAGATACCGACGTGTTTGTACTGTTACTCAGGTTTACACAGCTGGTGAAACAGCGTGTGCTGTTTGACACCGGTGTCGGCAACAAACGACGACTGCTTGACATACACGGTATCATTGCTGAGGTTGGTACGCAGCTGTGTTTGGTATTGCCAGCACTTCATGCATTCATCGGCTGTGACAGCACGAGTGCTTTCGTTCATCGTGAAAAGGTGACACCGCTAAAACTACTTCAGAAGCATACAGAATTCACTGATACATTCATGCAGTTGGGTTTGTCCCCTTCTGTAGAACCACAACTCTTCGAAGACCTTGAACACTTTGTGTGTCTGATGTACAGGAGTACTAGTATTACAGACATAAACAAACTGCGCATGGAGCTATTCCTGCAAAAGTTCAGTCCCAAGTCAGGAGAGCTGCTGTCAAGTTACAATGGCGCTGATCTTAGCATTCTGCCACCATGCAGGTCATCGTTGAGAATGTATATAATGAGAGCTAATCACCAAACCCTCATTTGGTGCAGCACTGACCAATCGAATGCATGCATACCGCCACCAAATGGCCGTGGGTGGGAGGTCATAAACGGAACACTAGAGTGCAAATGGACAGAGGGGGATTACCTGCCAACTGAAATGTTAGATCTACTGGTAGAAGAAGAGGAAGAAGTGGATACGGTGGATGTTGATGAAACAAATGCCCATGAGCCTGAAAGCTTACTAGATAGCATGTTTGATGCGGATGAAGCATATGACTAGGTTGCTTCTCTTAAGCCGGATTCACTAGATATGTATCTACGATTTGTACAGCATGTTAGGATAATACCTGAGCACTGTTGATGTCAGAAAATATCGAAGAGTTTCGTACCTGATGCCATGGGTATTGACTCCGCCACAGGTGCGATGCTTCCGAACCTGATTGAAAATGAATTACTTTGTTGTAACCAACCATATGTGAATCAAGAACAACGAATACACCGGACACATTATGTAACTGTATGTATGTCTATATATGCTGATATGAATATGCTGATATGAATGATATTGTGTACCATATTTTATTTCATCTGTTTTTGTAAATATCGAAATATGTCTTACCTGGTATCGAGGCTTTCAATCCTGAGTGAAAATTAATTACCTTGTTGTATAATCATGCACAAATCAAGAACACTGAAAGCCCTGGACACATTATGTAACTGTATGTGTGTGTGTGTGTGTGTGCGTGCGTGCGTGCGTGCGTGCGTGTGTGCATGCGTACGTACGTACGTACGTATGTATGTGTCTGATGCTACGTATATGTTAATGATTTCATGAACCATATTTGATGTGACGATGCAAATAATGAATAGTTTCTTACCTGATGTTGTGGGGATTGTCACCGCCATAGGCGCGATGCTTCAAACTTTGATTCAAAATTAATTACCTTGTATAATCATGCACAAATCAAGAACAATGAAAGCCCTCGACACATTATGTAACTGTATGTATGTATGTATGTCTATATATATGTGATGCTATGTATATGTTAATGATTTCATGAACCATATTTTATGTGATGATGCAAATAATGAATAGTTTCTTAGCTGATGTTGTAGGGATTGTCCCCGCCACAGGCGCGATGCTTCAAACCTTGATTGAAAATTAATTACCTTGTTGTATAAGCATACACAAATCAGTATATGCATGTCTATAACTGTTGTTGTGCATTATATCGATGCTCACATTTAACATGTTCTATTTCACAATATAGCATTGATCTTGTTGTAAATATCGAATCATTTCTTGCCCGATAATGTGGGGAAATTCCCTTTTTTCTTCACACTTGCTGCTATACATACTTCACTCCATGCACTTTCATCATGACAACTCACGATATTTTTGTGTATGCAATGACGCCAGTGTCATGTTGAAGTAGTTGACTATTCATATGTACCAGTTAAAAGTAAAGGTAAGTGGAGACAGCTAATGAAACTCAATATGTGTAAAATGTACATTGTAGATTTAGTGGGTGGGGTAACGGTTTCAAATTCAGTTGTGGTTAACTTATTATCATGTGCAGTAAGCATAAGAAAAACAGGAACTATAGTTTGCACATGTTTCATGAGCACATGCATGTATATTTTCCATAGTTACAATTGATAAATACCGTATGGGAAGAGATGTTTGGCAATACATGTGTTACCATTGAAATGGAGTGGGTGGGGTAATTAAATATGTAAAATATTTGCTTAAAAGGACCGGACGGTCCTAAATTCTACTTAAATGCAAAGTATTGCTATAAACATCTCTCAAAACCTGCAAAACAACAGCAGTTTCCGTGTTTAACAATATAATTTTGTCACATTTTTACAAAAAGTGTGATTTTTTAATATGGCAAAAAGTTGCTGGGTGGTATACTTCAAAATGGTGCCATACATTCATCCAGCGGGTTACAGAGCGCAGACAAGTTGCATTACACTCGTAATTGATTATAGTTATCAGAAAAATATGTCTGCTTATGTACCACAGGGGGGGGAGGGTTTCCATATTTGGCCCATGGCCTAATACATGCTTATATATAGATCGCTGTGCTAGTTACCCGTGTATTGCTATTTGTGATGTAGGTCATTGCGTTACCTGTATACGGTATGCCCAGTTAAGGACAACATTTACAAATCACTGGGATCCAGATAAGCCGGCTCGTAACGAACCGTTTGTATGCTGTCTGTCTGTGTGTCTGTCTGTCTGTCTGTCCGTCGGTGTACGTTGGTCAGTGTCGGTCGGTTGGTCAGTATCGGTCGGTCGTTGTCGGTCGGTCGGTGTATGTCAGTCGGTCAGTGTCGTCGGTCGGTCGGTGTCTGTCGGTCGGTGTCCATCAGTGTCTGTCGGTCGGTCGGTGTAGGTCAGTGTTTGTCGGTGTCGGACGCTCTGTGTCGGTGTCTGTGGTGTCGGTCGGTGTCGGTCAGTGTCTGTCGGTCGGTCGGTGTAGGTCAGTGTTTGTCGGTGTCGGACGCTCTGTGTCGGTGTCGGTGGTGTCGGTGGTGTCGGTCGGTGTTGGTCAGCGTTGGTCGTTGTCGGTCGGTGTCGTTCAATGTCGTTCAATGTCGGTCAGTGTCGGTTGGTCAGTGTTGGTAAGTGGTGGTCTGCGAGTAGAGGTTGATTAATAGGCCGAGCCCATACGGGCTCGAGACAACGGACTCTCACGAATCGTCAACAGAGTTATATCATTGTCGCCTATTGCAGAAGTTGGGACAATGTTAGTATTCCGCAACGATATATTCCCCATTGCGCTATGTCAACGCGTTTTCGAGCTATCGATTGTTTTGTTGTAACAAAAGTATCATCATTGCTAGGTCGGGAAAGAACGGACACATTTCCGAGGCCGATATTGCTATATAAAGGAGTAAACATCGGGTTCAAAATACACTTTTACGTCGTCCCGGCCCGTAAAGAAACATTTTGCATATATTGGAATATATCGTTGCGGAATACTAACATTGTCCCAACTTCTGCAATAGGTGACAATGCTATAACTCGGTTGACGATTCGTGAGAGTCCGTTGTCTCGAGCCCGTATGGGCTCGGCCTATTAAAAAGTTGGACACCTTCCCCATAAGATTAGATGGATGGGGTAAAAAAAAAAAACCTGAGCTCTCACCCACCTTCATACGGACGAACATACATGTTTCAATAAGAAAGCAGAAGATACGCCAATGTGTGTCATCAGCAGATGTTTGTCATCAGCAGATGTTTATCTCCCCATAGCGACTACACGATAACTTCCTGGTGCACACACATATTTGGCGGTGTGTATGCTAACGATATGTATGGTGGCCAGTGGGTGACGTAACCACGGTGGTTTACTTGAAAGTGTTATGCTTCGTAAGGTGGTGCCGATGGAACTATGGTGCTCGGGCAATATGGTGGCGGGATCTCCCCCGTCTGCAGAAACATTAATAAGCATATCACGTCCCGAGGCGGACGAGGAGATGCCTTCCCTCGTCGGCCCACCCTTCCATGACGAGTTTGTTTACGTCTTCGTCTGCAATAATTTGTGGTCGGGCCTTGGAACGGATCGCATCCTTTAACTCCTGGTACCTGGCCTATCTGTTCGACGACCAGTTTGAACTCACTATCTGATATATCGTTGTCGGCTTTCGCTTTCGATACGATAACGTCGATACTGTTTTTCTTAGACCTCGCGATAACTGCTATTCGGTCGTGCTTGCGACTCTTGGCCTCGAGCTTGCGGGCCACAAGTCTGCTCGTCATGCAAAGCAGGCCTGCCCTTGCCGCGACCGCACTCAAGACCACCGCGATCGGTGCGTTGACGACTGTTGACAATAAAGACACACTCCCCATCCCGCTCACAACGGAAGTTGAGGCTAGCGTGGTCCTCAACCCCTCGACGACATTGACTGCCCGCATATATTTGTTTGCGTGACCCGTCCGCGTTTCTCCCTCATGCTGGAGAATCTTTTGTACCTCGACAATCCTCGACCGTCCCGGATGGCAGCTCGTAATATATAGTTTTTCGTCATTCATCATAAATCAAGTTATATTTACAGTGTCACTACAGTAGCTGAACTCGATTGGTCAGCATCTTTTGTTACAAAGTTAATAACACTACCGGTGGAAACTTTAATTGGAGTGTCATCATCGAATATCGTAAACCCTGACCTCTGCCCCGCGTGCTTGGTGACGCTAGACTTCTGCTCTACCCCGTTCAGGACGAGATTCACTCAGACTTCGGTAGCAGCGTGTCCCCGAAAGTTGACCGAGCAGACCGACATTCGCAGAACAGTCCCGGACCCATGGTGTATCCCAGATATCTGTTGCTCGCGTTGGAGCCGATTGAATATTCGTGGGCCCCCGCGCTCAGTGAATCTCGCTCCTCGCCCAAAATGTTATGACATGAGTAGTATATGGGAGTCAAAATGATACAAGTTTCCAACGGAAGCCACCAGCTACGCGCGATGGCTTACATAAGGACCCCGTTTCATGTTTGACTCCCATATACTACTTGGATTTTCCCCACTGTTCGGTGGGTGCGAATGAGATGAGTGGAAACTATTTTTCAGCAACCATTATACTTCCTAGACCGGATGAGAAGTTATCAATGAGATTACACCCTATTAGAGATAATAATCCATTGGTTATACTCAGTATAATACAACAATCTGTCATACAGATCAACAACTGACAATCCTATTAGAGATAAGAATCCATTGGTTATACTCAGTATATACAACAATCTGTCATAAATATCAACAACTTACACCCTATTAGAGATAAGAAATCCATTGGTTATACTCAGTGTAATGCCTACCATAAAGCAAATGAGAGAGCAAGCTAAGAGTTGGGGAATTTCCATAAGAGGTTTGAGACTCAAGAAAGCTATAGTAGATAGGATAAGTGACGCGCGAGCCATCGTCAACGAGGAGAGGCTGCGGCGTGCGGTTTCGACCGGACGACTGCCTGCCGACCCCAAAAAACGATCCGAGAAATTGGAGAACGAGACGACGGCCAGTCTTTGTGCCACTGCTTACGCGCAGCGTGTAAAAGACGATACCAGCGCACGCAGAAAACCACTCTTCAATGTACACTACAATAAGATGTATCAAGGTCTAGACCTGTGAGGAGGCCTCCTAAGAGTAGGAGAGAGCTCGCCAGAGCTTTGGTGGAGGAGGGGTCCCAGGATTCTCGCCGAAGAAGTCGATGTTAGGGAAACTGTTGATATGGGTAGGAGGAAGATAGTCTGGACCTTCGAGAGAGGAGTAGACGGGGAGATCGCTAATCGCATAATTAATAATATAGATGACCACGGCATGTTATCTGAGGTATTCGTGCTGGTATCGTATTAGGAACATCGAGACCGACGCTACGATCTATCACAAAAACTCAAAGGGCAGTCCTTGGATAAACGAGATCGCCAAAGCTGAGAGTTGGATATCCGATAGAGAGAAACGTCGAATGGACATGAACCTTCGTTCGTTGGATATCGGTCGAGGTGAAGATGATCATCGACGCTCAACAACTCCTCATGGGAGCCCGAAAACTCCCCGATTGGTTAAGGCAGAAATAATGGAATGTATTTCATCGACACATACGACGACTACTTGTGTCTGTTTAGATGCATAGCCATCCACCGTGGAGGGAGACCCGACGGGTGCTGTAGGGAGGCACCAGCTCTGGCTCGCGAATACCTCGGTCACGATAACGGACCGAATAGTAAGGGAATCACCCTGGACGATATTAAGAAGGTCGAAGAGCGCTTCAAGTTAGGCATTCGCGTATATGAGCCCACCGAAGACGGAGTGTGGTACCTCATGAAGTCTCCGGCAAACTACGACGCGGTTGGAGAGAAGACCATTACGATAGGAATGTTTTGAGGTCACTCGTTCCTCAACAAGAACCTCCGATGACGAACGAGTACGGATGCACCGGATGTCAACAACGGTTCACAATGTCGTGTAACATGCACAGGCACGCGACCACCTGCATGGGTGGGACGACCGTGGTGATATGTCCCGGAAAAAGGGTAGAGAGACCGCAGTCGGTCTACGAGAAGGTGTTCTATCCCAAGGAGCGCGATGTCGATTCAATGGTTGAGCAGAGAAGAGGATAGGGTGGGAAAGCACATACATCACGCGAGATGCGGTCACGGCGGCGAGAGGTGGTTGGCCGGCGATCCGGTCGACGGCTACTGTCGCGGGACCAAGACCGTGTTTCAGTTTCACGGATGCTACTGGCACGGGTGTCCAACGCATTGCCTGAGAGGTAACGCAATATCGCTGTACAAGAGGACGAACATTCAAGACGCCAAGATATCGGACGCGGGTTACGAGCTGGTGGTGATGTGGAAGTGGAAGTGCGAGTGGTTGAAAGAGGGGAATCCCCACTGTCCACCAACGCCGCGCGAGGAGGAGACCACTCTGTACCCTCACCAGATAGTCTACGACTTCGAGGCGTATCTCGACAAGTCGAAAACCACGCGACCCACCGAAGACCTGACCTTCGATGTCGAGCACGTCCCTATATCGGTGTCGTTGGTGGATACGATGCACGAGGGGATCACCCACATCTGCGAACGAGACCCCGACACTCTGGTCGACAAGTTCGTGACCGAGCTACAGAGGAGAGGTAATGACATCAGGGAGGGGGTTAGGAAGAAGTATATGCCGACCGACATAGAGATGGAAGATCAGCGAGAGAAGATCGTCTCGTGGATCGACCAAGTCCCGGTGGTGAGGTTCACCTTCAGCAGGTACGACATGAATCTCATCAAGCAGTACATTATCGAGAAGTTGGCGGCCACCGTGAATAAGGTGATGGTCGGAAAGAGGGCCAGCACGACGATGTTTCTGTTTACCCCGGAGTTTAGATTTCTCGACATCATCCAGTATCTGGGACCCGAGACCAGTTATGACGATTGGATAAAGGTGTACGACTGTAAAACGGTACAGTCCCACTTCCCGTTCTAGTGGTTCGATAGTGCGGACAAGCTCGACCATCCGGGGCTGCCCGACTATCCCGAGTGGTACTCGAAGTTGAATGGTAAGTTCCTACTGCTGTTGTCCGAGTGGAAAGATTGCAAGAAGGTCTTCCGAGAAAAGGGGATGAAGACGTTCCTGGAATGGTTGCGACACTACAACGACTTGGACGTCGGACCGTTCAAGGAGGCACTGACTAAAATGACGGAGTTCTACAGGGGGAGAGGCGTGGACATACTCAAGGACGCTGTGTCTCTGCCCGGTGTTTCCCTTCAGTACCTGCTCCGCGGGTCGATCGATGGGAAGGCGGACACGCCAGAATTGTAGTCACCGAAGGGTGAGACTTACACAATGATAAAGGAGGGGTTGGTCGGTGGTCCGTCCATAGTGTTCTCCTGATACGCAGAGGCTGGCAGGTCGACGATCATGGGCCAGGTAGGGAGTCGGGAGGAGAATATGTGCAAGGCGGTGTTGGGGTACGACGCCAATGCGCTGTACCTGTCTATCCTGTCGAAAGACATGCCGTGCGGGGAGGAGAAGATATGGACGTGTGATGACCGGTAAAATCAGTTGCATATAGAAAGTTTCATGAGGAGGATTAGGCGCGACGAGTGGTTTGGATTTGCAGAGTTGGATATAGAGGTCACGGAAACGTGGCGAGATAAGTTCTAGGAAATGTCGCCGCTGTTCGTTAATCGAGAAGTCGACAAGACCGAGGTTCCGCAACACATGAAGGACTACCTGGCCAGGACCGGGAGGACTAGGGTTGAAGGTCAGAGAAAGCTGGTCCGGGTACTGTCCGCCAAGAAGATTATCATATACTCCCCGTTGCTAAAGTGGTATCTGGAGCACGGTCTGGTCGTCAAGGCGGTGCATAGGGTGATAGACTACACGCCCGGCAAACCGTTCCAATGGTTCGTTAAAGAGGTCACCGCCGCCAGACGGACGGGGGTCGTCGACAAGAGCAAGGCGATGTTGGTGGGGATATTCAAACTGGTTGGCAACGCGTGTTGTGGCAAGCTGATACAGGCGCATGAGAGACAAATGAACACCACTTATACGAAGGATGAGAAGATTGTCGACCGGGCATTGAGGTCGGCGTGGTTCGAAAACCTGAAGGAGATTGGGGAGGCTTACGAGATATCGAGCAGGAAGACTCGTGGTGATCAACAGACCGTTTCAGTGTGGCATAGCGGTATACCAGTTGGCCAAGCTCCGGATGCTGGAGTTCTACTACGACTTCTTGGACAAGTACATGGATCGTGGATATTTCCAAACTTATACAGATGAACACTGACAGCATGTACTTCGCGGTGTCGGAGAAGACGCTGGCGGCGGTGGTGATAAAGAAGATAAATAGAAATTTAAACAAGGGAAGGCCGAGTGGTTGGCGTGGGACGCGTGGAGCAACATAACTCTGGGACTGTTCATGGTGGAATTCCAGGGGGATAGTGCCATCGCTTTGTGCAGCAAGTGTTACTACGTGACCGGTGACGAACAAACTAAGCACTCCGCCAAGGAGATGTCGAATAGATCAAACGATCTGACTTGGTGGAGGTACAAGAGCGCTCTCGAAGGGAGAAATGACATGGCGGAGAACAGGGGATTCCGAATGGTTAACGGTGTGATGAAGACGTACAATCAGGAGAAGTTTGGGTTGTCGGCGAACTACGACAAGAGGAGAGTGATGGAAGACGGGTTACACACCGAGCATATAGATAGGTAAAAAAAGAAAAAGGACTCTGAAAAAAGGAGAGAATACTAAAGACTCTGACGAGAGTCTGACCGACGGAGAGGCTCTCACGAAAGCCTGACCGACTATGTCAACGGACGGTCTGGTGGTAGCTGGGTGTCATAAGGCACCGCAAGAAGTTATTCGTGAACAAACCCGCGCGATGGACCACTATCGAGGTAGTAGAGCACGGGTTCATCGGGTTTGGTAATATATCGATCTAGATGATATACATTGAGAGACCACACGGGATCAGTCGCGCGGCTGCGGCCACCCTCGAGCTCTCCCGGTTGATATAGGTACCGGACCTTTTTCGCCTTCATGGCATCTACGGGCTTCTTACCGATCAATCTGGTCACCTCGCCGTTCAGTGCGGAGACCACGACGGGCAGCCTGGTTACCCACTCAGTCGATCGCTTATGAGGGTCTAGTAGCTCTTTGGCATATTGGATTCCCAACAGCCTCTCAGCTAGGGTTCGATTGAACCGCTCCACGATCCCTTGGTCCCGGTGGATGTCGACGCGGCCGCGTCTGACAGAAACGTCGTATTTAGCCAAAAGCTGAGAGACCGCGCCCATAAACTCGCAGCCGGGATCGACCTGGAGAAGATTCGGCCATTTGAGAGGACTCCTCTTACATATTCGGGAAAGAGCCTCGGCCACCTTCTGAGACTCATTCTTGGTCATTATAGTAACTCGCTACGTCAACGACTGTCAGGGCGTACGTGTACGTCTTGCGACCGACGCGATCGTGAGGGAGAAATAGGAGGTCTGCTTGGTGGACTTCGTTCGGCACCGGCACGTCGAATTTCGGGCGCGGAATATTGCGCGGCGTGGGCAAATAGATCTGCCAGATGGCCTGCTTTTTGAGCCATTCCTTGGCAGAGTTTTCTGAAACCTTGGTCGCCGCCGCGAGGTTCTTGATGGCCGCGAGACCCTTCCAGTCGCCGCTGGGGCTATAGTACGTGTTCGCTAGCTTCCGCGCTAGGCGAACCGATAGTTTGGTATTATCGAGCTTGCGCGTGTCCATCGTATGCGCGGTATTCTAGTAGATCGAACAGTCTCCAACATGCCCTCGCCATATCGTCCGGTAACTGCGTCATCGATACTAAACCTTTGTTAGAAGTTTCGCTGCAGCTGCCGGTTCAGTTCTGACGGAACTCGGAGGAATCTAACATCCGCTTTGCGAAAAGAGTGGCCGCGTTTTCGTCCTCGCGCCACGTCTCGAGAGAGTCTTGGGCCGGTGTAGCCTACATCGAGCAGAGCGTAATAAAGCTCGTTAACTAACATCGTTCTATATATATATATTTAAAAAAGTTCAATTGCTTATTGCTTTTGTAATATAGTAGCTGACGAGACATGTCGCAACCACTCCCACGACGACGAACGCGATCTCGCGGCCTTTTTGGGCTTCTGATGGTACATAGAAATCTGAAAGCTGGGGCTCGTGATCCAGCGGCGCCAGACTTTTCTGCTGATATGCCTGCGCATACTCGCGGATGGCGTCATCAGCGTTCCGGAAGGTTTGCACGGCGTGATTCTCGCGACGAAGATCTTCGTTGATCCAGTCCAGACAGGTGGTTCGTTTTCGCGACCATGCTTCCTGTGCGCTATTGAGTTGTTCTACAGCTAAATCGTAACGCTTGCGCTCCTCATCCGCGTCCGAGCGTTCGACACCGCTCCACCTAAGAGCATTGCGATGGAAGCCATTTATTTCCATACATTCGCGGGTAGAATTCCAGCTTTAACTAGATCCCAACTGTGGCCGCTACATCTAAGGTCACGAGACCTACGTCTCTCGCATTCATGTCCAATTTGGGAGCGGGCCCTCCGAAGACCATCTTTGATAGTCTAGCAAACCCGATACTGAGACCCGATATCACCACGGCGTTATAAACCGCATTCACTATCATTTTGCCATCGTATTCAACCATTACATATAGTGGTAACTATAATTATTTCATATAAAAGGGATCGCGAGCAGTGTTTAAATGGGGCGCAATCGGTTTCGGAACTTCCTTCGGAACCGCGGCTGGTTGTCGCGAAAGGTAGTTCCGCATCGGGAACACACAGAAGCTGTGTGTGCTTAGTTTCCGACAGCATCTGTCGAACCTCCATGCGCTCCTCGCGCGTTGGGATAAAGTCGTTCTCTCGAATGAGACTCGGTCCATACAGTGAAAGAGGGCGACCCTTTCCGTTTGCACGCGCAGATCCTTGAGGACGGCGTTGTACTTCTGAGTTGAGATCCATACGCTTTGCCCCGCTTGCCGGCCCGAAAATGCGAGCTCGGAGAGCATGTCCTTCTTTTTAGTCATCGCCGCATTGGCCGAGCAGCGACAATCACGTATAGGGTGGGCTGGCCCTGAATGGCTCGGTAGAAGCCAATCGTGAAGCCTGTCGCCGGGGTCAACGACGTATACCTCAGGGTTGGCCCATATCCACGGGCGCCGCTGATACGTCTCATTGTGCCGCACAGTGGGACACTGGATCGCAATGTGTCGAAAGGCATCGCGGTAGGGCCCCTGGAGCAAGTCCATGATGAAAACCGTTTTTCCGCATCCGGTCTGCCCACATATTATGGCAGAGTGGGCATCCTTCGGTAGAGTTTTAGTATAAAGATGAGACGTATCGACTATCTTCGATGTTGAGTTGCGCTTCTGTGATTATATATTGGTACACGTTCAATGCGCCAGCTCCGTCCGCCTCTTTGGTTATCTGGATTGTCACACCCTCGCTAGCGTTCTCAACTTGGCGTCCACTACCGTGCATTTGATCGTCGTCGCTGACTCGCTAGCCATAGCGCGTATTTGGAAGTCAGGAACTCTGTGAGGGAGACGTCCTAGAGCTGCAGCCGCGGCAACCTCCGGGGAGCGCTTAGAGCCGGCAGCAAACTGCTTTCTGGCTTCGTCCCACTGCTGGTGCGCGCGAAGGCCCTGGCTGTAGAGCTGATTGGGGACTCCCTCGATCGTCAACTCGACCTTTGTGATTTTGGGGTTACATAATTTATCGCTTTTTCTAGCCCCGAGCACGAACCTACCCTCCTCGAGCAGCACAAGTATGCCTTTCATCGAGCGTGCGGGGACGTTGACGTTAATATTCAAGAATGTGTCGCTTTTGTCTTTCTTCATCGTGCGATGGCGAAGAACTCGGTCGTAAAGTATGGCAACGCGCCCGGCGTACTGGGTTCTGATCAATCGAGCGAGTTCGGGCATCGTGACCATGTCGTACTCAAGCGAAATGTTGTCGATCGAATACGTCGATGCTATGTCGGTGGCTATGTGAACTCGGCCGTAGTCGTTGAACGTTACTTCGTATTCGAGGCGGTCCGCCAAAGCGCTCTGATAGTATGGCACGTGACTCTCCAGCAACTCGAAGTCGAGCGGGATGTAGAATCGGTTGCCGTAAGCGGCCGCGATCGCGTTGTCGCTCGCGACGTTATCTGCCTTGTCACCAGCCCCGATTCTATGTCTGGTTACGTTCCTATTTCGGCTGGTGTCAATACCCTGATAAACCGCATTTTCGCGCTCTTGCGCACAGGTCCTGGTAGCAATGGTAGACGTCGCTGTCGTCGATCGACATCAGCTCATTACCAGAAATCTTTATCGCGGTCTACTTGACGATGACGCGACCCAGGTTCTGAACGACTGTTCGGTTCGCGTCTGCCGACGTCAGCGAAATAGTGAAAGCGAGGCGAACAGTCCCCGGCACAATGACGTCGCTAGCTCCGAGGTTGAGAAAGCGGAATAAGAGCTGCTGGTTCTTGTCGATCGTCGATGGGTTGTTCGTAATAACGACGCGCTGTCTCACGCCTTTCGCCCCGAGGGGCTCCCGCAGTCTGCGGAATGGATTGAGTTTGCGGCTGTATTGACTCGAAGACATTATTGAAACTATATTAAACCCGTATGGTTTTTTGTTTAATACATCGTTAACGATGGCTGGTTACGATATTGGCATGGACGAATTCGATCTCACTACGGGCGACCGAGACGATTTCCGCGATGTTGATGTTGATCACTTCGATGATTACCTCGCGAACATGACGAAACTGCCTTCATGTAGAACTCAGCCGGCGAGGAAATAGGTGGCGCTACCAGCATCGATGGTCTAAGTCGGAAATTACTCTAGTCAGCTGTAGACGACTACTACAACAGTTTGTAGAAAAAGGTGAGGTCCCGTATGTCGGCCGCGACTTGGAATTGGATCTGTGCGGTAGGTTGCGACTAAAAGCATCAAATGTCCCAATCATCAACATGAGGACCGAACAACCCCTAGCGCTCGGCACCATTGCCGGAAACAACCGGGGCGCTGGCCAAATCGTAAGTGACGAACTCGGATTCACGGACTGGAAGCCTGGTATAACAATTATGCCCGCCCGCACTGTAGAGGCCCTACAGTCTACCGACGAAACGATGGCGAAGAAAATCGCCGCTATAGATACTGTCGATCTCAGCGAGGTCCCTCGTGTAGCCATCGACGCTATTCGCACAATGGAGATCAACGAAAACGAAATACTCAGCACGATGGATGACCTACCGTTACCTCTTCGAACTCCGGGGACTCGATAAGGCTCTGCAAACAGTCCGGGGCGAACTGGTCCTAAACCTCTCCAAACTATCGGCGCTGGATGAACATATCGCGCTAGAAGAAAGGAAACTGGAGGAAGCCCGTGACGATAGAGAATCTACCGAGCGGATCACCGAACGCCTGCGGTCGTTGCGGGATGAAAGAGAAGGTTGCTTGGAGGCTGCCTCGACTAACCGTGAGGCACTACGCACCCAAATAAGACGGATCCGCGAAATAATCTCGAGGGTCCTGCACGAGGAGACGACACCCGGTGAGCGTCTTTGCACTCTGTTCAGATAGCAGGGTGTCACGATATTAAGCATCCTCACAGCTCTCGGCATGACTATATCGACCCTAGTTCTATCTATCGAGATGCTCGTAGCTGGTGCGGCGGCTGCACCCGCGCCAGCACCCGCGCCATCCGGCGGAGTTAAGGAGTGGGTAAACAAGCAACTAAAGGCCATCGCCAGTGTCCTGGCTAAATTAGCCGGAAAGGCGGCTGCCGCGCTACCTGGGTTGATCGGGGGTCTCGTCTCCTTCTTGCTATCTATATTATGAAAAACGACCGGATGGCTCGCCGAGAATGCTTGGGCTTTCATCATGGCGATCGCCGGTCTCCTACTTTTAGCCTCCCGAGAGTTGTTCATAAAACCAAAGCGCGAATAGTCCGCCCGCCACGAGGGCGACGACGAGCCGTAATTTTTCGTCCTCGTGGGCACTAGTTCCGAAGGAACTTGCTGGTGCTCTCTGGGCTGTGCATCAAGTCCTATTGTGTCAACATGCTCGGGAGCGGAGGTGTAACTTGCAGTGACACTAGTTCCGAAGGAACTTGATGGGGTGTTTTGTACTGGGGTGGGTGCTTGCGGTTTTATGAAATCGGTTCCATGCGTGGTGCGCTTGATGATATCCGCGTTCAAGTTCCCGTTATGGCCGATCTTTTGTTTGACGGTGGCGATTACGATCTGATTATTGTAACCGTCAACCGGGTCGTCTCGTAGTATCATATTGCTCGGCGGCATATACAGATCTATTCCAAATACATAGTCTACTGGGGTGCCGGCATACTGCAAAAAGTATTGATACCGCTGGATCGCAGACGGGAGGTCCACCGGAGATGAGATGGAGTCCTCGACATTTGCTAAGAACTGTTTCTGGCTATCGAACGCCTCCCGGTTCCTATTATAACACTGTGCGCTTGCGCCTGTGCGCTGATGATGGCCCATACGTATGTGCGAATGGAGTCGTTGAGGCGAGTAACCCCAGCCTGCGTGAACCCCAGACCCTTATCTAATATAAATGTACCCCAGGCGTCCTGCACCGCAGCAGCCTGCTGTATGTAATCGTCGTGAGCTCGTTTCGGAGGTAGTTAATTGCAGGATGAGACGCCGCAGTGCCGCCCTCCAGACACTTCCGGCCCAAAGGTCATCGTCGCGGGGTCAAAATTCCCGGCTTTCCGACTGACGATGTGGTCGGCGGAGTGATCGTGCCTAAGATCAGTCTGCGTCCAATTCCCGGACTGGCCCCGAATGAGAACGTCCCCGAATCCCAAATTCGTTACAAAGTATTTCAAACGCCCTACAGTCGTATGTGTTGGAAATGGGATTCCAGCCGTCGTTCTGCGGCAGAGAAATGTTCTGTTCTTTGAGAATCCGCCTAATAGTGTAGTACGCGTGACAATTGTAAACGGCCCTTAAGAAGGGATCCTCCGCGGCCAGATGGTCCTGAGAGGAAACCCCGCATCCGGCTGTTGCGCACCATACCGCGAAATTGAGCTGATTCTGCCAAAACTGCATCGGTGTTGCTTTCCACCCATTCACGGCCTCCATGGTAGTAATCTTGGGCAGCCTATATTGTTCAAAGATGTCGGGGAAGTTGGTTCGAAAGCCTGTTCCGCCGCGAACTTGAATAGTGGGGTGCACCAGCCGTGGATCGCCGCCTTAGCGTCGTAGACCCGGCCGGCAGCGTACTTTGCATCAGAATTAAAGCCAAAAGCCTTGGTATCCATTGAAAGATTGTATTATGTTTGCTACTATCACTAATGTTCAATGGGATGCTTGTGAACTTCAGATGTCAATCGACAACCGCTGCGGAAAACGGCGGGCCGGCTTCAGATCAATCACCTTCACGGTCGGATGGCGAAACGTTGGGGAGAACCAAGGGTTCGGGTTTGGACATGATGGTCGAGTTCGTGATCCAAAAATAATAACCCCCGGACTTTGGAGCACCGGAGACTTACACAAATTTGTTGCAGCGGAACTTGCGGGCCGAGCCAGCCTCGTAATTTCAAAGATCAATGGGCTGGCGACATTCAAGGTCGAGAACGGGTGGCCCGTAGCCGTGACAACTGAGCTAGCGCCCCTGCTCGGTTTCGAGAAGACGTACTCGGATAACCAAAGCATGTTTAAACCGGGGACCTATATCGGAGACCGACCAGTGAATTTCTCGTTCACAAAATAATCTTCACATTCACTTGATGCAGCTCAGTACATCCGAGAACCTGTACATTACTAAAAACTGTGCCTGCTGGTGACAGTTTCTTCGGCGAGACGGTGAACATCGACTTTCCGACCCTCGAGATGAAACGTTTGAAATCTGGTCACATCCACGAATTGAAGATCTCTATTCTAGATGATAAAGCGCGAGAGTTAAAGAACGATTACCCGATTTCGATCGTTCTCGAAATAACCGATTACACATAATATATATATATATATATATTTACATATTAATCATGAGCATATACGGGCCAGGTAGTTCCAGCGCAGAAGGACGTTCCCGTCGCGGGCGCAGCATATGATGAAGCCATAATGAGAAGGCTGGAGGGAAGAATAGCGCAGGCCCGCACAGAGGCAGTTACGGCGATTGTGCACGTTCAGCGATTGCAAGCTCGAAAACCCGGCATAACAGTTTGGGCCGAGGAGCGGGGTTCACTGGGCGAGGGGGCCTACGAATATTCATTCGGTGCCAACGCTCGCAACATATATGGGGGATACACCATGGCTGCGTCCGGGACGATTCTGCGAATGTCAATCTGCTCGGTCAATTTTAAAGGACATGCTGCTACCGAAGTGAATCTCGTCCTGAATGGGGTAGAGCAGAAGTCTGGCGTCACCAAGCACGCGGTGCAGAGGTCAGGATTTACGATATTCGATGATGACACTGCAATTAAAGTTTCCTCCGGTAGTGTTATTAACTTTGTAACAAAAGTTGTTGACCAATCGAGTTCAGCTACTGTAGTGACACTGTTAATATAACTTGATTTATGATGAATGACGAGAAACTATATCCACACTTACCTTCGGGGACGGCCGACGCGGCATCCTTTAGGATGACCAGGATCGTCGAGATACAACAGATTCTCCAGCATGAGGGAGAGACGCGGACGGGTCATGCGAAGAAAATTAGGCGAGCAGTCAATATAATCGAGGGAGTGAGCTCCGCGTTAGCCTCAGCTTCCGTTGTAAGCGGATTGGGGAGTATGTCTTTATTAATCGCGGTGACCTTGACTGCGATAGTGGCGGGGGCGGGACTGCTGTGCATGACGACCAGACTCGTGGGCCGAAAACTAGAGGACAAGAGTCGAAAGCACGATCGAATAGCGGTTCTCGCGAGGTCTAAGCAAAACAGTATCGACGTTATCGTCTCGAAAGCGATAGCCGACAACGATATATCACATAGCGAGTTCAAACTGGTCGTCGAAGAGATGGCCATGTACCAGGAGTTAAAGGGTACGATCCAGTCCAAGACCCGACCACAAATTCTCGCGGACGAAGACGTAAACAAACTCGTCATGGAGGAGAGGGCCGACGAGAGAAAAAAGCTCCTCGCCCGCCTCGGGACGTGATATGCTTATTCGCGTGTTTGAGGCAGCAGGAGATTCCTCCACCAGACAGTCCAGCTGTTCCGACTGCCCCACCGTACGGAACATAAAACTTGTTCGGTCCGCGTTACACCACCGTGATTATGTCACCCACCGGCCACCATACTTATCGATAAGCGCAAACTGTCTGTACCGGGAAGTAATCGTGTTACCGTGTGCCGCAGTTGGTGCATATGGTTAAGCCAATACACAAAACAAATACACCGGCGGTTTGTGAACAGGTAATTTTTATCTCCAGGTTTATGTTTCATAACTGCCTTGGTGGTTGTGTGTGTACTAAGGAGCGTTCCTATCCAACCGCCGTTAAACTGTGACATAAATCGGCCGAATGCCGATATAACGAGCGGTGGTGTAGTGACAATGCCCGAAAAATAACCACGGCAAAATAGTCTTACGGGAATTATCAACAACTACATATCAGATCGGTTCTATCTTTCTAACTGACTTTCTGATTTGAATTATTACTAAACGATAATACTTGCGAGCACGTAATTCTTTGTTAACCAGTCGACGAGTAGCGCGAGTGCCACCGCATGTGGACATAGCAGTAACTCGGATCTGGTCACTACACCACAATGCCTACATGGGCGAGGCGAAACGGACCCTCTTCGCATCCATGGCCGGTGATGCTTGCAATACTCGTAAATACCGGTACGATGACACCTCTCGTGACTACCTGTCTTCAACCACGTACAATTAACTAGAACCATTGTGTGATTACATATACTGAGTATAACCAATGGATTCTTATCTCTAATAGGATGTAAGTTGTTGCTAGGTATGACAGATTGCTGTATATACTGAGTATAACATAGGGATTATTATCTCTAATAGGGTGTAATCTCATTGATAATTTCTCATCCGGTCTAGGAAGTATAAAGGTTGCTGAAAAATAGCTTCCACTCTTCTCATTCGCACCCGCCGAACAGTGGGGGAAAATCCAAGTAGTATATGGGAGTCAAACATGAAACGGGGTCCTTATTGATTCCCATATACTACTACCGGCTTTCGAGCTTGCAATCGTTGCACGTTGACCATCAATCTCCGATGCGACAAAAGCTTGGAGCTCTCTCAAACTCCAAATACCTGGTGGTAATGTTACACCTACCGGTGGTCCGTTCTTCATGTAGCCGAACCCTTTGTACTACTCCTCAACGTTTCGCCATCCGACCGTGAAGGTGATTGTTCTGAAGCCTGCGTGGCGTTCCTCACAAGATCGACTTCTGAAGCGTGCAAGCCTCCCTTTGAACATTAGTGAGAGTAGCAAACATGATAGAAATATATATATATATTACGATTAAATGACATATATAATGAACACCAACGCGTTGTGCTTTAATTCTGATGCAAAGTACCTGGCCGGTGGGGTCTACACCGCTAAAGTCGATGCTCTCCTGCTGTTGCACCCCACTATCCAAATTAGCGGCTCAACATATGGAAGAACAGCTGGCTTTCAAACAAACTTCCCCGACATCTTTGAAAAATATAGGCTGCCCAAGATCCAGTCTATCGATACTGTGAACGGGTGGAAAGCAACGCCGATGCAGTTTTGGCAGAATCAGCTCAACTTCGCCGTATGGTGCGTAACAGCCAGATGCGGGGTTTCCTCTCATGACCATCTGGCCGCAGATAATCCCTTCTTGAGGGTCTACGACTTGTACTACACTATTAGGAGCAGGATTCTCAAAGAACAGAAATTCGCTCTGCCGCAGGATGACGGCTGGAATCCCATTTCCAACGCCTACCACCGTAGGGTGTTCGAAAGGCTTTGTAACGAATTTGAGGTAACTAAAGACGCAGACTGGCGCCAGAAAGCATTTCCGAGTAGCACTGGCCTCGGGGACGCAGACGGATTTTAGGCACGATCACTCCGGCGACAACATCGTCAGTCGGAACACCGGGAATGTTGACCCCGCAGGTCGGAAGTGCCGGTACTGCAGTGTCTCATCCTGCGATTGGCTACCTCCAAAACGAGCTCACGTTGATTACATACAGCAGGCTGCTGGTGTACAGGACGCTTGGGGTACATGCCTGTTATATAAGGGTCTGGGGTTCGCGCAGGCCGGGTTCCTCACTGGTATGTCGCACTTGAAACAGACTATACTACAGTTCCCCATATATTGTATTAGCCCCGTCTCTCAACCAATGAGATGCTTTGTTTACAACCTGCAGTGCTGGCTAGAAGGTCAGTCGTCTGCTGGGTCTCAATTATGTGACATCATTATTGTATGTACGTGTCTGAGTGAATGTTTAGTTATTAAAACAATAAGATTAACACATCTTATCTGGTCTTGTGTATTAGACAACACAACACTCACCTCAACGACTCCATTCACACATACGTCTATGCCATCCTCGGCGCACAGGCGCAAGTGCGCAGTGCTATACTGGCCACGGGAACGGCGTTCAATATCCAGAAACAGTTATTGGCAAATGTCGAGGACGCAATCTCATCTCCGGTAGACCTCCCGACGACGATCCAGTGGTATCAAGACGTTTTACAGTGTGCTGGCACCCCAGACTATGTATTTGGAATAGGTATGTACATTATGCCGAGCAATATGATACTACGATACGATCGGGTTGACGGTTGCAATAATCAGATCGTAATCGCCACCGCAAACAAAAGATGGGTCATACCGGGAAGAACGCGAACGCGGATATCATCAAGCGCACCGCTGTGCTGGCACATTGAACAGATTTCATAAAACCGCAAGCACCCGCGCAAAGTTCAATAGCAAGTTCCTTCGGAACTAATGTAACAGCGCAAAGTACACCAGCACAAAGTGTCACAGCTCACAGGTCTGAACAAATAGTTATCGTCGTCACCCTCGTGGCGATCGGACTATTCGCGCTTTGGTTTTGATCGAAGGAACTCTCGGGCGGCGAACAGTAGGAGACCAGCGATCGCGACGATTAAAGCCCAAGCATTTTCGGCAAGCCATCCGGCCGTTGTTTGGTAATATAGATAGCAAGAAGGAGACGAGACCACCTATCAACCCATGCAGCGCGGCAGCCGCTTTTCCGGCTAATTTAGCCAGGAGACTGGTGAGGGCTTTTAGTTGCTTTTTTACCCACTCTTTAACTCCGCCGGCTGGCGTGGGTGCTGGCGCGGGCACAGCCGCCGCACCACCGCCTCCACCCGTGATAGCTAGGGTCGATATAGTCATTCCGAGCGCTGTCTGGATGCTTACTATTGTGACGCTCTGCTCTCTGAACACAGAGTGCGAAGACGCTCACCGAGTGTCGTGTCCTCATTCAGGACCCTCGACATGGTTTCGCGGGTCTGACTTATGTGGATACGGAGCGCCTCGCGGTTAGCCGAGGCAGCCTCCAAGCGAGCTTCTCTTTCATCCCGCACCTCTTTCATCTCTTTCATCCCGCAATGACCGCAGGCGTTCAGTGATCCGCTCGATAGCTTCGCTATCGTCATGGGCTTCTTCCAGCTTTCTTTTTTCTAGTGCATTATGTTCATCCAGCGCCGTGAATTTGGAGAGATTAAGGACCAGCTCGCCGCGGACTGTTTGCATAGCCTTATCGAGTCCCACTGACATGGCATCGACGTATTCGATCGACAATGTATCGCAGGAGTACGACATGGTCACGATGCATGAACTCGTGTGATTGATTAGAACCCATTTTCCATTCAAACAGCTGATTTAAAAATACATATTCCCGGACCGCAGTACACGTCGCGTATTTCAAATTTCAGTACGACCGTTGTGAACTGGTCTGGTGACGTAATGGCGCGTTCCAGTAACGTCATGAGACACATGCATCACACATGTGTTGACTTGGCCCTGTCATGGCCATGGTCAAATAGCACGCGCTGTACGTTTGAATACGGCTGTGAGCGGTATCAAACAACGACAGTCATGTAACAATCATTGTTCTATCTTGTAGACAAACACGGCCGCAGCTTGAGTGGTGACCACGGTCACTATGGTCACTGCAACCATGGTCACCGGGGCAGGGGCAGCGGCGGCGGCATGGCCGTCAGCATCGAGAACAATGTCAGCATTGGCGACGGAAGCTCCAGCAGTAGTAGCAGCAACAGTGGAAGTCGATAAACATCATGCTCGCTATTGCATTCTCGGAGCGTTGACAAACCAATGACAATTCACTTACAATTATATCTAAGAGATCCAATGACTTTGCAATCAGTGTTTGACATGTGTCTATATGTGCCTATTACTTGTCTGTTCCAATTGCCATGCGGACGATAAATAAATAAATATATAAATACTGTTAGTATGTGTCAAACATAATGTAAAATATATTTAATTATGATTGTATAACCAAAGGCTAGTGTATTTTTGTATATTAAATTCATGGTTTTCTCCTGCAAAATATGTTTGTCCGAATTTGCTCTACATATTGTTCAGAGTAACTATAGAAGTAACGTTAGCGCGTCGCCATTAAACAGATTTTCCCACACCATGTTCTGATATACACCGCAAGTTTAAAATTTATTATTCAGTTAACCCAATAATAATGATATGGTCAAAGTGATTTCAGAAACTTACATAAATGCAACAGCAATACACATATACTTGTTTTGTTGTTCATAGCCATTCCATCTTAACAAAGAAGTTCACAAGGATCAAATTCCTCTGGAAATGCTGGAATATTTAGATAAAACATGAATAAAAAGGGTTAGGTGTAAGAAACTTATTGGAGCCTTATCAGCACAAAACATATTATTATACGCCCCAGATCTATGCTGGTATACATACCACGGACTGGAGATAACGGCTGTATATCGGACTATTGGTTATGAGCCATAATAGTCCACTAGTTTGGAAATAAAGTCACTGAGGCTAGGAGAACTGGAGACAAAGACAAGGCGAAAGCAATCTTAGCAAATGCTTTTAAATTACAATGAAATAGTGCATATGGTAAATTGATACAACATACAAATATTGAATACACAAAAGATGGCATGCCGGTAGATCGTGCTTTAAGCTTTCATATGTAAATGGATCTTTAACTGAATTGCATAAAACAAGGAATAATTATTTTTGGCCAAAAAAAGATAAAAGCACACTTTCAATAGACAATTCGAGAATAATATCACTCCTAAATGTTGACTACACAATTGCAACCAAAGTGATAAGTAATATAATTAAGAAGATTCTAAACTCAGAAATTAACATTAATCAAACTGGCTTTATAAAAGGTAGATATATTGGAGAAGTCGTGCGTACACTTATGGAAATAATAAATGAAACAAATGAATCAGACACACCTGGACTAACATTATTTTGCTAATTTTCGAAAGGTATGTGATAGTCTAAACCATAAATTCATAATTAAATTATGCACAATCTAAATGTTGGTGAATCACTAATACAATAGATATCACTTTTCTATAAAGATTCAAAACGTTGCATTTCAAATAACGGTAATTTATCAGATTTTTTTAAAGTGGAAAAGGGTGTAAGACAAGCTTGTCCCTTATCTGCATACATATTTATTTTATCTATTGAAATATTGTCAAGAGAAATCAATCAGAATGAAAATATTACTGGTCTATTCTTAGGTGGTACGGAAATAAAAGAAACACTATTTGCCGACGATGCCAGTTTTACACTTGACGTGTCACAATGGTCATTTCAAAAGCTTGTTAAAACTTTAGATGTATTTGCCCTTATATCTGGAATAAAACTAAATAAATCAAAATGTACAATTTTAAAGATAGGAAGATTAAAGCATGACCCAAGCCAATGGTGCAATAACAATATGTATACGTGGTCAAGCGACCATGCACTAACACTAGGAATACTATTCACAAACAACACAGCAAACCTACATGAACTGAATATACTTCCCAAGATAAAGTCATTCCAACATTGTATAAATAACTGGAGAAAATGGAACCTATCATTAATTGGCATAATTAATGTACCAAAGACTTTCGCGCTACCAAGACTAATATATCCACTAACTGTGCTTGAAAACCCACCCAGTAGCTGAAACAATACAACGGATAAATTATATAGTGTATGATTTGTTTTTGGGGCCAGTAAACCAGATAAAAGATCACGTAAAACCATAATTCAAAACTATGAACACTGTTGACTTAAATGAATGATAAATATTCATGCCTTTATCAACTCACTGAAATGTTCATGAATACAACGTTTAAAAGGTATACAGAATCAGTTAAAAATAGCATACAATAACGAGCTTAAGAAATATGGCGGTGATATTATATTTAAAAGTAATCTTAATGAGAATGACGTAAAGCAATTAGCAAACAGATATACCTTTTTTTAAATGAAGTCTTGATCTCGTGGTGCAAAGTTAACTTCAAATATTGAAGTACCAACGTATCACATTAGGTTTTATGGCACAACTCTAACGTAAAACATAAAATAAGAAGTACGCTATTTTATAAAGCTTGGTATAACAAAGGTAGTATGTACATGAAGCATATATAAGATTTTAGAGTAAACGATTTCTACAGTTTCCGTGATTTTAAGGATATATATGAAATAAATGCTGGCGAGTTCTTAAAATATTATGCATTGATAGGCGATATTAAAACTGAATGGAAAGTAAAGATGAGAACAGAATCGTTAAACAACGAGGTGCCGACATACTTGATATATAAAACATTATCGTCTAAAAGTATAAATAAAATGTTATACAGCAATCAAGTTGATTCAATGAGACTACCAAAACTAAAACATGTACGAAAATGGGTGATCGAATTAGACAATCAAGAAATTGAATGGAAATATATATTTTCAATAACGTACAAGAGTACAATCAGTACAAAACTTAGAGCATTTCAATACAAATATCTGATGAGAATAATACCAAACAATTCGTGTTTGTTTCAATGCAAACTAAAACCATCAAACCTTTGTGAATTTTGCCATATGACTATAGACTCTAACAAACACATGTTTTGGGAATGCACCGTCATACAACAATTTTGGACTGACATAAACCAGTTATTATAAGTATAAGTAAATACGAGTAGACCCGATTATAATCTCAATTTAACATATGAATATATATCATTTTGTAACGCGAAAGTTGCTTGTAAAAAGAAAACAATACTTATTAGTTTTATATTCCTTTTAGCTAAATATTTTATTTTCAGATGCAAATGTAGTGAATCACAACCAACATTGGAACACTTTAAAGCATATCTTAGACAAACAATAACAATTGAAGAAACTATTGCCACTCTGAGAGATAAACTCGAAATATTTCAATTAAAATGGAATGATTTTATTGAGTAAGCAAACAACCTCTAGCAATACTGCGTTTATCGTACCATATCAATATTTCCAAATCACTATGCGTTACCATATAAGCGAGTTTTGACCCTTCTTATCTTCCGATATAAATAAAGCTCCTACCCCAATCAAATAATCGAGTAGCCTATATAAACCCTTTAAAAAAGAAAACTCATTGTTACATGCATATCTGCACAATTAAGGAATGCGACATTGCTCTAACAAATACGTATTTGTTCTTCTGTTTGTTAGATCACGGTATTTGTTATTCTTTACGCATACATGTATACAATATATTATATTAAAGGTACATGCCCACGCAGTAGGCACAAAATGTTCTTTATAGGAATTAAATAAGTGTATAATTATGTCACTATTCCACCAGTTCTAAAAATTACGAGTGCGCGCTATACAAATATAATCATTTATTAATTGTCAATTTGTTGTTAGCGACGCGCGGCGGTAACAGTCTATTTTGATAATGTGCGGGGACGACGACTTTCACATCACGGCTTGCGGTGCGCATGCGCAGTATACTACACGCGCCAGTAGGCTTCCCAATATGTAAATATTCGAAACGTCCAGGACGGATTGTATGAAACAGCGTCGGCCAAAATAAAGGCGAAATGTCTGAGGGACAGGCAGTACAGAGAGAGAGTGGTTAATATTGGCGTCCAGATCACCAAATGGAAAGAGTTACGTGGAGATTTAGATTTGGACTCGAATAGAGATTTTTCTTATCAACTTCCGATACTTCACTGCGCATGTCAAAGATGTGATATGATTGACCGTGTCACGTGACACGTATTGGTAAAAATAGCACGAGGTCGGAAAATACCCTTTCTTGTCGCGGCATATAAAATGCGACTTAACACCAACTAACACGCGCCGTAATTAAAAATAACTCGTTAGTGGGTAGATATATGGCTCATATAAGGCATGACAGAAAATGAAAAGTTGCAGTACAGTGTAACCTGCTACGTAGGCATGTACCTTTAACCATGTCAACTATGTGTATGAGTGTATGTTATGTATTATATACATGTAACAAAGAGCATTAAAGATTAATAAAACAAATATCGTGCTTTAAGAAGTACTTGGTTTGCAGATATTGGTGAACTTGGAGAGGCGTTGGAATTACAGAAAAGAAAACCTTCCATTATAATAACATTCCCTTTTCAAGTTGGCATTGGGGTATACCAACTCGCTAAACTACGTATTCTTGAACTCTACTTCGACTTCCTGGATCTTTAAACAGATAGACGCGACTTTGAGGTCATACAAATGGATACAGATAATGTATACATTGCCTTATCTGTCGATAACCTTGAAGAAGTCATCCTGATTTACGACAAAAGTGTGAATCATGTAAACAGGATCGGCTTTCTTGGGATAAATGGAGCAGCCGTATTCTAGGCCTCATTAAACTTGAATTTGAGGGACAATGTGCAATAGCGTTGTGTTCAAACTGATACTATGTGGAAGGAAATGAGAAGAAGATGTCAAGTCTGGCAGTATCTCAGAAACATAACTCCCTGACTTGGGAATCGTATAACAAAACATTGGAAGGAAGTTTTGATAGAACTAAAATAGGGGTTTCTGCGTGATCAAAAGCAAAATGACTACATATGAGCAAGACAAATTGGGACCGTCTGCCTATTATGGCAAGAATGTTACCAGGTGGAATCCACACACAACCTTTAGAATATACTATGGTGGTAACTGAATATCTTCAGGAACAATAATTAATTCTTCGTCACCACTATCCTTTGACGTTAACGGTTCAGCCTTTTTATAAAGCATATGCATACGTTTTACTTTTCACTTTGTCATGTGGTAAAAACAACAGGTCGGCCTGGTGTACCTCATTCGGTGTATTTGTGTATTTATGTTAAACTTAGGTCTCGGAATATACTTTGCCGCTGGTAAATATACCTGCCATATAGCTTGTTTCTTTAAAAAAACAATGCTTCTTTCTCACTTACTTTTGCAGCCTTTGCTAATTTCTGCTGATAAACCTTTCCAAAATCCTATGGGGCTGTAATAATTGTTTGTTCCATTCATATTAAAGGAACAAATTTATGAAATTATAACAACAAACAATTGTTACGTCATCAGTTTCAAATGCATCTGTGGTGACGCATAATCCCATTCGTAAATCTCTTCCACTACTCATCATAATATAACCACAGTGCCCAGGCGCGGATCCAGGATTTCGGGTTAGGGGGGGGGGGCGTAACTATTTTGCAATACTTGACTATATTATCGAACGAGGTATGCTCGTTCGATAAAATAGTCAAGTATATAGATAATATATACAGACACAGTTATCGATTATTTATGACATGTGGTTTATATTGTATAAGCGTGTTGCTAAATGTGATGACACGGATCAGACTATGCCTACGCGTAGGCTGGTCAGCGTCAATACATTTCACAGTAGTAAACCCAATTAGGACCATGGCTGATAATATATACAGACAGTTATCGATTATTTATGACATGCAGCTTATATTGTATGGGCGCTTTGATAAAGGTGGTGACACAGACCAGACTACGTATATGCATAGGCTGGTCTGTGTCAATACATTTCACATTAATAAATCCGATTAGTTCTATTATCAATAGTATAGATAGACAGGCTAAATGTAAAACCATATTCTCACAACTGTCTAATGGAGCAGTCTCGTTATAGCTTTTTGCATGTAGTCTCCGTCAATTCTCAGGGACTTCGTGACAACGCTAAGCGTGCACGGTTATTACAATGGCTCTCACAGCAAAGATCAGATATAGTATTTTTGCAGGAAACACATTTTACACAAGATATGATCATTCGCCTTAAATATGAATTTAAAGATTGGGAAACGTTCAACTCGTTCGGAGAGTCAAATAGTAAAGGATGTTCTATTCTCATAAGAAAAAGTATACAGTTCACAGTCATAGACCAACTATGTGATGATGAAGGTAGGTATGTAATACTAAATATCGAAGCTATCGATAATATATTTACATTACTAAATACATACACACCTAATGATAAGACAGCGAGAAATTGTTATTTCAAGTCGCTAAGCAAACTTCTCAGCGATAATGGGCAAAGGTGTTAAAATAATTGGAGGGGATTTTAATGATATACTTAATAAATCAGATAGGGTTCATAGAACAATACCCCCCAGAACGTTAAAAGTACCTATATGACCATTTCATTGAAACTTAAAATACCTAACAAAAGAGGACCAGGATTCTGGAAATTAAATGCATCACTTTTAAAAGATAATGGCTACATTACACTTATAATTGATAGTATCGACTCTATAATGTCCTTAGCCGATACGAGTTATCAGAATAAATGGGAAATATGTAAATGTGAAATACGAGAGCAATCTATAAAAAAAATTCCAAAAAAAAACAAAAGCTATAGAACGAAATAACCGTCTAAGTAAATTGGAAGAAAAACTTAAAGAATTACTTCCACTCATAGATACAAATAACAACGATACAATAAAAAGTCAGATTAATGTATTAGAAAACGAAATAGAAGAAATATACAGAATTAAAACATTTGGAGCTCAAATACGTTCAAGAGTCCAATTTATAGAGGAAGGTGAACACAATTCTAAATATTTTCATAGCCTGGAAAAATCAAGACAAAATAAAAAAGTAATTACTTCCCTTACAGTTAATAATAAAACAGTCCACTCTACAGAAGATATATTGAAAGAAGAAGTAAAATTCTATGAAACTCTTTATACATCTACTAACACAGATATAGATTCACAAGACTTCTTGCAAGAAACTGAGTTAGAACGTACTTTAGATGATATATCTGCTAATATATGTGAAGGCATAATTACTACAGAAGAATGCAAAATTGCAATGGACCTAATGAAACTGAACAAAAGTCCAGGACTCGATGGTTTACCGTCGAGTTTCTATATAAAATTTTGGAATAAAATTGGTAACCTCGTAACATCATCACTAAATGAAGGCTTTCATAAAGGAGAATTTTCGCACACTCAAAAACAAAGTACATTTTCGTTACTATTCAAAAAGGGAGAAAAATATCGAAAATTGGAGACCTGTATCTCTTCTAAATGTCGATTACAAAATAGCTGCTAAAGTACTAGCAAAACGCTTACAGCAAGTTTTACCAAATGTAATCAGCTTAGACCAACAAGGATATATTAAAAATAGATACATTGGCAATAACATAAGGCAAATTCAAGACATAATTGACTATACAGATATACTCGATCAAGACGCTGCGATTTTATTTTTAGACTTCAGAAAAGCATTTGATACTGTAGAATGGGATTTCATGTTTAACGTACTTAAGAAATTTGGATTTAAACCAACTTTTGTAAGATGGGTTAATGTATATAAGAACATTTCTCGCCTGTGTTATAAACAACGGCTGGAAAACTGACAAATTCAATATAACACGCGGCGTCAGACAGGGTTGTCCTTTGTCTGCACTATTATTTATCATCGTAGCCGAAATTCTAGCAACAAAAATTAGAGCTAATACTGACATTAAAGGAATTTCAGTGAAAAACGACATGAACATATAAACATATAAAAATTACGCAGTTAGCCGATGATACTACTCTGTTCCTAAAATCAGAAAACGACGTTAGACATGCTATACATACAATTGTAGAATTTGGGACATTCTCGGGCTTAAAATTAAACAAAACAAAAACAATGGGTCTATGGGTAGGAAAATCAAAATATAATATAAATACCATGGTGTTTGGCACACCTTTTACGAACACATCAGCGAAAGCATTGGGAGTTCACTTTGACAATAAAAAAGAAGAATGCGAGAATTTGAATTGGAACGAAAAGATTTCTCAATGTGAAAAAATAATTAGTTCATGGAATAAAAGGAACTTATCATTATATGGAAAGATATTGGTAATCAAATCATTATTCTTATCAAAACTAACATACCTAATGCAAAACCATAGTCATGCCAAAAGCTATTATTAGCAAAATAACTTCTTTAGTTTATAAATTCTTCTGGAACGGCAAAAATGATAAAATAAGACGTTCAATTATCATTGGACGTAAACTAGAAGGTGGCCTAGAAATGACCGATATCGAAACATATGCAAATAATATGAAATTAAAATGGATTAAGTCACTAAAAGATAAAGATAATGCCAATTGGAAAATAATACCAGATTTTTTTCTAAATCAGTACGGGAACAACTTCATGGTATTCAACATGAATTTAGATTCTTTAAAATCCTTACCGACTGTACCCATCACTATTCCGGCTTTTTTTATAGACAACTAATTGATATCTGGTCGCAATTTTAATGTCGCACTAGATACTCAGAAACCGAAAACACTTTTACGATATTCGTCGACAATTAATTTGGGGGAATAAATATATTAAGTTCAATGGGAAAAGTCTAGTTTATACACATTGGATAGACTCGGGTTTCATTTTCATTAATGATATAATTTCTAATCTAGGTGCAATAGACTCAACTCGTATACTTTTGCACTTAAAAAAGAAACAAAATTGGATTGCTGAACTAAATATCATTAAAGAGTCAATTCCAAGATTTTGGAAAGACCACGATGACATCTATAGAGTCTATACGAACTAAAGTCAAAACAAGCTTGGCTATGCCTCGAGTTAACAATACTCCATTTGAAAAGACAACAAATAAAGATCTTTACTACATTTTATTGAAGAAGAAAATCGAAAAACCATACATCCATAAATATTGGGACATCAAATTCCAGAACTCACTTCCATGGAGTTCCTTTTATTACGTTTTAAATAAAGTATTGTTTGATAATCGTGAGTCAAGCAATTCAAATTTAAAGCAATACTAAAATATTAGCCACGAATGAGAATTTGTATACATGGAAAATATCAAACAGCCCAAACTGCAAACACTGTAACGAAAAAGAAACGTATAACCATTTTTTTATCACATGTAGAAAATTAAATGAGTTTTGGACAAAAATATTGGATATTTTTCGAAAAATATGAATTTCTAAATCATTCAAGTCACTCGAATTTCTCATAGTTGGATATAAAATCCAACTAAAAGAATATGAATACATCAATATTATACTTTCACAAATATCATACTGCATATACAAGTCACACTTCATTGACGAAGGACGAATCAGAGGATCAAGTATGTTAAAACTATTGTACTACGATCTCTTGATGTCTCGAATGTTTTGGTTACAAATCGTCACAAGCCTTCATATCTTATCACCATATTCTTAAAATATTTGAAAAACATATTATAACACATAACCAACTATAATGTATTTACTTGTTGACATGCCAATAAACGCAAAACACACACAATCACATCTTGGTCAACAATTACTAAGGATAATAAATAACCCAATTAGTGAATCCAGACCAGCCCACACCTACATGTCGACCGGTCTGTATCAACAATACTCACATATTGAATCTAACCTAACGTCTATAGAAATCTAAACCATATATTACCAATACGTACCATATCGATCAGCTGCTACTTGTTTTCAATACAGTAGTTACCATGTATATATATTACATTGCACATGCTAGCATGTTTGAATAGAGAGGGTGGATAGTCTATGTATGGAGACGGTCCTCGTTCACTGTTACAACATAGTGTCAGTGTGTAGTAACGATAATTATATTCATCTTTAAAAGTAATTCACTAACTAAACTGTTTACACACAGATTCAGATCTATGTTAATACTGTTTAGCTCGTGGCATTCATAAATATATTTCACAATGATAAATACATTATTTCTGACATCACTCTACTGAATGTATATGACAAATACTGTACAGTATGTGAATACATGTGTTCATAGCACATAATAATCTCCTATTGATAATGTTTGTGATACTGTCGTCTGCTGTTATTCGTCCATTATATTATTGATGCAACACAACTGGTGCAGGCCGTGCATGTCAGCTATCCAATATCAGGATGGTTCGCATGTGTAGCCAATACATACAGTCATCAGAATGGGTAAGTGGGCGAAGGACAGCAGAAAACAATAGCTTGGATAACATGCAATACTAAAGTTCCAAAATAGTGTAACCATTACCAAGTTACAATTACATGTATATTGTTGTCTTGCCTTGAATCTTGTTATAAAAAAGTGTAAATAAACGGATTGATCAATGACAATTCAAAAAGTCAAGTATTGCAAAATAGTCGACCGAGCGGAGATCGGGTTAGCGCTTAGAGGGATCCGGGGGCATCCCCCCCCCCCCCCAGGATTATTTTTGAAATCTACATCGCTTTTCCTGCGTTCTGGCGCATTTTGGATCACAAATATTGACACTGTCACAGTATGTTTAGACATGACTTTTGATTGAAAACCTTTAAATTTTGCAACAATAGGACAACGAACGAAAAATGCATGGAATACATGGCACTTGGCATGAAACGTGCCTTGTAACTTGTAAACAATATTTATTCGGCGAATTTTAGGAGGGGGGTGGGGCGCGCGCCGGGTCCGCATCCCCCCCCCCCCAGAATCCGCCCATGGTGCCCATGTGCTAACTCAGAAGCACCATTTCCAAATAAAAATTCAGAAAAGCCGGTACGTAATGGCACCGACTATTCTGCCCGCACAGTTATTATCATGTTATGTTTATTGAACAACTATGCTATTTTTGTATCTTCGTCATCTGTATAAAATGTATCTGCTTCGTAAATAATAAATTTTATATAACTTCTAATGTCAAAATAAATGATTATCAATTACATTATTATTTTCATCTCTGACTTCAATTGTCAATTCATCTATATCACGGTTTATATTCTGGATGTGAAAATGTTACATACTCTGACTCTATGACCCCTTGTACCGTTGAGTGAATTACGTGATATACACACTCGGTTAAGATAATTATATATAGATTTGATAACAAAATTAACTGTATTAGAACCTGTATATGAACAGCCGATAACCAATCTGGATACATATCAAACCCTAGCAGTTTATGAATTTCACCTGGTATGTTCACTTCATATACCTGGTGGATATGTAAAGTACATATCCCAGTGGACTTATTTACAGACAGTGTTAAGGCATCATTATTTAAACAGTTACTCAAACTGTCAAACTAATATAATCCTGCTGGAATGGAACTAGTATCGAACTATTGTCTGTTTCATGAAACCTGCCCAAATTTTACGGCCATATAAACAATGCAAAAACAATATATTGTTTCGATAATTTCAAAATTTATGAATGAGCCTTCTTTTTATTTCGTGAAATTTGGTCAATTATTGATTTTATCAAGAAACATTGATTTGTCTATGGGAATTTAATATGGGGGAAAAGGAGGCAGAGGATAAGGGGGAGGAGTCAGAAAACGAAAAAGTTTGACAGTTGACTCCGAACCCTGACTAGATAGCGTGGAAATGATTTAAGAAAACAAAAGTTTGATTTTAAAAATCGATCCACTATTTTTGAAATTAGAAAATATTCCCCATGTTAAATCCCCATAGACATCTTCACATATGGGAATTTAAAATGGGGAAATTGATTTTTCACAATAAAATCAACATTTTAACCAAATTTCGCGAAATAAAAAGAAGGCTCATTCTTATTTTTTTATGAAATTTAAAGGTACATGCCCACTTAGTAGACACAAATGTTCTTTATGGGAATTAGTGTATATTTGTGACACAATTCCACCTGTTCTAAACATTGCAAGTGCCCGCTATACAAATATAATCATTTAGTAATACATATTTTACTGATAGTGACGCGCGGTGGTATCAGGCTATTTTCATATGCAAATGAGCATACTATGTTTATAATTATCATAAATAGTAATATCGGTTAACATTTTTAAGGAAACACGGTTATCGCCCCTAATATCAGTGTGAAAATTTACGTCTGACATAAAATTTATACTAATGTCCAATCAATATGTGGGGTAATGGTGAATGAATGTTTGTCTTGCCATGTCTCAGATGATGTCTCTGATATGAATAACATTTCGTGGGCATGTACCTTTAGTATTATCGAAACCAGATATTATGTGTGCATTGTTGCTATAGCCGTAATATTTGGGCAGGTTTCGTGAAACAGAAAGTAGGTCCTGTTGTGGCAGTTCATTCATACTGTACATCCTGTAACAGGTTGTACCAACTAACCCGGTATGTTAAAATGTTTAAACCTATTTTCATTACTATCAATATAATATTGCAATGTAGTTGACGTTGTTATGTCGGTTAAAGTTATATTATACATATATTTTTAATTTATTATAATGAGAATTTAATAAAGATGCAAACTACAATATCAATGCTATATTTATGGTTTGAAAACGGTTCCATTGTTTAACAATGTTGATGTTTATGTGACAAAAGATAAACGTTTCAAGGCCACATATCCAAATGCTTTAGAGGGGTATCCTAATCTACGAATAACTGGTAATGTTGATAACAATAATACAGCGTATAATAGCTGGTTGAATAATCCAATGCGGTGGTATCAGAATCAGTTTAATTTTGCTACATGTTGCCACATATGGGTGTAGAGTTTCATATAACCAACATTTGACGATGGTCGGTGACCCATTTTTGACGTCATTATATGGGCCGAGCTCTGTGAAACCCAGCTTTAATGACAACGTCATGAAAGCCTGAAAATGACGTCGCAAAGTGACGCTTAAATTTACCAACGTCACGTCGGATTTTGACACTTGAAATCGTTGTGTCATTGCAATAACTTGTCCTATTTATATCCGTACGCTTTCCTAATTGTGGCTCACAAATACTTTAATGTTGGATATGCGTGGCAGAATTGCGCAGTTGTTTTCATTGTCGTTCAGAAAATTGTCTGTTTTTGTTTCGGTTTCCTTCAAGGAAACACGTAGTGATTTTTTCGATTATTTTTTATACAAATGGGCATATTACAAATGATTTTATAATATATATGGACGTATATGGTTTTTTCTTAGATAACACATCACAAAACCAGTATTATGTAATGATATTGCGAATATTTCTTTTAAACTTATTTATAATTACTTTATACAACAGTTACAAACAAACGCGGGAACAATTGTAGTTGGCGTAGACGGAGGCGTCTGTATGTTTCTAGTTTGGGTTGAAACCGGAATACTCAAAGAAAACAATCTTATCCTGTCTGGCGACCACCGTCTGATAAAAATGTACATATTCTTTAAAAAGACCATTTGTAAATATGGTTTTATGAATGCATGGCAATTTTACTAGTATATTTGCAATCATTGCAGACACTGATCAGACTGCACAGATTACACATTTAAGCAGTCCGGCCGGTCGTTGTTAATTTACTGGCTACATGCATATTGTACTAAACAATGCACGTCTGCGTGCTTTGTTTTTTTATCAAAGGGACCGTTCTAGTCTGAGGCGCGTAAATAATATAAAGCAAATACATGTACACACACATTCCAGATTTGCAGATTAAACGGCACCAAAGTAGATCAGGCCAGAGATTCGCTTCACACCACCTCGAGCCAAACGGCGGATAGCTGGGTTTGTGATACCTTTCCGAGTTCTTTTTCTCCCTTACATTTCCACATTTTCCCGACATTGATGTATACATATTCCAGGTTTATGAAAATATTTTGTTTTCAAATGGTAAACCCATTATCAAAAAATCACACAAATATAACACAGTAATGGTTATAATTCCGAGAGTCAGGATGGACAGTCGATTTTTAATTTGCTTAAAAATCCCCGGGGGTGTCCGACTACCCTCTAGACCCCATCGGGCGCTGTTCAAAGTTATTGATATGTGCAGCCATAGGCCTATCTAAATTCTATCCAAATTCTGGTCATTCATTGGTACAGAAAATAAATTAATTTGTTTCAATCACCTATACGATGTGCATATACTTTACAATTTCAAACACCAGGAATGCCGTTTACTTTTTTTTGTCTTTGATGACGTAATGTCTACATCAATAAATGATGTCACAATTAACTGTAAATGACGTCAATTATAGGCTGGTCTAAATTCTGAACTAAGTGCAATGTATCTTTCTGACAACACACACGTATGAATCTATTATGGCTACTTATAAATTTAAAATCGATAGTGTGCGCTTGTTTTATTCACTACATGTGCATATCATAGTTTTATTCTGTTCAATGTTTGATAGTATACATACTAATACCTGTAGATACATTTGGTGTAACCTATCAGCAAAGTACTGTAGGCTGTTGAGTTGCATTGTACTACAAAAAGAGAGATTAAACAAAAACTATGAAACATAATTGCATTTTCTTTTCAGAAAATTGTTTTTGAAAGGTGTGTGCATCCGAAAATGTAAAAAAAGGGAAAATCGAAAATGTTGTCATTAATGCTGGTTTTCCCAGAGCGCGGCCCATATATATTTCATAGTATATATCAAACAATTAGAATCTTGACATGAATGAAAGTTATTTTACCCGATGACCACAGTTAGTGTTGGTATGATAACAATTATGATATTTCGATTTACCATGATACAATATGCATCGAATTTGGCATTAATCCAAACAAAGATTCAGACCAAAAAAAATAAACCATGGATCTCATAATATTGCCAAATGTTGTATGTATTGCAAGCTAAGTGGATCATATATAGATCAAGGCACAGGATGGAAATGCTGCATTCTTTAATGAGAATGATTATATCCAGCATAAATTGATATCATCAATGCCTGGACCAGTTTTGTTTTGGATAATTCGATTGGATATGCATCATTCGAGAATGTAAGTTTTCACATTCTGTGTGCATTGAGTATCGCTTAAGCCAGTACTAGGTGGCATTTGTGTCATCTTCTATCACATCTCCAATTAAAGTAAAAACGTGTTTTTAATTATCCTGCTAACATTCCAGAGTGTCGCTGGGTTTACTGATGAATGTCAGAATGCATATGTTTCCTTATTGTGAGACTGACAAGATAACTCTTGCCCCACAACGCATCCAATCCAAGCACAGGTCATTTCCCTTAATATAATGGTTTACAAAGTGAGCAGACAATCGGAGGCACACACCTTGCAAACACAACATTCTGAAAAGAAAATGCAATTATATTTCATACTTTTTGTTTTATCTCACTTTTTGTAGCACCATGTGACTTACGCATGGAAAAAAAACGTAACGTCATCAAAGAGAAAATATAAAAAAAACAAACATCATACTTGCACTTTCAGCGAAAATTTAATCTATACGCGAAATTACCGCCAAATAAGACTAAACGAAAGTTAGAATTGTCGACATTACACTACTGTTCTACACTATTCTATTATTACCACTATGCGTACGTAAACATGTAATATGTATGACAGTTCATGCAACCAACATTTGATATAAATATCATGAGTATGCGAGTCTGACATACCTGTTTGAACATGTAGCGAACATTAGATAACTTCATTCATTTTATAGTTTGTTCTTACTTATGTTGATTACTGACCTCAGGGAAACATGACGGCAAAGCAAGCAATAGGGTTATCGTGTGTGTTTTGATCAGTAACATTACAATCAATGTCAAGATACCCACGACTATCGCCGAGCACGACTATCAAAACAACGTATGCTAAGTGGTTCACGTTTTATTTCTAGCTGATTGCCTGAGTGTGTATTTGTGGGACCGTGTACCGCTAATCATGGAATCCATTTTAGTGCCCATTCAATACTGCGCGTATTTAGTAAACTATCCGTTATTTTCCAGGCCAGGAAGTGGTGTTCGGTCTATCCGATGTATCATTTTCTATTTCTCATGCACATGCATGCTTAACTGAACTTAAGTTGATCAATATATGTCTTAATTTTAGTGCAGATGGGCTATTAATAATTACAACCCAATACGGAATGGATATGCCATTCGCTCGTGTAGCACATTCATTGACATAAACTATTTGTATACACAGGCATGTTTCTGACTAATCAACCATATATGTGTTAATTGTTCGACTTACATGCCGGGTACAGTGGTACAAAATCCAGACAATTGCAATATAAGAAGTCCCTCTAGTTGCAACTACACAAACACATTGAAATTCTGGAATGATATATGTTTCTCATAAGCATGAATTCCATGGCCAGCAGAGTATGATTCAGAAATGTAAGTACATTAAATAATATAACAATGTTACATATTGCATGCAAACCAATATAAATTAAATCAATACTCCAACTGCTGGTCGTGGAATGCATATTTGTGCCACGTTGAAAGCTCCGCCGCTATGTGTGTGTTTAGCCTGATGTAGTACGCATCTTCGGGTCATGTGTCTCCTTTTGGTATCTTGTTATATATTGTCCATATAATAACATGCACAAAGAGAATGAGATATGACAGCAACGAAACATTTATGAAACGGCCACAGAAATAATTTGTTCACTTGTGTTGTTTATCATATCTGAAAGATAACAAATATAACTAGGAATGTATACACTTGGATCATGAAGCCTGAATACTTATATGCAAACTGAATAATGATGCTGGATAAACCACTATGTTGATGTATATTTTCGGACTAATTGCTCGTGACACAGTATGGTGGATGCTGACGTGTGGTAGATAGAATATAACACCATTATTTGCTTTGGTTTTTCACACACAGCTTGTCATACAGTGCACATCTTTTATGTTATTACCAATGTACGGTGGTCTAGTATATGTGGTCTCATGTCGGTATATTATCAATATTCTGAATAAAACAAGCAGTACAGTGGCTAACTTTGGACAGGCAGAAAGTAGAAGTAGTATATGTTCAGCTCTAGGTTCGATGCCTCAACCAGGATGCAGTGCGCATTAATACTACTAACAGCAAAACAAAACTATTTTTATATAATATCTGCCCAGTATGTGCAGCATGCCAAAGGGTAAAACAATCTCCTTTTCGTTCCTCTGTTTATTTTCGTACTTTCTCCGATAACATAAAATTATAAATTGTAATATTGCGTAAATGTGTATTTTATGTTAACTATCACATACTGTTTGCATAATTGCGATACATGCTTTCATTCTATAGCTACCCCAAGGTCAATAGTTAAAGTCAAATGACGTTTGCGTTAAAGCTTCTATTCATTATAGAGAAACAAATTTATGTGAATAAAATGTGGTAGATTATGTGATTCCTACGGTGTCCCGTTAGGGTCATGTTAACATCTCACGATTTCGACCTGTGTACGCGATCGCGAAAACGAGGCGATGCGATGCGAGAATACGAGATGGTGAGGTGAAAACACAAGATTCTAATATGCTCAATCTCGCGTTTTCGCCTTGCATTTTCGCGATTTCGCCTCGCGTTTTCGCCTCGCGATCACGTGGTCTCGCATCGCATGTTCGCGATCTCGCCTTCCACTTTTGGAAATACGGTTTGCACACGCGTGTGTAGAAAGCATGTGCAGAATGGAATTCCAACACGCATGCTTTCTACAGCGAAATGGCATACATTGTGAGCGAAGTCGGTGTGATGAGTTTGCTTGTAAATGTTCGGTTGATCGCACAGGCATTTAGTTTCTGTTCTCATGGTGCGTCACAAACTTCGTTTCTGTGGTATGCATGTTATAATATGAGGCGGGATATGGAAGTATAGTGCAACCCGTCTACAACAGCCAACGGAAGATACAACACTGGTAGTTGTAGAGAGGTGGCTGCTGTAGGGAGGTTACATATAGAGGAAATTGTCGATTTCGGATATAAACATCTCGGCGGTTACAGAGAGGTGGTTGTTGTAGATAGGTGGTCGTTCAGGGACATATATAGAGGATATCAAACAAGTTTCAATTTGATATGATATTTATGAAACGAGTCACACACAATTTATACACCGAGTCTCTGGCGAGGTGCATAACATTGCTGACGAGTTAAATCTCATATGAAATGGAAACTCGTTTGAGATGCTGTTTATCACATGACTTCGCACTCCTAATATCGGAAAACTTGGATACATCCGATAAATCTCAGTGAGAATGGAGTTGAAAATCTCCACCGATAACAATAGTTTTAATACTTAGCAGTAAATACATGATAAATATGTCATATTATACGTTCCCGTTCTTCGTAAGCTCTTCATATTACCAAACATGAGCGCATTTTAACACTTGTAGTGATTTTACTGAGTCACCGGCACTGCTAATGACGTTTGAAATAGGACGACCTCAACGTCATGAGGTAGGGATGTTATTTATAACGTCTTCGTTGTATTCGTTTGGCATAACGTTAGCGCATTTATAATGCGAATACGTAATTACTGTGTTGCGACCAGCTAATCAAATTCGTTCCAGGTGTTATTACACGTGTATGAAATGGGTTACAGCACGTGATAACAAGGTCGTCATGTGATAAGTGAAGTAATTACATGTATATATGATTGATGTCAATAAATTACAAATAAAACATAGTTAAAGCTTATGCGAACTTCAATCAAGTCCGCGTCAGTTCTGAATTATTTGTCAACTATCACCGTCATTTACGGAAAATAATGTTTATCGTCGAAACCAATATCGACGAAAACCGGCAAATCGATAAGGGAGGTAATTGTAGATCCGGGTTCATATATACAGTGGGGTCAGCGTGTAAGTACACACACGAACGAACACGACAGGTTGATTCCAACCTGTCGTGTTCGTTCGTGTGTGCACTTACACGCTGACCCCACTGTACATGTAAGTACCGAGACGCAGTATTTCCCTTTTCGTGTGATGTAATATATGGTTTCAAGAGATATGCTATTTTCACAGGAAGATGACATCGTGTCTTCACTTCCCAATTTATATGCCGATAATCCATAAGCCATGGGTTGAACAAGAAATCGCAATCCACATCGCGCCGCAATTACACACCATAAGGAACAAGGTGCATGATCACGTGGCTACAACAACAACAATGTCGCCCACTCCAAAGTAAGTATTATTTGATATTTTCCTTAATATGCAACGGATTTTGATGAAATATGGCGCAGCAAACGCGTCTTCATGAGCTGCATTTGGTGGTCTATGGAGTTTGTCACAGACTTATGCTGTTTTTGCGAAGAATCTATTTCCGTGTCGGAGACACGGAAATCGATTCTTCGCAAGAACGACAGAAGTTTGGGCGAAAATACAGAGACCACCAAATGCAGCTTAACAAGACGCGTGTGATGCGCCATATTTCATTAAAATCCGCTACGTAATAAGGACACTATAACAGAATACGTACTTTGAATCGGTACTTGTTGTTGTTGTTAGTACATGTACCACGTGATCATACACCTTGAGGAAGCTACAGGCCACGTATCAAGTATCCACCTATTACAGCGTAAAAGTGTTTCGAATTGTCACTTAAAACTGTAAACTTATATGCGGGAGGTAATGCATGACCTATGGGGGTGGTGAGGGAAGGGGGCGGGTTTGGGTGGGGGAGGGGAATGGGGGGGGAGGGGGGGGGGCGGCAGTCGAATCGCAATTCATATTGTGCATCTACACAGCATAATAAATATATATCCACATTGTCAAGGCTCTGCATATTATGGTGGAACAGTTTTACAGTTACAAAGTTTGTGCCGACGGACGGACATGCGTACAATGGTAACAATAAATGCACCCTCCACTATCGTGATGGGGCATAAACAGCTTCAAAGCGATACTTAGATAGCAAACAAATACTCTTAGACTACCGAATTGGTATTAACTGTTTCTGCACACATCAACCACCCTCCTCCCTATCTCTCACAACACACCCCACCCCACCTACAACACCCCCGGGAATTGTTTTTCATTAAATGTTATTCTCAAAATGCATGTACATTTCATAAATATATACAGATACAAATGTATATGTTTTTGGCATTGACATTGATTTTTTTTATAGGATACATACATATAATAACTATAAATAGAAAGAGGGGGAGAGCTAAATATAGTGAATGAGATAAACCATAAAACCCATAAAACCAATTTCTCCAGTCACAACTACATATGAGGCCAATAGTGAGACATGTAGTATAGCAGGTTTTCGTCGCGCCACTAACCCGGTTCAACCGCCACCAGTAGACGAATTGGTTACTGGCCGTTCCAAGGAGGTATCCTTGTTGTCATGTTTCCCTTCGCGTATTTCTGTGGGCTTAATATTTTCATCTATAATCATGTGTCTCTCTTTTTTGGTGCGGTTCCTTGTGTGGGGTTGGGTCTTATGGGGCATACTTGTACGTCTTATGTTGCTGTGTACGGAGTTCCGCAGGGGACATGGAGTTTTTTTTATTCATTCGTTCCCAAGAAATAACAATTCGTTCCCTCAATTTAACAATTCGTACGCTCGATTTAACAATTCGTTCCCACGATATAACAATTCGTTCCCTCAATTTAACAATTCGTACCCTCGATTTAACAATTCGTTCCCACGATATAACAATTCGTTCCCTCGAATTAACAATTCGTTCCCACGAAATGACAAGTCGTTCCCTCAATTTAACAATTTGTTCCCTCGAATTACATGTAACAATTCGTTCCCACGAAATAATAATTTGTTCCCACAATATAACAATTCGTTCTTACGAATTAACTATTGGTTCCCGTGGGAACGAATTGTTATTTCATGGGAACGAATTGCTATATCGACGGAACGAATAGTTAAATTGAGGGAATTAATTGTTATTTCGTGGGAACGAATTAATACAACAAAATAATTCTACGTCCCCTGCGGGGCTCCGTAACTTTGTGCTATTTACATCGTGTAGTGTTAATTTCTCGCCTGGATCACATTCTGGAATCACCATTTTAACATTACCACGGGTATCTATGCTATGTGACAGTTACTTGAGAATTGGGGCTTATAGGTTTTGCAACCATTGGATATCCAGATCAGCCTGTGCATGCGTCCTGCTTCTACATGTAGCAAAGCAATACAAAATCAGTTCCAGGCTACAAGAGTGTGCTTTTTATCAGGAGCTACGCTGGTTAAACGTCACATAGGCCATATCTATCCAGTCACAGCCACATGCAATTGTGTACCTTCGGACATCTGCGTAATTCCATGAAATACTTTTACAAAATTTACGAATAGTTTCCTTAAATGTCATCCAATGTTAACAACATTTTCAGAGTACATGCGGAATTATACTCTGAACATGTTGTCAACTTTTGACGCCATTTATGAAAAATATGAAAACACCATGTGCGTCTGTACCTGTGCGATATCTCATGAAAACTATTTACAAAATAAAAAAAAATTCCGTAAATGACACGAAATTCTATTCCGCATTTGACATGAAATTGTGTCGTCTTTCGACGTCATTGACGGAAAATAATGACACATTTTGTAAAGAAATGTCATAAAAAAATCACACATATGTACAAAATCACATGGCGTGTCTCATATATGCTGTAACATTTATGTTTTGCTGGCTCTTCGCTCTCATTTGAGATATATCTCTCTATTTCACTCTCAGGGACACAATAATTTATATTTTATTCCTTCACATTCAGTTAATTTCCCAGTCAGTTCCATGTTTCTCCTACGGAATGCATGGGACGAAGTATACGAGAAGGCCACTGATTGTTATGGAAACACCAGATACCACAAACGATACGTTATAACTTCCGGTTGCGTCAAACATCCAGCCTGTAAATGTAATTTTGATAAAATGAATAACACGCAGTACATTATAATAGTATATTATGATCGTCACTTGATTTCATTTAACCCTTAGACCGCTACACAATTAGTTCCCACGAAATACCAATTAGTTCCCTGAATTTAACGATTCGTTCCCACGAAATAACAATTTATTCCCTCAAGTTCACGATTCGTTTCCACGAAACAACAATTTGTTCCCTCAATTTAACAATTCGTTCCCACGAAATAACAATTCGTTCCTTCCATTTAACAATTCAAACAACTTCTACGTATATCAAAGGTGTTCCGCGCGCAGCTGGGCGCCAAAACAATTCGAGGGAACGAATTGTTAATTCGAGGGAACGAATTGTTAATTCGTGGGAACGAATTGTTAAATTGAGGGAACGAATTGTTATTTCCGAATTGTTAAATTGAGGGAACGAATTGTTATTTCGTGGAAACTAATTGTTAAATTGAGGGAACGAATTGATATTTCGAATTGTTTTTTCGTGGGAACAAATTCTACGTCCCCTGCGGGACTCCGTAAAATAGAACCCATGACCCATTAATAGACAACACGTCCATGAGCTATAGTTAGCCGTTTTAAAAAGAATATGTTCCCTAAGGTCGTGGTTTTGGTGCCAACAGTTAAATCCTACACGAACTAAGTATAGCATATTAGGGGAATACGTCACGTGTTGCTAGTTTTACGTTCCATACAGAGATGATAGATCATACCGGTGTCTATGTAGAATGTATATTGTGATTGAATACAGTGAAACCTCTCTAAACCGGACACATTTGGAGGTCCCCATCGTGTCCGGCTTCTAGAGGTTTTACTGTAAATCAGGCATTTGATCATTCTGGGCCAAATTTGTGCGCTATCGATCAGGAACAGACATTATCACCTGATATAAATGATCAAGAAACGTATCAAAAATAAGAACACAGGTATTTTCTTGGTGTTCGGTTTAGAGAGGTTCCATTGTACAATCATTTGTTTCATAATTATATATGATTACATATACCACAACCGTGCACACAGCTTTGACCCTGTTACTAAGTAACTGGAATGGATTTTGATATGTTAATTTTGCAACCAATTCAACCGTCATAAAATGATTTTCAGACTAGTTCATTTTATGAAAAGCAGGTGTTTTTGCTCTCGAAAATATGAAAATTACTTGCAGATCCTGATGAGACGGCTCGTCACGAATGCCTTAGTGCGTTTAATGCATATATAATTAGCAGGTCGGTTCGTGGTTACAAGACGAAACGATAAAATTCGAGTATACGTGTAGTGACATGTACATCTAAATTTCAGTGCAACCCCTCTAAACCGGACAACCTTTAGAGAGGCTGTACTGTAAAATACGAGCCCAGCGTGTCAATATACATAAGCGCCTCCGATAATTTTGCCCAGATGTCAACGTTTCTGAACATCAATCGGCAGTCTCAACTCGCAATCAAGAAATTTTAATAATTGAACCTGAGATGTAACACGGCTCAAGTTCAGTCAATCAAGCTGCATTCTCTCAAGAACAAATTCAAATATTTTGAAATACAAACAAATTGAAAGATATGGCAACAGTAGCGCACATGCACTTTGTGATATGAACGATAAAAGCATCTAAATATATACCAGTTTCACTCCGATATTAAATATCTACACTTGCCAACCAACGAAGGTGAATTATTTACCTTGGGTCCATCTCGCTAAGTCAGTATTTGCAACGCGCACGAATGACTTCGTTCGCATTACACATACTGAATTGGAGAGGCGGCACAATGTACATGTACCCTAGTATCATTCCATTGAACAGATCGCGAATATAGATATTTAAAGCTACATTCACACTCAGTAAATGTAAATGCTTGGAATTAACGACGGAACTGGTTCGATCACCTTGCATGTCGTCTCCCAAGAAGGAAACCGGAGGAAACCGGCCCCAGGGGGCATAGCTCTTATCAGAATAGTCACCTCCGGTTCTTTAGCGTGCCCAGACTCTCCTTCAAATCTGATACACGGTTTATAACCCTGATATCAGAGTGGAATTTACGTCGGATATAAAATGTATAATAATGCCAATTAATACGTGGGGTAATGGTGAATGAATGTTTATTTTGCCAGAAAATGCCTCTGATATAAAGCACATTTATGCCTACTGAGTGGGCATGCACCTTTAATATCGGAGTAAAATTGGGTATGATTTCAGGACGTGTTCTGCAACTGATCATCCTATGATTCAAAGATAATTGATTCGTAAATGTGATGGAATATATGTACCAAGTTTTCCTGAATTTTCTATGTTTGATTAGCTAAATTATATCATATGTTCTACTTCGCATTGTCAGTTCTTTGTCAAACGCCAGAAGAGCTGAAATTGGCTGACTGCTGGAACATTCAAAGATGACCGAGTTGTCCACTCCACGTGCCGTATAGATAGAGTAACGACGCAGTGTTCACATATATGTTATACTGTCTGTTTTACGAATGTTGCCCAAATTTTACAGCCATATAAACAATGCAAAAACAATATGTTTTTCGATAATATTAAACTAAAGCAAAATTTAATAATTTTTTATTTCGTGAAATTGGGTCTAATATTTATTTTAATGCGAAAAAAAAACAATATTTTCCCGATGTTAAATATCATCTATGCGGATTTAGCATGGGGAAAGTTTCAGATTTCAAAAATAATGGACCGATTTTCAAAATGTAACTTATTTTCCAAGCTATTTTGTCAGGTTTCGGAATCAATTACCAACTTATTTTTACTGATTCGCCAGGTTTCGTGAAACAGACAGTAAGTGGGTGGATCAGCGCAGAGGGGGTGGGGGCGGGGGGGGGGGGGAAGTTGGGGCATGGGGGTATTTACCTGCGATTGGTGGACCAATTAGCACGGCCACGCCCCCAAACAAATTGACCAATCCGAAGCCGTCTGCCAGCCGCTCTATTCCCACGAGGTCAGTAGTAATCACGGCCACCAGTGAAATGGTTACACCTACAATACATACACGTGGCTGTGCCTGGAGAAATGGGGCTTATGTGATTTGTGGTCAGTGTATATCCTGATCAAATAGTATACGAAAGTAGCCTGACAGCGAACTATATTGCTTGTTAGACGGATAACGGGATTTGCATTGATGGAATGGCGGACAGTGCAGATCCTGATCTGAATGTGCTCATGGACAGGCTGATCTGGATCTATACTGTTCGCAAATCCCATACGACTCAGTTCTCCTATCATATCCACATATGATACACGCCATGTGATTTTGTACCTTCGGACATCTGCGTAATATCATTAAATACATTTACAAAATTTACAATATTTTTTCATAAATAAAGTCAAAGGTTGACAGAATTTTCAGAGTACATGCGAAAAATGCAACTTACCACTAAATAAGCCGAACACAATGGAATACAGCAAGAGCGTTACAAACGTCACGGCTAGTGGCGTGAGACACGTGCTGACGCCGCAGATAACGAGCGCCGTGCCGTACAAGTAGGTCCTGTTGATACACGGCCAGTCGGAGATGTAGCCGAATACCACCCGGCCCACCGTGCTGGTGATGCCCACGGTCGCCACCAGCCATGCCGCGCGGTAGTCGGTGATTCCTGCAGTGGGAGGAACATATGAGACTCGCCATATGATTGTGTACCTTCGGATATCTGCATAATTTTCATGAGACATCGCACATGTTCGAGGTACGATATCACATAACGATGTTTTATCTTCGGACATCTGCGTAGTTTCATTGAATACGTTTACAACAGTTACAATATTTTCAGAAAATGGCGTCAAAAGTTGACAATATGTTTAGAGTACATGCGAAAGTCCGCATGTTCTCTGAACATTTTATCAACTTTTGACTTTATTTATGAAGAATATTGGAAATTTTGTAAACGTATTTCATGAAATTACGCAGATGTCCGAAGATAAAAAATCGTCATGTGATTTTGTACCTAAGAACACGTGCGATGTCTCATGAAAAGTATTGACAAAGTTTTATGATATTTTTCGCAAATGATATCGGAAGCTGACGAAAATTTCATAGCAAATGCGGAATTCTGTTCCACATTTGCAATGAAACTTTCGTCAACGTTTAACATAATTTACCGAACATATCACAGTTTCTGTAAATTTGTTTCATGAAAAATCGCTCATGTTCTTACATATAAGTACACAAGCACATGACAAGTCTCATATCCGCTTATATCGGACACTGCAGAACTCGTGCATAGATCCATATACGAAACAACAAATAACATATACATATTATAAGAATGATGGTCGTCCATAATCTGTTTCATACACTCTAAACACTGCATACACTCTAAATATTTCGATGTGAACTTTTGAACCCGAAAGCCGACTATAGCGGTTTATGCAACCAGTACAGATCCAGATGAGCCGGCTCGTAGCGAGCTGTCTCATCAGGATCTGCACGTTTTGATTGTAATTTTCATATTTTTGAGAACCAAAAATACCCCCTTTTTTCAAAAATGGACTAGTCTAAAAATAATTTTGTGACGATTAGATTGGTCAGAAATTTAAATCCATTGTAGTCATTTAGGGGCGAAATGGTTAATGAACCCATGCATGGCTTTCAATGAGTTCTTACCTGACGTCTTTGCTTTATCTGGTAGGTAGAGGTAGGTGACGTAATATCCCAAATCGTAGAAAAATATGGAGACAACAAACATGCAGAATGCAGTGTTTCTATACAGCTTGAAAGCTTCCTTGAGGCTGATCCAAATTTTACTGAGCACGGCGGGGTGTTTGTCGTGTTTGGCGAAGCCAGCGATTCGGGCACGTGTGATTCCCGTCTCGCCGCAAACCGCGCCAGGGATATAGTCGGATACGCTTCTCTCCCGATCGTATCCTGGTGGATGGCAGATCTAATGTTGATTGGCATGCTCATTTTTCTATAAATCTTGCCAACATTAAGAACGGCAGGGGGTTCGTCTTTTTTGATAAAGTCGGCGACTTTTGGAAGGCGTGATTCTCGTCTCATCGCAAATCGCGACCGGGAAACGGACGTATATACCTTTTTCTCCGCCGTTCCTGATGAAAAGTAAAATTGTTCGGTAAACTCATTGTTCGACTAATTGTACGAACATTCATGTTCATATCAGTGTTTTTATTAATTAACTCAGCGCTAGTTTTTTGTAAGGATTTCTCCCGTTGGGTAATTTCGTTTCGTTGCTGTTTGTTATCAGCCAGCGGCCGGTAGACGGCGCCACATGCTATACAATTGAGAACGAGGCCGCCTTGAATCAAGATGGCGCCTTTCCACGTGTACGAATCGATGAGGTACTTGGTCAAGGGGCTGAAGATGAAGGTGCCGATGCCGCTGCCACAGACGCCAAGTCCTGTGGCGAGGGCCCGGTGTTTGCCGAAATACTGGCTCACACAGACGATGGACGGCAGGTAGACGAGGCCGAAACCAATGCCTGTAAAATAAACGATACTATCAATCAGTGCTGTCAAACTTCCCATTGTGTATACATAAGGCTATTTCTATTTGAGACACGCCATGTGATTTACCTTCGGACATCTGCGTAAGTTCATTAAATACGGTTAAAAAATTTACAATATGTTTCATAAATAAAGTCAAAGATTGACGAAGTTTTCAGAGTACATGCGGAATATAATCGTGCATATACTCTGAAAATGTTGTCAAACTGTTGACGCCATTTAGGGAAAATATAGTAAATTATGTAAACGGATTTCTTGAAATTATGTAGATGTCTGAGGGTACAAAATCACACGGCGTGTCTCATTTTTTAAACTTTCAGAACACGCAATGTGCAGTAAGAAAAACATTTAGACTGTTCAAGCATTTAACTAGACAATATTTGTTCATACTACATATAGTTGTACAGTAAACGCACTGACCAGCGTATGGTTTTATTCCTTAATAGGAATCGGTTGCGGTAAACAATTGCTGGCGTTGCTGGTGGAATAATGCGCATTTAAAAAAGAAGTGCTCAGCTTCTTCTACTCTACATCAAGTGTACAGTGACACAATGGCTTATGGGATTTGTGACCAGTGTAGCTCTTGATCAAATTGCGCCCCCTCATGTAGCCTGATAACGGCCTGTATATTTGTTAGCACAAACAGGTGGCGGGTGTTATTGATGGAATGGCAAACAGACCGGCGTCGTCGTTTGGTTCAAGTTTTTGGTCAAGTTTGTCTCCCATATTAACGATTCATCTTACTTACTAGACGTATAGAGGGTGTTTCATTGATAGAATGGCGAACAGTGCAGATCGTGATCAGACTGTGAGAATGCACAGACTGATCTGGATCAACACTGGTCGCAAACCCACAAGCCCCATTTCTCCAGTGACAGCCATATCTTAAAGATAATAGGATAACAAAGTAGCATTACTTGAAGAGAGGTTGACGAAACTGCAATACACATAGTTGAGTTTGCTCCAAACCATATCAGGATAGAAAATAATGAGAATCAATGAAGATAAATGGAATCATATTAAAGGTACATGCCCACTCAGTAGGCACAAAATGTTCTTTATATCAGAGACATCACCTGAGACATTTTCTGCCAAAATAAACATTCATTCACAATTACCCCCGTACTGATTGGCATTATCATATATTTTATATCAGACGTAAATTTCCACACTGATATCAGGGGCGATAGCCGTGTTTCCTTAAAATGTTAACGGACATTACTATTTATTCTCTATATTTATTTGTTGATGTGCAATGATCATATTTTATAATTTGTCGAAAATGTTATTTTCTCAGGTGACACATTTAATTCGTATAAAACAAAAACAAATAAAGGTACCTATAAGAATGAACATAAAGAACACATATTGCGTAATTGTGTATTTCCACACAAAATGTAACAAAGCCCAACGCTCGCCTGTAAATACATGTTATAGAATAGAATGTATTGACTTAAACTCATACAAGTTTCTCGTCATACATTCAATTCACAATCATACACCTGAGTGTAATTTGGTAATGGCACAGCAGTTAGCAGAACATGTAACAACCAACGCTCGCCTGTAACGACATGTTATACATTCAGTTCACAATCATACACATGAGTGTAATTTGGTAGCCACAGCAGTTAGCAGAACATGTAACAACCAACGCTCACTAAAAAGATGAAATCCGATCTGACATTACCTGTTAGAACGCCAAGACTGAAGTACAGGAAATGGAGATTTGGCGCGAAAATGCTGACGATGGAGCCCCCGAATATTACAAACGCTCCAATGATACTGATGATACGACATCCGAATCTGTTCGTAAGCGCCCCGACAATTGGTCCTATAGATACAAAACCATAATAAACCTGTACATGTCATGAGGAAAGCAAGTTACTTCTGATACGTAGTAAATGGCTGTCAAAGGCGCTATGTCCAGCTATTTGTATTATACGTAGAGTCTTGTACACACAAGGATATAATTATGGCTGTATCCTATACAAGATGCATGATCACGTGGTTCAAACAACAACAACAATTGCTGAAATTTCCAGAAGCGCCTCCGATTCAAAGTAAGTATTCTTGTATAGTGTCCTTCTGTTGTAACGGATTTTGATGAAATATGGCGCATCAAACGCGTCATGTTAAGCTACTTTGGCCCAAACTTCTGTCGTTGTTGCGACAAATCTATCTCACAAGTTGTGAGACCACCAACTTGCAGCTCATGAAGACGCGCGCTTTCAACAGTTTCAGCCATTGTTGTTGTTGTTGTAACCATATGATCATGCACCTTGCGATATATACGAAACCATATTAAACCTGTGCATGTTATGTCATGAGGATAATAAATACGGTTTTGACAGTCATAAATGGCTGTCAAATGCACTATATACAATGTAGCAGCTAATAGTCTAGACGTATACACACAATAATATAATTATGGCTGAACTGGAGAAATTGAGGCGTATGGGATTTGTTACCAGTGTAATTCCTGTCAAATAGCTTACTCCTGTAGTCTGATAACATATATTCCTTGTTAGAAACATAACGAATGTGTCATTGATGGAATGGCGAACAGTGTAGATCCTGATCAGACTGTGCGGATGCACAGGCTGATCTGGATCTGCACTGGTCGCAAATCCCATAAGCCCCATTTCTTCAGTCACATCAACATATCGTGTATATCGCACACATACTACTGCACACATCAGGCTCAGCCTATCAAACCGCTTCATTGCGCTTTGAGGTTACGAATATGTTCAGAAACGTTGATATATTTGCAAGATTAACGCAGGTAGTTGTGTAAGAGTAAATTGAACATATTGTCGTTAAAATTAACTGAAACTAATGCCACTGTAGTGTTGTTGTTTTTTATGATGTATTCCGAAAAAAAGACCCAGTCCGCATGTCCGTCTGTTCGTCTGCCATCTCTGTCTGTATGTCCGACATTTGTGTTGAGGTTTTCGGCTACCCACTGTCTACCTTACCGTAAGTGTGGTTGCCTTGAAACATCATATACATATTTGTTAGCATCCATATGTTCATTCTATACCCCACTCAATCGTCTCCTTCAATGAAGGTCAAGGTCAAATGGCTTTTAAGTTTCATTGTTTGCGGTTGTGACTGGATACATTTGGCTTATTGGTTTTGCGACAAGCGTAGATCCTGGTCAACTGTGCACCCGCACAGTCTGATCAGGATCTACACTGTTCGCCATTCCATCACTGAACAACATGTCATGCTTCTAACAAGCACTATAGATCATTATCAAGCTACATGAATGTGCTAATAGGTCAAGGTCACAAATCCCACTCAGCCCCATTTCTCCAGTCATAGTCACATTTTTGCCAAATTTTCAACATCATTTATAAAGTATAAATTGGGGTACGAGGAGTAATTCTAGGATATGGTTTAACATAAACATGGACTGGGTACGCACTAGAAACAAAATCGCTATCCCGCTGCATACCTCTCGCGAGGGTAGGGATTTAATCCCATCTATTTAATGTAACACATGGAAAAGTGATTTTTTCAATCGGATTTCCGGCGTGTTTGATATGTTAGCGATATAAAACTGCCAAATATGTATCAATAAATATTAATAAATAATATAAACGTGCAAAACTTGGTTATTCTACCATGTAAAGGTGTTTATCTGACATGTATATGTATATCATGTAAATTTGAAAGCTTCATTTCGTTATGTTGAATGTTAAACAACAACAAGAGAATATATAGCTTCCAAGGAAAATGATTTCCCTTCCATTATATTTGGCAATTTAATATTTCTACATCAAAGATTATTCGTTTGAATGTATAATATATACAGTTTACTACCTTTTGAAATACATGCAATAGGTTTGGGTATGCACTTCGGTTGCTCACAGTTTTTGAATAGGTCAAATTGTAGCCGTATATAACATATCGGAGGCGAATTATTGTAGCTAGGTACGCACCTATAAGGAACATAATGCCCGGTGCCAGGGATGCGACCCACGCCGTCTCACCCTTCGTGCCTCCGAAGTAGTCCAGCAGTTCCATGAAAACGATGCCAAACGAGTACAGCATCCCGTCTATGAGAACATGCGTCATGAAGCAGGCAAAACAGACCACCCATCCCCATCCACCGTCCGGGGCGGCGTCTCGTTTCACTTCCCCCGTGTCTGGTTCGGGCGGGGTGGTTTCCTTCACGTGCAGCTGAATGGCGCGGACGTCGATTTTTGTTTCACCATCGTCGACGTCGTCAATGTCGCTATTTTCGCCACTTTCCGCAACGTCTTCGTCGATCTGCTTCATGACTGGGTATAGGTACAAACAAAATTATTTCCAGTCCGTGTGTGACATATTTCGATTTAAAGGTACATGCCCATGCAGTAGCCCCATGTTCTTTATATCAGAGACCTCATCTGAGACATTTTCTGGAAAAATAAATATCCTTCACGATTACCCACGCATTGATTGACTTTATAATACATTTTATATCAGACGTGAATTTCCACACGGATATCAGGGGCGATAACCGTGTTTCCTTAAAATGTTAACGGACATTACTGTTTATTCTCTATATTTATTTTTGTATGTGGTGCAATGATCATACTTTATAATCTGTCGAAAATGCTATTTTTTCAGGTGACGCATTTAATTAGTATAAATAATTAAAAAATAGCATGCCTCATTTGCATATGAAAATAGCCTGATACCACCGCGAGTCACTATCAGGAAAATAAATATTACTAAATGATTACATCTGTATAGCGGACACTCGTAATTTGTAGAACTGGTGTAATAGTGGCACAATTAATATACACTTATTTGATTCCTATACTGAACAGTGTGTGCCTACTGAGTGGGCATGTACCTTTAAACTTCCATGAAACAAACATAATTGGAGTTACAAACTAAACGCTAGTTTTAATAGATTTTGAACTAAAGTTTGGCTGATACACTATCGCCTGCGCTAATTTTGCCAACATTTGAATTTAGTTTTATTTCCAAACATTTGAATACTGTGTTTGAATATTGTGTTTGAAATCGAGCAAGTTGATTGGCTGAGCCTGAGCTATGCTATATCTCATGATCAGCCAATGAAACTGCTTGATTGAGAGTCGAGATTGCCAATAGATGTTCAGAAACGTTGACATCTGGGCAAGATTAACGCGGGTGTATTGGTCGCTTGCGAAAAAAAAAACATTTACTTAACTTGTAAATGTAATGCGAAAACCATACCGATAACACAAGCTAAAGTCGTACTTTTGATTGCAGCATACCGGATCTTACATGTAGGCGAATAGTATTAGACATAAAAGGGCCAAAGATCGGAAGAAATAAGCCAAAGCTGATTTTTTCAGTATAGGTCCGGAATATCATTGGGAGAAACATATCAAAACACCCTAAGAATCCCACTGGAGCTTAATCCATAATTCAAGATGGCATCCAAGATGGCTGCCCTAAATGTATTAAACACCTTAAAGTAACTATAATGAACATATTCACATATGGGGTGGTAGCATATCACAAAACAATGCATATACTATCAATAATTATGAGTCGCTTAACCTTTCAAATATCGAAGATGGCTGCCAAGATTGCCAACAAATACGTAAAAGTTACATTTTCTTCACAATATATACAAATTATATTTTGAGTTACATTGACTATTTATTATTCAAGCTTCAATAAGTTTATATTGTAAATAATATGACGTCCAAGATGGCCACCAAAACATGAAAACGTTGTCCAGTATGCAGAAGAGAAGGCCACAGCCCGCATATTGAGCGTGCCTAGGTTGTTGTTAGTCCGAGCGTGTATTGATACTCAAAATGTTTTGTGATTGTTTCAGGTTGTATATATGTGGTTATATATACAAGTTCATGGTACTTAATACGTTAAAATCAAAATTCGCAAAATCGATAACGCAATGTAATTTGAGATTTGAGATTTGAGTTTTGCAGATCCACAGATAAGGTAATTTAAAAAGAACGGAAAGTTTGTTAAAAAACGTTCTAACTCAATCTGATTATGATTTGAGAGATATAAGTGATGTACATTTCGGATGGACACTCCCACCGACGGATGTACATATGTCACCATGATGACTATGTCTCGCTTTCCACGATGGGCTCAACAAACAATTACTTTAGCTTTCTTCTGGAATTAATTCGCATTAAATATACATTTGTGTATAATGTTTCAAGAGTATCTTCCTTTTACAATACTTACATTTATATGCCAGTACATTATAAACATAACGTATACATTTCATGTGAAACAAACAATTATTTGCCTATCAGCCTATAGTTGTATGCATGCATGCCTATCTTCAACGTATCAGCTTATATTATGATATTATCAAATCTTATATTTTAAAATTTATATCAATGTATTTGATAAATTATAATACATAATCAAGGGTCAGATAGCATGGCCTTCTCAGGTGGTTACCAGGGATATAGATTGTTTTCAATAGTGCAAGTGGTATATTATGTGTAATGCATATGGATTTTAGGGTAATTCATACATTATATAAGTATACAATTTTAAAATCATACAATACTGAACATTCATTGTCTATGTCTCATTCCCTTGAAGTTTGATGTGGACAACCGACGTTTAAATAGCCTCCTGTCCGTGGGACAATGTTTACTCTAACTGACAAGCTGTATGCGGTTGGCTGGGAGCATGCGACTGGTATGTTAACGGTGCGGGTCATCATTACCAGAATCATGATATCCCTGATTTGTCCCTCAGTTACAACTTGGCTTTCTTGTATGCGAGTGCTGAATCCGGTTGTCCCGATTGTACGTGTGATACTTTTTATTACGTTTAGGGACTGGGACTGAGTGACTCTTTTGGACCTGGTACCAGACTCGGATATTGAAGGCTGAATGTATATTTTCTTGATGCAAACATTCAGTTCGGAGTTTGGGATTCCTCTTTAAAGATGAAGTACGGGAATTACCCTAGTTTATCGGTGCCTAAAATGACCATAGCTGTTGACAGCCCGTTAAATACGAATACTCAATATATCTATCGAGCAATCTAGCGGTCCAAAAAACACGAATTTACTGTTTATCCGCGCGATAGGAACTACCAACTGATAATATAATGTAGCTGCTGCTATCACCTCACGTATGAACATTTTACTATAATGCTGCCCAACTTCCATAAACATATCGATTTCAAACTGAAGTATTCACTATTATTATATTTCTAGATACCGTTATTTTTAGGGTAAACTACCAATATAAATCAAAGGTACTTATGATCGATAATGTCAATGTGGTGCTGCGTGACGATAATGTCACTGGCGATTTGCTTAAAAGGTACTGATAAGTTTGCTAATTTAGCAGGTTATTCCAATTAGTTATGCAGTTACAAACATATGTGTGCTTGATAATGTTGCAATTAACTAAATACGTCAATTTGAGACATGTTTCAAGCATAAATAAAAAATAAAGTGCTATTTTTCTTCATTTCGTTGTGCTGATTTGCCGTATATAGATACAAGTTATTTTACGATATTTCTCAAAATTTGGTGGCCATCTTGAATATAATTTTGCATGATATAATAAATAAAGTATGCATTACAGGTACTGCATTGTTCAAATGTCTCCAAATGACCTATATAACAAATTCAAATATTGTAATTAGGGTAAATGTTATATATTTATATATAAATTTACGTCGTTTTACGACATTTCTCGCAATTTGATCGCCATCTTGAATATAATTTCACATAACATAATATATAAAATATGTATTGAATCTATTGTATAGTTGGAATGTCTCCTAATAACCCCAATAGTACATTCGAATAATGATATTCCAAATGTTTCACATGTTTGCTCAGTTTAGAGAGTTAAGAGATGTTGGCGGCCTTCTTGGACGCCATTTTGATTGTATTACATTTCACACTTTGGATCATTATGATTCGTTACATTTGTTTCCTGATTGGTTTATTGCATTTTGCACTAGTTATGCTTTTTGTCATTTTGGCGCCGGGCCATTTTGGACGCCATCTTGATCCCTGCATTAAGCTCCAGTGGGATTCATGGGGAGTTTTAATATGTTATTACTAATTATATTTTGGTCATTGTCTGCAAAATTCAGCGTTGGCTTATTTTTTTCCGATCTCAACCTTATTACTCTTCGCCTGATGTGTGGTATTTAGTAAACGTGCTTACGGATTTCATAACAAACAAAGGATATGTCGAGTTTCTTACATAAACATACCATCCAGAGCGCTTAATACATAGAGAATATTACGTGAGTGAGCACTTAAACCAGGATCGCGTTTAACTAAACTTCGTACGACTAAATTGTTAGTAAGTGCAAATTTAGGATCGTCTGGAAATTTCAATTGGTGAATTTACATGTATTGAGCATAGGCTGCATATGCAGTAAATCCAATAAGTGTTGACAATAACAAATTGTCAATGTGAAATTTACGGAATATCATAATTTTGCACTTACGAACATTTTTGTCGTACTAAGTTTACTGACACGGGCCCCTGGACTCCCAAGTCCAAGGTTGTCATATAAGTCGACAAATAAGTTAGATATGTCATTTTTGGGTTAACTAAGCATTCGTGTACCATTGTCAGACATGTTAAAGTATCAATCAAATTAAATCTTTAATTAGCAAAAAGGTGTGCATGAAAAAAGGCAGGACTTCGATGACGTCAAAGAGGTAACTGAATATTTTAAATTTATTTATTTCAAATGGAATGTAATTTGTTGGTATAGTTTGTTTTCATTAAAGGTACATGCCCACTCAGTAGGCACAAATGTTCTGGTTATCAGAGACATCAGAGATATAATCTGAGACATTTTCTGTCAAAATAAATATTAATTCACAATTAGCCCATGTATTTATTGGCAGTATTATACATTTTATATCAGACGTAACTTTCCACACTGATATCAGGGGCGATAGCCGTATTTTCTAAATGTTAATGGACATTACCATTTATTCTCTGTATCTACTGTTTGATGTGCAATGATCATACTTTATAATCTGTCGAAAATATTATTTGTTCAGTTGACGCATTGAATTAATATAAATAATTAAAAAGAATCATGCCTCATTTGCATATGAAACTATCCTGATACCACCGCGAGTCACTATCAGTCAAATAAATATTAATAAATGATTATGTCTGTATAGCGGGCACTCATAATTTTAGAACTGGTGGAATATTGACACACTTATACACTTATTTAATTCCTATGAATATACAATTCCTATATGTGCCTACTGAGTGGGCATATACGTTTAATATTATTGCACGGTTTATGTAATTAAATACACTATTAACATTAAAACCAATACCATTTTTCTGTAATAGCAATTATTTTATTCCATGAATATTTATATTGTAAAATACTAGGTACAATTTCTCTATGACGTCATAGAAGTAATTGCATAATAAACACAATATACAATTATAAAATTAACAAGAACAACATTCTTACCAAAATAGCTTCAATGTTATTGTTTATTTTAGACCATATTTTTTTTCATTAGCAACACATTTTCTATAAATTATACAATTATTTAAACCTGTATAACATTTGACTGAGGTGGAAAAATTGTGTGCAGGATTCTCAACATTTTGTATCAGTACCATTTTCTGTCAGTTTCACTAATAATATAGACATGGGAAACATGCTTCATTTCCACTTTAACTGACATTATTATATTGTTTATATCAAAACTGAATTGCCACTCTTGATATCAGGGGCGATAATCGTGTTTTCTTCAAATTTTAACGGAAACAACTAATGAACAGGCTCCAGTTTTGTTTGAGCAAATCCAGTTGCTCAAAATAGCGACCCCATACGCATAAGGAGGGTTATAAAAAAATTTAGACTGCACTTGACTATGAAAATTACTCAGTAATCACCAATGCAACTCATATATTGATGTCACTATGAAAATTTTCATAACATTGTTCTGAGAAAAACAATAGTCATTATGAAAATTTTCATAAACCGTACTATCACTATGAAAATTATCATAAGCCGTACAATCGATCTCACTATGAAAATTTTCATAAACCGTCATATTCCCTCTCACTATGAAAATTTTCATAGACCGTAATATTCCCACTCACTATGAAAATGTTCATAGACCGTCATATTCCCTCTCACTATGAAACTTTTCATAACATTGTTCTGAGAAAAACAGTAGTCATTATGAAAATTTTCATAAACCGTACTGTCACTATGAAAATTATCATAAGCCGTACAATCTATCTCACTATGAAAATTTTCATAAACCGTCATATTCCCTCTCACTATGAAAATTTTCATAGACCGTAATATTCCCTTTCACTATGAAAATTTTCATAGACCGTCATATTCCCTCTCACTATGAAAACTTTCATAAACCGTAATATTCCCTCTCACTATGAAAATTTTCATAAACCGTAATATTCCCTCTCACTATGAAAATTTGCTTAAGCAGTACTATCCCTCTCACTATGAAGATTTTCATAAACCGTCATATTCCCTCTCACTATGAAAATTTTCATAAGCCGTAATATTCCCTCTCACTATGAACATTTTCATAGACCGTCATATTTCCTCTCACTAAGAAAATTTTCATAAGGACAGTAATATGCCCTCTCACTATGAAAATTTTCATAAACCGTCATATTCCCTCTCACTATGAAAATTTTCATAAGGACAGTAATATGCCCTCTCACTATGAAAATTTTCATAGACCGTCATATTCCCTCTCACTATGAAAATTTTCATAAGCCGTAATATTCCCTCTCACTATGAAAATCTTTTTAAACCGTACAATCGCTCTCACTATGAAAATTTTCATAAACCGTAATATTCCCTCTCACTATGAAAATTTTCTTAAGCCGTACTATCCCTCTCACTTTGAAGATTTTCATAAACCGTCATATTCTCTCTCACTATGAAAATTTTCATAAGCCGTACTATCCCTTTAACTATGAAAATTTTCTTAAACCGTACAATCGCTCTCACTATGAAAAGTTCATAAAATGTACGATCGCTCTCGCTATGAAAATTTTCATAAACCGTACAATTCCTCTCACTATGAACATTTTCATAAACCGTAACATCGCTCTCGCTATGAACATTTTCATAAACCGTACAATTCCTCTCACTATGAACATTTTCATAAACCGTAACATCCCTCTCACTATGAAAATTTTCATAAACCGTAATATTCCCTGTCACTATGAAAAGTTTCATAAACCGTAATATTCCGTCTCAATATGAAAAAAATTCATAAGCCGTACTATCATAAAATGTCCGATCGCTCTCGCTATGAAACCATACAATTCCTCTCACTATGAAAAATTCCATAAGCCGTACAATCGCTCTCACTGTGAAAAGTTCATAAAATGTACTATCCCTCTCCCTATAAACTTTTCATAAGATGTACAATCCCTCTCACTATGAACATTTTCATAAATCGTAACATCCCTCTTAACCGTACTATATATTGAAGTCACTATGCAAAACTCCGATCAGAATTCTCAATATGCCGTATCTTGTCATTGCGTGGGAAAACATGTATTTGACCCTGCTGCAATATGTTAATACTTGTTGCATCTTGAAGTGCAGCCCCTAATCAGCATACAGCCTTGTATGGCTCCGGATATGCATTGCAAGTTTGATACACCAGGAATGTGTGAGGAACTAAATAGCAAATAGGTCTCGGTCACTGCGGCAAAGCATATTCAATGTTTATTTATATCCACAGGTTAATATTAAAATGGTGATTGTGATGGTAAAACTATTAAAAAAAAATATCCTAATTGTGTGTAGAAATAAGAAAAATGCCAGAAAATAACAATTGTCAAGAAAATAAAAATTAGCCTCTAAAAGCTTATTATTAGATGAAGGTCAGTAAGACTAGCGTGGTAGTCGTGTTGTGTGACTATCCATAAAATCGCAAAAAAAGAATGTTTTTATTTTTAAATAAGGCATATGCCGGGATCATATAAAAGGCCGTGTTTATATTTTGGATAGTCAGATAAGCAGTACGATTGTCACAGTCATCTTATTGATATTCCATTAATAATAGGTCTTAGAGGTGATTTTTTGGTTTCCATAGCAATGTTTATTTTTTACAGTTTTCCGGCTACACCATTGGGAACTTTCTAACCATGTTCACACTACTGCCACTAGCTACATGTATCACTGTTGGAGTCTATGTGTGTATGTACGGAAGACAGAACATGAAGATCATCGTATGACATTTAATATACGTACGTCATTGCATCAACTAAACAACCTATTTAAAATGCGTCAAAGCAGTATGCGTATCTTTAGAACTTCTAAGATCCCAAGAGAATGTTATTCATTGATTCCTTATGTGTAAATATAATACGAATATTTTACAATTACTTGGAATGTTAGTTTCTAACATTGACTCTTATTACTGGCACAAGTATACTGGCCATCCATTACCAAAGCATCATTTCAGTTTGTAATATTATTCAACAAAGCACTACTTTGTTATGATAAAATACAAAGCTGCATATCCTGTTGATAGGCCAGTTGCATGCCACAAAACACATGACCACGATTTGAAAACGTGAATTTATTTATTACTGACGTTAAACGGCCTGTCAACAGCTAACGCCATATAAGATACGCCATGTAATTTTGTACCTAAGAAAACAGAATTACAGAAACTGTGATATTTTCTGTAAAAATTACGTCGAAAGATAAAAACTCATTTTCATAGGAAATGTCGAATGGTCCCACACTTGCTGTGAACATTTTATTTTTCATGAGATATTGCACATGTTCCTAGACAAAATATCACATTAGGCCGGGTTTACTGGTTCGAATCCCAAATTTCACCCGTTGTGAAAGAGGGACAATTCTAACAATCAGTATTGGATATTTGCAATTCATTTCGACAGTTCTATTGGTACAATCTATGTCACATTCAAACGAGTACGAGTACCACTGAAACCGGTACTGGTAGACATTTCTATCATTATCAGTATAACATTGGCACAGTCCACGGACTTAAATTGACAAATACAATACCGGTATAACCAGATTTGCAATGCATGCACAGACGTGTCTAGTAGTCGTGTTTAGTGGTTTTAGCGTTGACTAAGAAAAGTACGGGATACACTTTTCAATAGGACATACAATCAGCGAAGTTAATACCGCTCAGCTATATACTATATGTGATGATCATTGCATTTGCTGGTTGAATAGCGAATAGTGTAGACAATGACCAGAGTGCGCCGATACGCAAACTGATCTTCGTTTACACTAAACACGACTACTAGACACGTATGTGCATGCATTGCAAATCTGTTTATACCGGTATCGATGTGTGCATTGTGTAATTGTGGTATATATCATTATATGTATGCCACGTTTTACAAATATCTCTAAAATACTAGAAAGCTAGGATATGCATGCCTAGCGTGTCGTTAGACGTCCGGTGAACTGCTATGTTATGGAATGAACGTCACTCTATGTGAGTGGTATCATACTGATGTTGGTAAACATCCATTCTTACGAAGTTGCATGCATACTCGTTACATGCAGCATAGGTGAAATGCACAGTATAAAGTATAATTTGTATAAATAGATCACATATTGATAAAGGTTTTACATTACGTATACAGGCAGATTATAACAAGTAGTTAACATATAAAGGATATGACGTGCCACCAATTTGCATCAGAACAAAGTGCCCACAACATTAATATGATAAAAGATGACGAAACATCAGTATGGGCACACACATTCCAGTTTGTAACATAGGTAGATGCCCATTCGTTTGATATCACATGTTTCGTGCAAATAAACATTAATTTACCAGACGTATTAATTTGTATTATTATATTAACAATACATTTTCAGAAACCTCACGATAACTGGCACAGATCATTACAATTCCGCATATCTGATGTGACATGTCGATCTATAACAAGATGCCCTCTATAGACAAAGAAGCTGATGTCGTGTCTGCCTAACAGTACTCAAAATAAACAAACATTCGGTGAAAAGCCGACTGAGTTCACCCTTATACTACGAAAACATTTGAAATAACATAAAATTAACACAAAAAAAGGCAAACAAAACATTTATCTCACTGACATAGCGATAAAGCTAAGTTGTTATAAATATATTTTATGGCGTAAGACCCGTGTTTTTAAAAAGCACAACACCTGCCAAATATGTGTTGCGACCGACTTTTATGCTCATTTGCATACAAGATGTAAGACCACACCATGAAATTGTGTTCTCACTACCATTACGTTTTGGGACTATGTAGGCTAGAACTATTGTTTATGTTTAATGCTGAACACAATTATTTGTATTTTGTATTTGTATTCCACGGACAAGTGGACGGATGTTAACTGCAATATAAATTAACAACTCAACACCGACCACTAGTCAGTATGCGATAATTGATGCAGTCCAAGTATAGCAACGTTTACGATGAGTTAATAATTGTATTTATTGCATAAAATGGGCAGTCGCAGTGCATTAACACAGTTTAATAAAAATCATAAAACACTAGACTAAGTGTAATAAATGTGCACATTAGCTCGTTACTGAAAACAATGTTGGTGACCAGTGCAGCTTCAATGTATGATGTGCTTATGCAATAAATAAATCTTAACATGTGTGATGATTTAATATGGTATTTATTGAACTCGTTTACTAATTGAATAAGAAACGAGGTTATGTCGAGTTTCTTTTGCAATTAGTCAAGGAGTAGATATAAAAAAAAATCGTTTAATAAATACCATGTTAAACCATCACTCATGTAATATTTTCTATTTGCTATTTGATTGATTGATTTATTTGTTAACGTCTCACAAATACGGACAACATACCCCTCGCCCCCTGTATAGCCCCACTTTGTCCGCCTGGGAAGCAGGCCGTGAATTTCCCTTCCAATACACTCGCTCTCCCTCGAGTGAAGGAGGCAGCGTAGATTCCCAGCACCGACTTGATGAAGAAGCGTCTAGAAAGCAGACACACGGATCAAAATACATCATTGCGTGTTCACTAGATGTTGGATGGGAACTTCACCTGATGACACCCACACATTGTAATTCTACTTCATGGTTTTATTTATGGATACTGAGGACATAATTGCTGCGAACTGTGTAGACTCTGACCGAAATAGGTGGACGTACGAGCGTATGTGTCGGTACCGGTTCAACTAGTCGAATTGGCTACATGTACATGTTCAGTTTTTGTCAGAACATCGCGCATACAATACTAATTAATTTCATCACATGCTGATCTCGGGTTCCTTTATGACGTGATGGCACTTGCCTGCCATGCTATAATCATGCAGCCTCACAACGGCACAAGCACATGATTAGGCAAAGCAAGTCAATTGCGGTATTGTGTTACTTTACGGAGAAATCATATAACATACTATGTAATTGGCGTTAAACACAGAAATTTATTGGCTCACAGCTAATATATAAAAGCGTGTAGCATATCAGAAATATCGGTAATACCCGATACTTGTAAATAATATTAACTATTTTCTGTCTGTCAATTATATAAGACAAAACCTGGTAATTTATCAGATAGAAGTGACTCTTGAGATAATATACACATAAACAGTCTGATCTGGATCCGCATTGTTTATCATATTTATATTAGATTTATAACCTTATATAATGTGTAAACATATACCAATACTATTAAATACGAAATATACAGTGGAACCCCTCTAAACCGGTCACTCGGTAAATATGGATATTTAACTTACTTGTGTTTAGCTGTTATGTATCTCTGATTACAATGACGTTTCATGGTTGTAAAACACTAGAATGTGCCGTGAAGCGCTAATATGTCTGATTTACAGCGGAACATCACCAAACGGGGCCCCCAGGGTGTCCGGTTTGGAGAGGTTCCACTGTACGTGTAAATTTTACAAAAGTACACGCGTATACAATACCAGATTTTACTTCTAACAGATAGCTCACATCTACAGTCTGTCCACAGTTCAATCGGTTAAATCTCTGCAACAACAATAACTGATGATATTTATTCAACTAATAGTGAAACAATTAGCGTAAGCCTTGACCAGAACGCACATCCGTGCAATCAAGATCTGATTCAACACAGCTTGTAATTATAATATTAACTGCATCAGAATATTTTGCAAATATATCAATAGCCATTTGACTTTGACAGTTACTGTAACTGTATGTATTGTGAGGACCAATAATATGAATGCTACCAGATCTGGCATAACCACGGTCTGGTCGGCTTCCACACTATATGTCGCTGACTTTGCATGTTTGTCATTTATTGATACAGAACAAAGGAATACACGAGTTGTAACGAGTTGTCCACCGACAATTTAAACAAATATATCAGAAATAATTATATAACATATTAAACATAGTACATGCTTATCTCCAACAATATGTAACAGTATGTTATGAAGAAATAATAATATTTGTTAACACATTTCAAATGTACGATAATTGGTACGTTGGATGTGGGCAAAACATTCATAGCAATTGCCAGTTGAAACTCCACACTTTCGCTAAGCATTGCCATCTTCGGTGATTTATAAGACCTCATAGTATTTAAGTGGAATAAACATTTTTGAAATGGACCGGAGGCGCTTACGAACTGCGGAGGGAGACGATGTAAACCAGTGTTCAACGAAGCCTATATATTTTTGACGGGGCCCTAATTATACATATAAGTAACCTGCGAAAAATTGGATAGTTGGTAAATAAAAGTGTATATAAAAGTGAACGATAACTAGCAACGCTAGTTATTTTTCCGTATTATAAACATGTTTGTTAATCAATGGTTACTAATATAAATTATGTTATTTAAAGTATCTACACTAACTTCAACAATGGGAACTTATTTCTAAATGCGGTATAGTATTATCATTTCACAAAATAACGCAATTTCACAATTGTTCTGTACTGGTACATGTATACCGAAAATTCCAAATTATGCCAAGCCATAATTATTTCTCCTGGCCTGTTTATGACAATTTCTGATAGCATACACTTGACTATAACACATATTTTGGAAAATGTGAAAAAATTAATTGCGATTCATTTGAGTATGTCATTTACTGTGCATTAAGTGAACACAAATATCACATTACAAACAAATGAATAAGATGTAAATATGAGGTGTATGCGACACGACACGAGCTGATAGGCTTTTAAAAATGTTGAGAGACGGGTATTTCAGCGAAAATATCGTTTTCGCTTACAAATTTATTTGATAAAAAAATAAATATTCGTTCTTATGCATATAGTTGTACAAAACGATCGTGTTCACTTGGTTTTCGTTTAGGAACCTTCAACAGATATTCGCTGTAATGCTACTTGATCACTCTCTCCAATGATGTTGCAACTAATGATTGAACAACGGTAACTGGTCAAGTTTGGTATTATTGATATAGTCGACGGGAGATGCTAAATGGCAATGATTAATTCGCAATGGAGTGGGAAAGACCACGGACATTACAAATCGCTTAAATACACTGCGCGAAATTTATCACGGTTAAATTAGGTGATAAACTACTTTCACCTAGAATTAACGATAGGTCGCAATTCAATGAACTTCGTCTGGTTTAAAGACCGAATAATTACAGTCGAGCGTTTACAATCAAAGCAACTGAAGTCAATAAAATACATCACAGTATTTCGGCCAAATAATGTTAATTTCGGACACGTTACATCGCCACATTGCCGTCTGAAAGATACAATAAAAAATCAAAACTGCTCGCAGAATTGTTACGGCCGCGGATTAGCACAGTAAGTAGAGCGTCGGACTGCGCATCGGGAAACCCTTGGGTCGATATCACCTCGGACCTCTGCGAATGGCCGATTCGGCGTGTCCTGTGGCAAGAGAACTTCGTGCTAGCGTAGTCCTATCTGATGGGGATTTAAATAGTCGGTCCTGAAATACAAGGTCATCGAGCTAGTGCCGTCGTTAAATCAAATAATTTACATTTTATTTCGGCGGAGCAGTTCTGCCATCTTCTATAACCTCTGAATATGTATGGGCATTTATTATAAACCAGTCTCGTGATATTCTATAAGTATGTTTGTGTTTACCATCAAACACCTGTCGGTGGGCACATATAAATAATCATGCCGAATAACCTTGTATAGCAGGGTATGGAACGTGTTCTTTCAGCCCTTAAATATAAGCCGAAACGAAACCTTGTATAATTCAAGCAAGTTGCCGTGTTGTTGTTTAATGTTTTGTTTACGCAAACACTCAGTTATAAATACAAATGTAGAGAATGGAATTATGTTAGTGTTTTCCACGCCATACCATGACTTTCACGGTCTTATCATCTAATTAGTAATGAATTAGTATCGATAATAATGTCAGATAAGAAGGCCAATAATTGATATACGATTATGGGACAAATTAGGCTCGCCACAATCACCCCATTTATTATTTCAGAAATTGAGAATATGTTTCTAACAACATTCTATATGCCCATGACTTGATAGGCTACCTATGACAGAAGGCGTTGCTGGATACATGTAGCTATTTGTTAGCGTTACAGTTTCGTGACGTCAGCATAGAGCGGGACATTCAGTACTATAAATACATACTACGTGTATTCTACGTTTATTATTATTAATCAGTTGAATGAACATCAATTTAACAACATCAATTTAAACTTAAATTGAATTACCAACAATTAATGTGATTACATAGTGATATCTTGTTTATCATTAATAGTAGCAATAGTACATATCACGGATATCAATTTAGGATATACAGGTAAGACCAGTAGTTGTATTACATTGGTTCAGAACAGTTGTCACTGTCTCATTGACATACTATGGGCAATATTTCGCTATACTCAAAGTGATACACTTGATATGCAGTATTACGTGTTACATAGACACATTGTTGTGTTTTTTTTGTTTGCAATAAAATCAATGTTTGATATAATTTCATCAAATAAAACAAATTGAAGATGGTGACATGTTTGTATATATATATGTACATATTTGTACAGCATTCAGACATACGTGTTGTCGAGATTATTCAATATATTCCTTAATTGACATCATGACATATTTCGAATTTATTTTCCGATACATCAAATGCAATAAGTTTCATCTTCCGTCTGTTAGTTAGTATTTATAAGCACAAGTCAGAATATGTAAATATGACCAAACAATTTATATGCATACATAATATACTATCACACATATACGTATACATACCACTGGACAAAGTAGTGGTTGGAGTATCGGAATTGACAAAAAGTCTGTATAACATATCCTGGGATGCCATTACGGACACCTGTGTGTTAGACTCGAAAATACCGCTCGCATAAATTTTCTTCGCGCGCGGTTGTGTTATCAGAAGTCCATTGGTTGTTGTATACGTCACATGACTCCAATGCTCCAATGGCATTTCGGGAAAGGAAGAGACTAATTTTAACTCAATTAATTCAATACATGATCATCGTAACGTGTAACTTTACATACTATTTATTATTTGTCTTACTTTGCTTGTGCCTAGGATGGACATTTACGAGTTTGAATCACCGACGAAGAAAACATTCGATGGGGTTCACGTAGACGGAAATGAAGGTAAATGTACATTATTATTTATTGCATGTGCTAGTACTTGTTATGCCCCACCATGATAGTGGAGGGGGTATTTAGTTTTACCCTTGTCCGTCCCTCCCATCCGCCCGCCCGGACCCGTTGTAACTCGCAAAACTTTAAACTGTAGTAGCTACATACGTAAAGCTCTGTATGTAGCTTCCTTATGACGAGTAGATGCGCAACGTTTATTTAGATTTTTTATTCGACCTCGGGTCATGGATTACATGTATCTCCCTTTTTTACTTTTCATTTTCAAATTTTAGAAAATGACATAATCTTGTTTCTAGTATTTCAGTATTATCATAATATATGCAGGAACAAAAGTCAAAAGCCATGTATTTGCATTGCTTTAACCCTTCAAATGCAGGAAACGAAAATTGTCGTCTGCTGCCCACCACATATCACTATCCAACATGTTTTCCTTTTTTTGAACTTGACTCATTTTTTCCGCGCAGTCGACTTAGCCATTTTCAATGTAAAACTTTTCGCGTTTACAATGTTAACTTTTCGTGTTTAAGTCCATTTCTTTGGTACTGTACCACCTAGGACCTACATGTAGCATACTATTGCTCTGTTATTTCTATTTTTCACCTACATTGCTTGGCCCTACTTGTAAATGACTCTTTTGTGTTGATGGGCCGCTAAGCACCATTTAATTCCATTCCATTGTTACATGCAATTACACGACGCATGATGACCCACGGGAACGAATTGTTAATTCGAGGGAACGAATTGTTAAATTGAGGGAACGAATTGTTATTTCGTGGGAACGAATTAAAAAAAAATCCATGTCCCCTGCGGGGCTCCGTAGAGACGCAACTACTGTATAGTTTGTAGAAATTGACTTTTCTTGCAAACAATGACACGTGGATGATACACAGCGGCCAGCGTTAAACTTGCCCAGGATATCAACGTTTCTCAGCACTATTGGCAATGCAAACTCGCAATCAAGCAAATTGATTGTCTGACCCTGAGCTGTAGCACAGCTCAGGCTCAGGCTCAGCCGATCAAGCTGCTTGATTTCAAGCATAATGTTCACGTACATATATTTTGAAATAAGGAACTTTGCAAATATTGGCAAACTTAGCGCAGGCGGTACTAGTGTTATATGGGCTGCGTATATCGCATAGTGTTGTTATTCACTCGTGATGTATGACATATATAAAGAGCCATCCACCGCACTGGCAGGGTATCAACGTCTTGGATGCGGTTCACGCATTATTTATATGATGTATATATATAAATATATAAATATATCAACAAAGTGACATGTTCTGTTCTTTCTGGCGTCGGTAAGCTTACTATTAACGTTTTTCATGCAGTATATATATATGTGGCTGTGACTGGAGCAATGGGGATTATGGGTTTGTGACATGTGTAGATCCGGATCAACCTGTGCATCCACACAGTCTGATTCGGATCTGCACTGTTCGCAAGTCAGCAATGAAGCACACGTCATGTTTCTAATAAACAAAATGCATGTAATGTACATGCAGATAGTTATCAAGCTAGATGAGTGTGTTATTTTATCACGAACTACACTGGTCACAAATCCCATACGCCCCATTATTTTAGTCACAGCCACGTATATGTAGAGCTTAAACTCATGACATCAGAAACAGCTTAGTTCATTGGCTAACATAATACTTTAAGCGGTAAGACTTGTGTATTTGTTTTACTATATTCGTGTTCCTGTTCGTCTCCTCGAGAATGTTTGTGGGCCATGCTCGCATTTGTGTTCAATGTATATCGCGTCGTTGTATTTGTGTTGTTTGTAGTTGTCGATTTCTTCCGTGTTTGTGCTCAACTTGGCACCGTTAGTTCTGTATTTTGAAATAAAAGAAATTGAATTTACAAATATTGGCCAGATTAGCGCAGGCGGTGGTGTACGGGTAGGCCTACCAGTAAGGAAAAATTGCAAAATGTCTATATTTTGTTGTGAAATGATCATATTAATTATACACCATTTAGAAAAAAAGTTTCCATTATAGACGCTAGTGTTATTACATTAACTAAAGTAAATTAGTAACCATCGATTAAAAAACGTGTTTATAATATTGAAAAATAACTAGAGTTGCTTTCTGCGAAATCTGAGACCCATGCAGTGCCGAACTATTATTGCGTACGTCTTTTTTGTTATTATAGGTTTGTTGTTTGTTCGCAGAAGCGACATATGTTTTGTAACTTGATTTCTACTCTCGTTTTAATGAAACTGCCATCATGTTACTGTTATCGATTTTATATTTACAATGTACGTTTGTGACCAGTGTAGACCTTGATCAGGCTGCGTATCTTATAATTAAGTCTATCTAAGCCGAACATACTGGTAATTCAATACATACATGTAGATTGTCATTTATCTGAAACTTTTAAAGTTTGAGGTACCTTCTGATAAAATGGTATGTCGTCCTATGGAAATAATAATAATATTTCCGAATTTTGGTGTGACAAATATTGTGTGTACTTGCCGCGCGATGCGCTGGTAAACAAATCATTGCATATGTATCCGGTTTATGGAGGTTCCCCTGAGCACAGTAGTGTATAGTCGTGGTAATAAGGCAAGCAACGGATTCGAAACCGTATTTAACCTGTAAGGTATGGAGAAAACCCCAAATGAGAACTGAATATCTACGAAAAACAATAATATATTCAGTTTGATATTAGAACACGATTCCCCAGTGACATTGAACTCGGTGCACATTATATACGTGTATTCATGTCCGTATCCATAGTAAACAGGCAGCGGCGCAATTCAAATGTTAAAATGTTTGTGAAATAGTGTAGTAGAAATTATAGTATATAACCAGCAACTACCGCTGAACGGCGTCTGCTGCTAGTGATCAGTCATATCAAACGTTTCGATTATTTTAAATGCTATGGTGCGTGTTGTAATAAACTGAACAGCGATTTGAAAGCGGCCGCTAGATAATGTTATAGATGAAATAATACAGAAATAAGCATTAATTAAATCTGCATAGCATGCAATATTAATGTGATAACATAATAAACATAATAAACAACTGCAGAAGAAAAGTAAACAGTCAGTTTGATATGTATATGTATAAACTGTCCCAGCTGGTAATAACGGTTAAATAACGGGTAAATCAGTGCGTGCCTATAATTACATCATACTCTTGTGGTCATACGACTATCTAAAAATGAATGAACATTATTGTCAAAATACATGTATGTATTTGTTGTCGGACCTCTAAGTATGACACGATTGTAAATCTAATTTAGGAATGTTTTAGTATGTGACATTGGGATTTTCCATTTGTATAAAACTGTGAAAGAAATATATACCTTTGTATTTTAGCAATGAATGTGTTGTTTACTCATATGATATCATATCAAGATGCATGTACATCATACATGTATGTATTAGTTGGTCTTATGTATTATGGCACCTTGTTAAGCATATATATCAAGAGTCTGAATGACAATAAATGTGATTTGGCCATGCGAAATGGTGTTTCGTTACTAAATAATGCATGTGTACAAAATGAAGATATTAGTTGTAGACAAACAGAAAGTATAGGTGATTTGAGAAACTCTTACAAAACTTTCAAAACATAAACAGACAGACATTGCAACTATTTTCCTATTCTGTTGTATCCCTGTCTATGCACATCTGAGACCCAGTGCCTTTATGCACGTTAATACAGGGCTAACGTGATTCTCTCTGGAGATCTGAAAGATTGCAGTTGTATAACTGTTTAATTATCCCAATGATCAAATCATGATGTATATAATCTGATTACAAAGTGGCTTTTAGATCATATGATCTGACCATTGGTCAATTGAGCAGCTATAGCTATCTGACATCTAGCAACAACCCATGTGGTTTCACAGTTTTATGTATTGCGAGCAACTGGTGTAAAACAAATAAGCACTCCAAGAAATGAGGTGTGATTTGAGAACAAGAACACACATTAAGATAATAGATAACTCTAAACTGAAGCCACCATAATTAAGAATAAAATCTGTTTGGGTGTCCGGTTTGGAGAGGTTCTACTGTATATTCAATTGCATTTTATTTAGGATACATTTTTATGAAAAATATTGTTATATCCTGTTTATTTCAAAATAGAAGTATAATGTATGGTGGTACCATTCATTTGAACCATCTCAGTGGAATATTTCAAATGAGTGGTGCTAGCACACCATGATTATATATCATGGATATCGATGTGTAGAATATTGCATTACCTGTATGTGGCTTCAAGTCATTGGGTCTCAGATATGCGCAAAACGTGATGAAGCGGATTACTGTCTGTTCCACATGTTTACAAATGGCCAATTAATTATTTTATGGCTTTCTGAACGATGGTAGGTCCAGCAAACATCATTCGACGGTGGAAAATTCGAATTAAGCCGCAAAACATTATTCACAGTTTCAAAGCAGATGGCAAGTTTTCATGAACTACTTTCTCCGTAAGAATTTCCTGTTGTTCGTTGCTTGTTTGATATTCGTCTTCCTGTTCGTCTCCTCGAGAATGTTTGTGGGCCATGCTCGCATTTGTGTTAAATGTATATCGCGTCGTTGCATTTGTGTTGTTTGTAGTTGTCGATTTCTTCCGTGTTTGTGCTCAACTTGGCACCGTTAGTTCTGTATTTTGAAATAAAAGAAATTGAATTTACAAATATTGGCCAGATTAGCGCAGGCGGTGGTGTACGGGTAGGCCTACCAGTAAGGAAAAATTGCAAAATGTCTATATTTTGTTGTGAAATGATCATATTAATTATACACCATTTAGAAAAAAAGTTTCCATTATAGACGCTAGTGTAATTACATTAACTAAAGTAAATTAGTAACCATCGATTAAAAACGTGTTTATAATATTGAAAAATAACTAGAGTTGCTTTCTGTGAAATCTGAGACGCATGCAGTGCCTAACTTTTATTGCGTACGTCTTTTTTGTTATTATAGGTTTGTTGTTTGTTCGCAGAAGCGACATATGTTTTGTAACTTGATTTCTACTCTCGTTTTAATGAAACTGCCATCATGTTACTGTTACATGTATCGATTTTATATTTACAATGTACGTTTGTGACCAGTGTAGACCTTGATCAGGCTGCGTATCTTATAATTAAGTCTATCTAAGCCGAACATACTGGTAATTCAATACATAGATTGTCATTTATCTGACACTTTTAAAGTTTGAGGTACCTTCTGATAAAATGGTATGTCGTCCTATGGAAATGATAATAATATTTCCGAATTTTGGTGTGACAAATATTGTGTGTACTTGCCGCGCGATGCGCTGGTAAACAAATCATTGCATATGTATCCGGTTTATGGAGGTTCCCCTGTACAGCAGGTATTGTCGCATTACACGAATTTCGGGCACGTAGTGCAGATGAAAGTGAAACGTTAGACATTTGTCCATTTGAAACAAATAATCACTGAGCACAGCTGGAAACCGTATGGTCAGTTTGCAAGCAGCGGGCAAGTAGCACGGTGCTAATTTCACAATGGGATACTTTATACACCGATAATCTATTCCTGAAGAGACATTAGCTACGGCAATTGCTAGGGTTTACCGCTGTATTAAAGGCGGAAGGCTGAATGTTCCAAAGTTTACCCATTCTAATGCTACACTTGTACAGTTTAAAACAAAAAATGATCGTTTATCGTTATGAAAAGAAATGTTTATCAGAAATTATTTAGCCGCATACGGTGTACAAGAGCACAGTAGTGTATAGTCGTGGTAATAAGCAAGCAACGGATTCGAAACCGTATTTAACTGTAAGGTATGGAGAAAACCCCAAATGAGAACTGAATATCTCGATGAAAAAATATATATTCAGTTTGATATTAGAACACGATTCCCTAGTGACATTGAACTCGGTGCACATTATATACGTGTATTCATGTCCGTATCCATAGTAAACAGGCAGCGGCGCAATTCAAATGTTAAAATGTTTTGTGAAATAGTGTAGTAGAAATTATAGTATATAACCAGCAACTACCGCTGAACTGCGTCTGCTGCTAGTGATCAGTCATATCAAACGTTTCTATTATTTTAGATGCTATGGCGCGTGTTGTAATAAACTGAACAGCGATTTGAAAGCGGCCGCTAGATAATGTTATAGATGAAATAATACAGAAATAAGCATTAATTAAATCTGCATAGCATGCAATATTAATGTGATAACATAATAAACAACTGCAGAAGAAAAATAAACAGTCAGTTTGATATGTATATGTATAAACTGTCCCAGCTGGTAATAACGGTTAAATAACGGGTAAATCAGTGAGTGCCTATAATTACATCATACCCTTGTGGTCATACGACTATCTAAAAATGAATGAACATTATTGTCAAAATACATGTATGTATTTGTTGTCGGACCTCTAAGTATGACACGATTGTAAATCTAATTAGGAATATAGTATGTGACAATATGGATGTTCATTTGTATAAAACTGTGAAAGAAATATATACCTTGTATTTTAGCAATGAATGTGTTGTTTACTCATATGATATCATATCAAGATGCATGTACATCATACATGTATGTATTAGTTGGTCTTATGTATTATGGCACCTGTTAAGCATATATATCAAGAGTCGGAATGACAATAAATGTGATTTGGCCATGCGAAATGGTGTATGCCGCCTAAAATAATAGCATATAAGAGTAATAGCCACATGACAATACATGTACCAAAAATGTCTGTTGTCAGATAACAATACTTGAGTCACTACGCTCTAAGTAGTACAACCTCTCTTCAACCGCTATAGGGTAGGGTGGGCGGGAAAAACGAAGCCACTCCGCGCGTGGGCTCTGCTAATGCGCGACTGACCAGTGGCGGCGGTGCCAAGTTTACCGCCGAAAAGCCAGTGAACCCTAATTGACCGGGGTCAAGATGGGTACGCCGCAGGTTGCTATCTCTTAAACTAAATTAACACGTTAATTGCATTACAATATGAAGATATTAGTTGTAGACAAACAGAAAGTATAGGTGATTTGAGAAACTCTTACAAAACTTTCAAAACATAAACAGACAGACATTGCAACTATTTTCCTATTCTGTTGTATCCCTGTCTATGCACATCTGAGACCCAGTGCCTTTATGCACGTTAATACAGGGCTAACGTGATTCTCTCTGGAGATCTGAAAGATTGCAGTTGTATAACTGTTTAATTATCCCAATGATCAAATCATGATGTATATAATCTGATTACAAAGTGGCTTTTAGATCATATGATCTGACCATTGGTCAATTGAGCAGCTATAGCTATCTGACATCTAGCAACAACCCATGTGGTTTCACAGTTTTATGTATTGCGAGCAACTGGTGTAAAACAAATAAGCACTCCAAGAAATGAGGTGTGATTTGAGAACAAGAACACACATTAAGATAATAGATAACTCTAAACTGAAGCCACCATAATTAAGAAAATAAAAACTTGTTTGGGTATGTCCGGTTTGGAGAGGTTCTACTGTATATTCAATTGCATTTTATTTAGAATACATTTTTATGAAAAATATTGTTATATCCTGTATTTCAAAATAGAAGTATAATGTATGGTGGTACCATTCATTTGAACCATCTCAGTGGAATATTTCAAATGAGTGGTGCTAACACACCATGATTATATATCATGGATATCGATGTGTAGAATATTGCATTACCTGTATGTGGGGTCCTTCAAGTCATTGGGTCTCAGATATGCGCAAAACGTGATGAAGCGGATTACTGTCTGTTCCACATGTTTACAAATGGCCAATTAATTATTTTATGGCTTTCTGAACGATGGTAGGTCCAGCAAACATCATTCGACGGTGGAAAATTCGAATTAAGCCGCAAAAAATTATTCACAGTTTCAAAGCAGATGGCAGGTTTTCATGAACTACTTTCTCCGTAAGAATTTCCTGTTTTTCGTTGCTTGTTTTAGCATTAGTAATGGGAATGGACGTACATGTGCACATCATATATACTGAACACCATAAATATCACATCAATTCTACTAAACTGGAATATTTGTATAGCAATAATGCAATGATGTTCTCGCCATATTTTATAGCGCAATATCAGCTGATGGCAATCTGCATATCAAGCTTGCAATCCATGCGGTATTAACGGTTTATGCATGTATGTGTGTTTATTAAACGGATGCATGGACGTCGTAGCAATCGGTGCATCTTTATAAATGCAAGCAAAATCGCCAATAATTAAAATTGATATACATATACATGTTCAACGTCACAACATCATTGCTTTGTCGCGCAATTAAGCGGCACATACAGGATACATTTTATTGAGCAATACACATGTATTTTTACTAGGTTAGCTCTCTTGGAGATTGTTTTATTTTGGATTGCGGATGGCAGCCGTACCTTTGTCCAAACTGTAGATCCCGATGAGCCGGCTCATCGGGATCTACGCCATTCATTTACAATTTGTATTTGAGATACATGCCACATGACCCTGGTGAATTCATGTGGTATGTATCTCAAATGTAATCCTATTGTATTGCGCGTAACCAACTCGGAAACACTGAGTTGAATTATCACTAAAAATGAAATTGTGCGTTTGAAGACGTGGTAAACATAGGTTCATAAACAGGGTCTCTATGATTGTGCGAAACGAAATACACGACTGTGTATTCAATTTCCGAATAGTTAAAGCATAATCTGTGAGTTAAACATCAGATACCGTCAATCTCGTGTTATGAACGCTTCAAGTAACAAACACGCACGAATACAGATACTATCGATTTATAACGAGGTGGAACATAATGCATGTTATTGACCAGTGAACTAGCGTAGAAATATGTAGAATGCACATGATTTACACGACTTATTTATTGAAAATATCTGTTTATTATTGTACAGTAAGATCCATTTTGCCAGTAGAGCCACATAAGATACTACTACTACAACTTGTATATGTACATGTATCACTATGAACATAGGAAAGCGAGACTATAAACTGGGTGTAGGGGAGTATGTAAAATACGAGAGTTGTCCTATCCCGCCTCCAGCCTTCGTAACCCTGGGGAACGATTAAAATGTCAAACTTAGTCGAGCTTTATCACCGTGACCATAGCATGGTGTCTACCACGATACAAGTATGATCCGATATTTGTGTGTGTGTTTTTATCAAATGTTCATTCTAGCGGGAGGCGTGTAAATAATGGAAAGCAAATACTCACGTATTGCCGATTCAACCTGGCTAACTTCAAACAAGCCGCTTCAAACAACCATTGCAAGGTCAATATCGCGTATCGTCAATCGAATGAAATCAATTTAGTGATTGGAACAAATATAATTTGTGTGTAAATAATTGACTGGATAATAGTATGCATATATGAGTTCAATATACCTGTACATATGCCACGGTGTTTTTCAGCATTGCTTGGTTGGCCGCTCAGTGTCGCGCACGCTTGTCGACAACGTGATATAGTCGGAACATTGGCGTACGTCCTTCAGTCCGTCCTTCAGTCCGTCCGTCCGTCCGAGTTTGTGTTTGTACTTTTAACTACACTATATCGTTGAAACCGCTTCACATATTAACTTCACATGAGTGTTTATCATGATTTATATTGTCATTCTACACCACAACCGTGGGGCGCATGTGCCCAATGTCAAGGTCAAAATACTTCGAAATTTACCTTAAAGTTGTTAATGCCCCCGCCGAATGGCGAGGGGAAATATAGTGTTACCGGCGTGCGTCCGTCCGTGCTTCCGTCCCGAAACCTGAACGCTCGGGTAAATGTCTTAAAAATGATGTATGCTTGCACGCATCTGCTTGATATTTCACACACACAATGCTCTATTGGTATACATGGTCCTCTACCACCATGTGCTCACATACTTGGTTTCTTTAGTATTTCATTTCCATTGCTTACACGTTTGCCTGATTCGAAACCTTAACTCTCGTGTAAATGTCTTATAAGTTCCGTTTCTTTGCACGGATCTGCTTGATATTTCACACACGCATTGCTCTAATGGTCCTCTACCGCCCTGTGAAAAATCCACGATTGTCTTGACGCCGCTAAGCCCAGGGTAAAGGTAAAATACTTGGTGCGTTCGAAACTCGGGTACGTGTCTTATAATGTCAGTTTCCTTGCATGTATCTGTTTGATATGTCACACACACCCATTGCCATGATGGGCTACTACATGCTGTGATAAATACACACTTCTCTGGTCCACTATGTTTTTTAATGTGCCTCGTTTTCTTTGGCTGCCATGTGCGAAAGGCCACATTTCTAGTTTGGATTTATGTTAAAGTTTTTAAGAACACTATTTCTCCGCTTAACCAATTAACTCAAAACTTATTACATGTGTGTTTATCATCCATCCTCATATACCATTATATGCCCAACGCGTGCTGCCCCCTGTGCCAATGTCAAGGCAAGATTACAATGAAATTTACATTTGGATTTAGGTTTAACGTTTTTAAGAACATAATATCGCTTCGCCAATTCACTCGAAACATCACATGTGTGTTTATCCATATTTTCATTCTATGCCCAACCCGTGCGGCCCCTGTGCCCAATGTCAAGGTCAAATTACTTTGAAATCGACTTTAACGTTTTCAAGACAATTTGGCTAAAAGTTGTTATGTTCAGTGTATTTTTATATAATCGATAATATGTGTACGGGTTAAAGCTTTTTTGCATTAAACATGCCTCGGCGGGAGCAACATGCGGGGCCGGCCATCCAGTGTTATAGTTCTTGGTTAATAAGCTCTACTTTTCAAACGTCACCGGGAATACGTGAAGTACGACAGATAGGGTTGTTTCTAATTGCTTAGCGCGATCACGAAAAATTCCCGCGGTGGGAGATGCAAACAGCCAGTTTCCCATCTGTCTACAGCTACACAGGCGGTTATGGGTGCAACCTATGGCGCTGTTTATTTTGTAATGATAAATGGCCTAAGGCGTGAGATTAATTGTCCCACTGAAACCATTATCGCGCCAGTATTTCCAAAATATGACGAAACGTTTGCCGCAAGCAGGTTACCGCGGCATCGGGTGAATTAATAATTGATACCCGTGGTGACGTTGGGTTTACTTATTTGTCTTACTTTTACTGTATGTATTCATTCAGTTCAATTCAATTTATTACACACAATCCACTTTACATGGATTCATGAGGTATATGTGAAAACAATGTAATATTAAACGAGGCTGAAACATGAATATCATTATCGTAACACAAATAATATAAATGTTTTAGTCGTGTTTGTAGTTTGTTACAATTCCGTAGAATTTTCAATGGAATAACCTTGGATGGGCGAATTTTCTCGGATATATTCCCCACCTTCCCGGGGGAGGATTTCGAGGTTATTTCTAGGAAATGTTCCCTCCTAGTACACTTTAGACTAAATGGTGAACAGTGCAGCTCCTGGTCAGAATGCACAAATAAAGAGCCACCATACAGATTTACAAAAAACAACAACAAGATAACATTGTCGGGCAACAGCCGCAATGTTATTAATCAATTGATTATTTTTCCAGTATCACAATTATCACAACCAAATGTGTGTCTTTCATTACATACCAGTAGGCGGCTGTTGTCAATTCAGGGTCAGTGTGATTGTGTAGAAATGTTGGAACTAAGGGCCTGATGGTTATCTCGGATGGAAAATAAATGATGATATATTTACTTCTGAACCCAAGCCTCTCGTTTATCACGTGCACCATGTTATCTGCTCATATTTACTGGGTAACTTTATATGGACTCTTCGCTCTCATTTGAGTGTATTGTTTTATATCCGTGGCATGGGAATACAATCAGTCAAATTCAAAATTACTTTACCATGGTTCTTGGAAATACATGCATGTGTTTATCAATATTTTACATGATTTGCACACTAAACAGTTACAAGATAATGTGTATTTGTAAATAATAAGCTGGCTGCCATAATTTGAAAACAAAATCATAATACAACTAGTTATTTCTTCCAATCTGGTTGTCACACGTTTTCTCCTCTGTTACCAAGTAAGTCTCATGAAACAAAAACACGACGACGATATCCAGGTTCCAGATGTGCGGTTCCTAGATTTGTCTACGAGAGGGAAAATGCCACGCATGGGTGCTAAAGAACACAAGCGTGTAATTCCTTGTTTGAAACAATCACATTATTTATGTGTAAAAATGGTGTAAATAAATCCAGTCCTGGGTCACGTTCACTAAACTTCGTATTATTAAAATGTTCGTAGGTGAAACTTTAGGATCGTCTGGAAATTTAAGTTCATGGATTTACATTTACTGAGCATATGCAGCCTATTCTCCATAAATGTAAATTCAATAATTGTTTACAAGAAAAAATTGTTAATGTGACATTTACAGACTATACTAATTTTGCACTTACGAACATTTTAGTCGTAAGAAGCTATGTGAAACGGCCCCCAGGTCTGGTACCATTATGTAACAATACATGCTATTCAATTTGTTATTACATGGTTGTTTCGATACCAGAAAAGATTCAGAATTGGCAATAGAGTGTTTGCATCATACAAGAAAGACAGAAAGGCATATCCAGCTATCATCAATCAAGTACAAGGAAACGGTTAGTAAAGCAGCTTGGAAACATATCGATATGTGACTGTGACTGGATGACTATGACTTATGCGAATGGTCGTTCGTGTAGTCTGTATCCGATATAAGTCAACTGGCTAATATTATTTTATATACTTTGTTAAAAGCATGGGGTTTCATTGACTTATAGTATGGCTAACTGATCCATAGACTGGTCAATCTGTTTGGAATACACAGTCTAATCAGAAATCGGGCCACATGTCCGTTCAAACCATACCAACTCCGGCAACGATCACTTATTGCCAATAACAGAAGGAAATACAAACACGTAAGTGTATTGTTGCGTTTTGTAGCAATTACTTGCAGAGAATGATGTATATGTCACATTGTTCCCATGTTACTATATACTGGTCAACGGCGTAATATTGCATATTGGTCTACCCAGTCTCATCTGTCTCAGATCCGTACGTGTTCATACATATACGTGTATACTATTACTATTTGCAGGATACTTGGTGACATTCGACGAGGATGGCATTCGCCAAAGAGTGTCCAATGACGAGATCTATGATTGGGATATGAGCGTTGAAATAGCAAAGTGACGTTGAAACTTTAAAATAACAACACGAACAGCCGACTGTCAAATATATTCTCGTGATACAATCAGTCACTAACAGGGAACAAATTGAACCATTTCAATCATGTGTGCGTTTAATGATATGTGTGTAACACCAACAATTACACCAGATGAAAGAAGAATATTTCCTCTACTAGTGTGGCACAATGTATTTATTGTTTGTTGTACTTTACAGAAAAGTCAATATGGCGAAACCTATATGTGACAGGTACATTAACAAATCACGTGATTTTGAAGTCAGCATGTGCACTGTATTATTGTAGATTTATATCACATTCACGGTGTTGTAAGGAACTTATTTTCTAATTTTTTAACTAATCTAGTAATGTTCAAAAACATATCTCTTGTTTTCTACGATCATTTTCCAATCTATATAGCCAGGTTTCGGAGTCAATTAACATTTGACTGAATTTTACGAAATAGAAAAACGGCTCATTCTTAAGGTTTTGGGTACAATTTAATATTATCAACCAAAATGTTGTTTTTGCATATATAGTCTTAATAGTTGGACAGGTTTCATGACACAGACAATAGTATAGTATTTGACAAACAATAGTCAGGCATATGGGAAATATTTCAGATATTGTTCTGGCACAAATACTTTTTTCTGCTGATGAGCTACAGCTGACATTGTGCGAATCAGATAGGTCTATAGCAAGATGATGTTAGCAAGTATCGATACAGTAGTGATGTGACACGTTTTCAATATATATGCGATAACCCTCGTACATGTATAAAGTTACAAATCGTAATGGTAAACTGCATAGAATCCCTGGCAATCAATCTGCCTGGCTATGGGGTGCCGTTTTGGACTTTAATAGCACTTTGTGATATCACCCATTCAAATATCTGTTATCACCTATTCAGATCCGAATGCGTGATATCACCAATTCGAAATGAATAGTTGATATCACCCTTTTAAATAGGTGGTATCATACTTTCGAATCGGTGATATCATGTATTCGAATCGGGGATATCACCGATTAAAAAGGAATGGGTGATCTCACGTATTCGAATACAATATATCACCAATTCGAATGAGCGATATCGCCTATTCGAAAGTGTGATATCACCCATGAATTCTGAATTGTGGATAGGTGATATCACCGATTCGAATGGGTGATATTACAAAGTGCTATTAAAGTCCAAAACAGCGCACCATAACCCATTCGTATCGAAATGGTGATATCATTGATTCGAATGGGTGATATCATGTATTCGAATCAGTGATATCACCGATTAAAAAGGAGTGGGTGATATCACCTATTGAAATGGGTGATATCACCTATTCGTTTTGAATCAGTGATATCATCGATTCGAATACACGATATCACAGATTTGAATGAGTAATATCACCTATTCGAAAGGGTGATATCGCCCATTCATTATGAATTCGTGATATCATCCTTTCGAATAGGTGATAATCACCCATTCGCATGGGTGATTTCACAAAGTGCTATTAAAGTCCAAAACGGCGCCCCATACCTGGCACAGAAAATAGCATTCTGATACAGTAAAAGTCGTTTATGTTGGGAGCCATCACATATAAAACTGTTAAAGTATTAAAGATACTGTGTCTCCTATTACATTTAACATTGTAAGCGGGTGGTTGGTTGGGAAACATGCGAATGGTAACTATAACGATGGGTTCCATCCTTACCGGAATCTCGATATCCCTGGTTTGGTCCTCAGGTACATTTTAATGCCTGCTTTCATGTTACTGGTTTGTCGGATGAGACTTTAAACTGTCGTCCCGTCTCTATATGGCATTAGCTCTTGCTGGGACTTTAAACTGTGGTCCCGTCTCTATATGGCATTATCTCTAGCTGGGACGTTAAACCAATTCACTTTCACTTGTTCATGTTACTTAAGAGTTGAATCTGGTTTAATACCATTATGAAATTAGTAGGATTAGTAATAATCCTATTACTTTTAGGGAGGTGGGCTAAGTCGTTTTGGTGTGTATCTGTAACTAAATCAGGTTATTATAATTTCAGGGCTGAATATATATATTGTTTCATCTGCAAATATCCAAAACTGATTTTTGAATTGTCAGCTGAAATATGGGATTCGAACCAGTAAACCCGGCCTAATACACGTACAGTATATAAAGAACCATTTGATCTTCTATCTAAGAACATGTGCAATATCTTATGAAAAATATTTACAAAATTTACGGTATTTTCCCTGTCGAAAGTTGACGAAATTTGCACAGCCTTCCACATTGTCTATGGAAATTTCGTTATCTTTCGACGTCATTTACAGAAAATATCAAAGTTTCTGTAAATAAATGTCATGAAAAATGTTTCTTACGTACACAATTCACATGACGTATATCATATGGCGTTAGCTTTTGACAGGCCGTTACATGTCAGTAAATAAATTAATTCACATTTTCAATTCGTGGTCATGTGTTTTGTGGAATGCAACTGGCATATAAACAGGATATGTAGAGCTTTGTATTTTATCATAAAAACAAAGTAGTGCTTTGTTGAATACTATTACAAACTGAAATATAATGGATATCCGGTATACTTGTGTCAGTAAAAAGAGACACTGTTAGAAACTAACATGCCAAGTAATTGTAGAATATTCGTATTATATTTACACATATAGGAATCAATGAATTGCATTCTCTTCGGATCTTAGAAGTTCTAAAAATACACATTCTACTTTGATACATTTTAAATAAGTTGCTTAGTTGATGCAATGACGTACGTATATTAAATGTCATACGATGATCTTCATGTTTTGTCTTCTGTACATACACACATATACTCCAACAGTGATAAAACATGGCAGTAATGGTAACATGGTTAGAATGTTCCCAATGGTGTTGCCGAAAACTGTAAAAAATAAACATTTCCATGGAAACTATTACTGTCCTTATGAAAATTTTCATAGTGAGAGGGAATATGACGGTCTATGAAAATTTTCATAGTAAGAGGGCATATTACTGTCCTTATGAAAATTTTCATAGTGAGAGGAAATATGACGGTCTATGAAAATGTTCATAGTGAGAGGGAATATTACGTCTTATGAAAATTTTCATAGCGAGAGGGAATATGACGGTTTATGAAAATCTTCATAGTGAGAGGGATTGTACTGCTTAAGAAAATTTTCATAGGATATACGGCTTAGAGAAAATTTTCATAATGAGAGGGAATATGACGGTCTATGAAAATTTTCATAGTGAGAGGGAATATTACGGCTTATGAAAATTTTCATAGTGAGAGGGAATATGACGGTCTATGAAAATTTTCATAGTGAGAGGGCATATTACTGTCCCTATGAAAATTTTCATAGTGAGAGGGAATATGACGGCTACGGTTTATGAAAATTTTCATAGTGAGAGGGAATATCACGGCTTATGAAAATTTTGATAGTGAGAGGGAATATGACGGTCTATGAAAATTTCCATAGTGAGAGGGAATATTACGGTCTATGAAAATTTTCATAGTGAGAGGGAATATGACGGTTTATGAAAATTTTCATAGTGAGATCGATTGTACGGCTTATGATAATTTTCATAGTGACAGTACGGTTTATGAAAATTTTCATAATGACTACTGTTTTTCTCAGAACAATGTTATGAAAATTTTCATAGTGAGAGAAAATATGGACGGTCTAGAAAATGTTCATAGTAGAGAGGGGAATATTACGGTCTATGAACATTTTCATAGTGAGAGGGCATTTGACGGTTTATGCAAATTTTCATAGTGAGATCGATTGTACGACTTATGATAATTTTCATAGTGATAGTACGGTTTATGAAAATTTTCATAATAACTATTGTTTTTCTCAGAACAATGTTATGAAAATTTTCATAGTGACTTCAATATGTGAGTTGCACTGGTGATTGCTGAGTAATTTTCATAGTCAAGTGCAGTCTAAATTTTTCATAACCCTCCTTATGCATATGGGGTCGCTATTTTGAGCAACTGGATTTGCTCAAACAAAACTGGAGCCTGTTACTATGTAAGCTTTCCATTTATTTATGCGATGATCATACTGTAAAATATTTAGATGAAATAGTTATTCAGGTGATGCATTTAATTCATATAAATCATTTACAACTGTCCAGCCTCATTTCATATCAAAACTGTCTGACACAAACACGCGCCTCTATCAGTAATTTACATATTAATACATTAATATATCTGCATAGCGGGCACTCGTAATGTTTAAGACTTGTGGAATAGTTACACAATTATACACTAATTGAATTCCTATAAAGAACAGTTTGCGCATAATAGATGGGACCCCAATTTTAAATATATTACATTTATTATTTGCGGTTACATATTTCTGAAGAAATAGGGTTATTTCGAGTCTCTTAAGACATCAATCAGAGAGTTTAATAGATATAGGATCTTACTTGAGTGATGATTCAATAATTAACCAGTTTAAATCCATTTTATGTAACAAAACAGTCTAAAATGTTTCAAAACATTAATCCAATTTTTCTATACACGTGATTGTATGGAATACGGTATATGGCAACCGTTTGACACGGAACAATAATATAAATAGTTAACAAAGTTAACTATGTATATTTTCGTTCCGTGTCAAACGTTGGCATACTAATTTCGAAAAAAAAGTTCGGATATAATAAGTGTGTACCTTCTATTCATGCATGCTATCTGCGCGCTGTTCCCGCAATTATCCACCGGATACCGTCCATATATTGTCTGCGTCAGTCTAGAACATACCGACACGCGGGTAGCGGCACATTGAGGTACTACCATACGAGGGGTGATCACAAAGTATTGTCAGTCCGCCTCGGTATAGTACATACCAACACGCGGGTAGCGGCACATTGAGGTATACCATACGAGGGGTGATCACAAAGTATTGTCAGTCCGCCTCGGTATAGTACATACCAACACGCGGGTAGCGGCACATTGAGGTATACCATACGAGGGATGATCACAAAGTATTGTCAGTCCGCCTCGGTATAGTACATACCAACACGCGGATAGCGACACATTGAGGTATACCATACGAGGGGTGATCACAAAGTATTTTCAGTCCGCCTCGGTATAGTACATAACGACGAGGGGTGTTCACAAAGTCTTGTCAGTCCGCCTCGGTACAGTACACACCAAACACGCGGGTAACTGCACATCAAGGTAAATGCCATACGAGGTGTGATCACAAAGTCTTGTTAGTCCGCCTCGGTATAGTATATACCAACACGCGGGTAGCGGCACATTGAGGTATACCATACGAGGGGTGATCACAAAGTCTTGTCAGTAAGCGTACATCACAGAATATAATAGAATGTATTGACATAAACTCATACAAGTTTCTCGTCATATAAACAAATACACGTATCATACGTGGCTGTAATTCGAGAAATGGAGATCATGGGATTTGTGACCAGTGCAGCTCCTGGTCACATGGCGCACTCATGTAGCCTGATAGCGATCTATATTGCTTTTTTAGAAGCATGGCGGGTGTTACATTGATGGAATGGCGAACAACGCAGATCCTGATCAGACTGTGCAGGTGCACATGCATTGTAGTGCATGATCTATATTATATTTTCGATTTATTGTATTGTATTGTACTGATGTGTATATCCAAGCAACGACACGAATCCATAGAACAATTACTTACTCGTGTGGCGTATATTACCGTCATAATGGCGACGGCTGTTGCAACTTGTTTCCACCGACACCACATCGGGGAATTCCTGCAACAGAGCCGTTATTCCGGCTTACGTTCCGGATTATAGTTTAGACATGTTCGTCGATCGGGTCCTCGCATTACACTTTATAGAAACAATTGGCGACCTCCCATTGACACCGAGTCGCTATTCTCGATTTACGGAATGGGGCGAGGGTTCCCGATTTTAAACCGGAGAATTGAACATCCTATCTCTGACGCCACTTTCCCTACCACTCGTGGTTGTTACTGGAGAAATGGAGATTAGGTCTAGCATTGTTCAACACCTAGTTCAAACTCAAACTCAAGTTCAACGACAACTAATGGATAGGACTACATGTCGGATTTGTTCCGGGGTTCCACAAACGAACGTTTGTCTGTCATTGGAATCATCGTTTTGACATTGTTTTCGTTTTTATAATTAGAAAATGATGGCTTCTATTTAAAAAACAAACAACGAAAACGATGTCAAAACGATGGTTTGAAAGAAACGACAAGCGTTTATATATTTGAAAGCCGGGTATTTACACGAAAATATCGTGTTCCACATACGACAAATACAAACTATAATCGTGTCTATGCATATCGTTGTGAAAAACGATAGATACATGTATCAGTGCGTTTACCATAATTCATTTTCGTTTGTTTCGTTTGAAACCTTCAACAACAAATATATATTTCGATTGCCTGTGCCTTTCGTATGTAACTTAAAGTTACGTGGTGTAATTACATGTCGCCGAATTACGACCAGTGCAGAAGCAGATCAGACTGCGCGAATACGCAGGGCTGACGTATGTCTACGCTGGCCGCTAATTTCATAAAACCCATTTGTTCTAGTCAATATTTAATCGCCGTTTAATATTCATCGCGTTAAAACATTTGAGATTAAGAATATTGTATAATATATGGGCCACGCTCTGTGAAAACCAGCCTTAATGACAACAAATTCAATTTGCACTTTTTTACATTTTTTGATGCGGACACCTTTCAGAAACAATATGCTGAAAAGAAAACGCAAATATGTTTCATCGTTTTTGTTTTATCTCACTTTTTGTAGCACCATGTGAATCACGCAAGGAAAAAAAGTATCGTCATCGAGACAATGATGTTATTGAATCGCTGACGTTTGTACAATGCAACACAACAGCCTACGGTAGAAATGCGTGTGCATAGACTCATTGACTGTGCTTGCTGTAAACTGTATTTGCTGATAAGTGACACTAAATGTATCTACAAGCGTTAGTATGTATAAGATCAAACATTGAACAGAATAAAACTATGATATGTACATGTAGTGAACAAACCAAAACGCACCACTATCAATGTTAAATCTATAATTAGCCGAAATGTGACTTCGTAATTTGCTACTATCACCAACTTTCACAGATTATGCATATACAGCCGAACCTGTGCTAAAGACCACCTCTGAATAGCAATCACCTGGATGTAAAGGCCACAAGTTTGTTGTCCCAATAGCACAATTGTTATATAAATGACCCTGCGAATAAAGACCACCTGTGAACAAAGGCCAGATTGTTCACTTCCCATGGCTGGCATTTATTCACAGGTTTATACATGTACCTTTATGAAGATACATTGTAATTATTTGAGAATTTAGTTCAGAATCTAATTGACGTTATTTACGTACCAGTTAAGTGTGACGTAATTTAGTGATGTAGAGATTACGTCACTCACCAAAGACCAAACACAAACAACTAAACGACATTCCTGGTGTTTGAAATTGAAACAGTCTGTAGAAATGAATTACCTGAATTTGGTTAGAATTGGGATAGGCCTATGGCTGCACATATCAATGACTTCAGCGCCCGATGGTGTCTAGAGGGTAGTCGGACACCCCCGGGGAGTTTTAAACAAATAAAAAATCGACTTTCCATACCCGACTCTCGGAATTAAATTTACATATCATAAAGCGAGAGGAACGTTTTCCTGTGTAGCCAATATGACTGACGGACGGTCTTATGTACATGTACATGTACCTCGTACTAGCAGATAGGAGGTATATGGGAAAATCCTACGCTGACCCCCACTCCCTCAGCTGCCCACCCCCGCCCCACTGCCCCCCCCCCCCCCCACCTCGCCGAGAGGGCAGATATTGTTAGGTGTGTCCGCTTAAACAAGTTATTGTCTGGGCTACCCGTCTCGATCCTGTCTGTGAATTTACTGCCGGTACGGATTTTTGTATATAAGTTTCTTCAAATTATATAAATGTACACATTTATCAACCGTACTTTGTAGATTCCTTCATATGTTTTAATTTGCGTGACTCACTGACTGATGCCCGCGCGACAGCATGCGTATTTATTTAGTAAGTTGAATGTATAGTTGTTAAAATGGGTTTGAATTTTTGATAATGGGTTTACCATTTGAAAACAAATATACATACATAAACCTGTGAATGTCGGGAAAATGTGGCGATGTGACATACATGATTGTATAATTGTTACAAAATGTTCTGATAAAAATACCTGCAGTAAGCATAATAGTACTGGTGCGTGTATATGTATATCCTCTCGTCGGGAATAATTAATTTGAAATCGAAATTTGCAATTCAATTGTGTTGCGTTTAAGAAAAATTACATTCAACGCCTTTGTAAACAAAGAAATGAGTGGCCAACAAAGCCATGCAAAAAAGCACTGTGGCGTACGTACATGTATTATATTTTAATTCATGTCTGTACACTATATAATCCAGTCAGTGATTTACACACTAAATTTGTACCGACCACAAAATTGCGACATTTGTTTGAAGCGTCTCGTTTGAATTTAGATGCGTTGAATCTGCAAATATAGAATGTGTATATTCCAGGGCGGATTCACGTAGGGGAAAACCCGGCGCGCGCCCCCCCCCCCTAAAATTTGGCGAGTAAAGATATGTTTGCTCTAAAATGCGACATAACGCAGCAAAATGGGGTGTATATATCAACAATATTCCGGAGGGCATACCGCCGGACCCACTAGCAGTCTCCCCAGCTCCGCTTGGTCGACGAACAAACGTTGCTAGTTCGAAAATATAGTAAACTATTTCAAAATTAAGAAGTCCCGCCACACCCCCCCCCCCCGCCCCCCCCCCCCCCCCCCCCCCCCCCGCCCGTAACCTGAAATCCTGGATCCACCCCTGGTATTTGCTTTATATGATTTACACACTTCCGACTAGAACGTCCCTTTGATAAAACAAACAATAAAGCACGCAGACTCTAAAGTAGGACTTCTTATGTAAAGTGTAAATGTTGGAGCCTGATCAGGGTCTGCAATGATTGCAAAAATACTAGTAAAATATATGCCATACATTCATATAACCATATTTACAAATGGTCAATTAAAATAATATTTAACCTTTATCAAACGGCAATCGTACGGCTATGTAATGTAATATTTTTGAAAGTCGCTAAAAATTACGTGACATTAGAAGGTACATGTACATGCAAGTGGTTGCAGATACAGATACAAATCAGTAGGCTACGTCCCTGTGGCCCGTTTCAGTAAACTTCGTACGAGTAAAATGTTCGTAAGTACAACATTAAGATTCCACATTAACAAGGTTTTCCTGTAAACAAGACTTAGGCCCAGTTCTATCCGTGGACAATTGTATCCAGAATACGTGTCCCAGTTGATGAGCCAACTGTTTACATTTTCTTTAATAAAAGTTATGGTTGCGGGCACACTTTCACGTAGAGCGGGGCTGGACGTCGGCACTAACCGCCCCCATCAGTAAACACGTTTAAACCTAAGTCGATATCTTATATTGCGCATGTTCATTTCCACCTGAGTTTTAAATTGGCGACAAACAGCGCAGAAAGAATTGACACTACGAATTCAATCTGTAAACCAAGACCTTTCATAAATATGATAATGCAATATGTAGATCTACGTAACACAACAATTAAGTCATGAATACATGAATGCAGATTTATGAGTGTGTCTACATATTTCGAAAATAAATATTGTATTAAGGCTTGTCACGTTCAAATGAAAGTTAGCGTTACTCATCAAAATGCGTAATACAGTATAATCTATAAATAAATCCCAAAATCGGAATTGGGTTTGTACAGCGTGTACGGTTCCGTCTTAGGCGGCCGAAAACACCATAATTAGTAAAGAGCGCACACATGCGCCCCGGGTTCGATATTCAAGTTGTAAGTACATGTACATGTATATCTGATGGTGGTCGCCAGACAGGATAAGTTTGTTTTCTTTGAGTATTCTGGTTTCAACCCAAATTAAGAAACATGCAGACGCCTCCATCTACGCCGACTACAATTATTCTCGCGTTTGTTTGTAATTGTTATATAAATATATAAATAAAGTTTAAAATAAATATTAGCATTATGATTACATAATACTGATTTTTTTATGTGTTATCTAAATATACCGGTCGTATGGTTATTTAATTTCAAATGTCATTTCACAAGTCGTCCATATAATATATTATAAAACTTATAAATGCAATATGCCCATTTATGTAAAAATAATAGACAAAATTACCTTGAAGGAAACATAAGAAATAAAAGAGACAACTATCTGAACCACAATGAACACAATTGTACAATTCTGCCGCGCATACCCAACATTAAAATATGTATGAGTCGTAAAGCGTACGGCTATAAATAGGACAACTTATTCAATGTTATTGCAATGACGCAGCAATTCTAAGTGGCAACATCCGACTTGACGTTGGTAAATGTATGCGTAACTTTGCGACGTCATTTTCAGCCTTTCATGACGTTGTCATTAAGGCTGATTTTCACAGAGCGCGGCCCTTATATAGTTAGCTCAATGAAGTCGAGGGCTGGAGCAGGTATATAGTAAATACATGGTTAGTGCCGTCGAATATAAAATATATTCGGTTGAGCCTTAGACCAGAACCTGTAAAGTTGTCGGGGCGAAACCGAATATATTTTATATTCGATTTAATTTATACCGCATACTAAACTTAATTGTATTTTGACGTCATTACCTCGTCATACGTCACAAATCTAGCGGCGTCATTCAAAGCAAAATGGCGGCGTCCACGCTAGGTAGATTCGGTATTGTATCTGATTAAATATCCGATTTATTTACGATGAGCTTCAATATTTTCTGGTTTTAGACAGTTGTCATAATAAGCATTGCAATCATCATGGACCAAACTTAATGCATTGGTACCAAACTTAATCGCTTGAACATGCGTGACGTCATGTGTTGACGTCATTCCATCGGCATACGTCACAAATCTAACTACGTCACTCAAAGCAAAATGGCGGCGTCCACGCTAGGTAGATTCGGTATTGTATCTGATTAAATCTCCGATTTATTTACGATCAGCTTCAATAGTGACTGGTTGTCATAATAAGCATTGAATCATAATGGACATACATGTATCCATGTCGTTGGTTACGTCGCATATACTGTAAAAATGGACAAAATTCAACTGAACAGACAGCCATTTCGATTTTAAAATTAGCCGCCATCTTGAATTTGCTGTTCAAACTCACCAATCAGAGGCCGCGATTAGAGGTCAAAGGTGAAAAAATAAAGGCAAAAACGGCACTTCATGTATATTAGGCTACTTCAGGTATATTAGGTTACTTCAGATATAAACAGCATTTATTCAACCCCTTTTATTATGCTACACGGATCAATGGTTGCGGTATAAATGTACGCACGGGATGGAATATACTATTGTCTGTTCCACGAAATGCCGCCCAAAATTAATTGCTATAAAAACATCCCAAACTGGTTATTTTTTATATAAAACAATGTAAAACTATTTTTTAGAAATGTGCCTACTTTTTATTTCAAGAAAATCCGTCTAATAACAAAGTTATTTCGAATAAACAGTCATGGATGGGCTTTTGCCTTATACATTCATTTCACCGAATTGTTGTTGTCGACAATAAAACAAGAAACTACTATTGCAATAATCACTTCCGGTAAACAACAACAACAACTATTATTGCGAACTGAACACAAATTCTTAATAAATTTGTTTATTAACATCATTTTCTGGCATATAACTTAAACAATTTGCATTAAAATATATCAATTAATCATTTAATCTTCATATATTTAGCGAATATCATTCATCCATAAGGTTCCAAGTCGATCCGATACTATTGCTAATAAGTCCTAATGTATTGTAAATTGTGAATGCTAACGAACTTGATTCGATTAAACTTGTGACCTTCACCAACCAATCAGCATTTAGTAAACCAAGTTGTCTGCCGGAAATTCGTCCGGCAAAGAAACTGGCTCACAGGAAGTGACTGTATACTTCCGCCGGAAATGACGTTTATATGGTGTTCCCAAGTCATATCATTAGAGAATGTAGATTTATACCGTTGTCGATGTGCGAGGATATGTGCAATTAATTTTGCGTGGTAGGAACAGCGTGCCAACCTCAGCTTGGCGTTGTCAATAGATACGAAAGCTGTAGCAGATGATGATGACATCATGTTGGAAGAAAGCACCAAATTTGGCACAGTTGTACCTTAGGTGAATACAAACATTTTTAGTGGGGGGTACCCGATTTTAAACGTCAAGGTCAAGGTCAGGTCAAGGTCAAAGGTCAAACAATAGTAAAAAACGGGTATGTTCTATTAATTCATATAATAGTACACAGGAACTATGTTGAATGATGTAAATTGCTGGAATGCATCATCATATGAATTGGCATGATTACACCATTGTCAGCTTTAACAATAAAGGTCAAGGTCAACATACAATTCAAGGTCAAGGTCATTTTGTGTCGAAAATCGTCAGAATTCGCTTAACTTTCCCGCAAACAATCGATAACTGAGGGTTAATTGTTGTTCCTATGTGTTTATTTATATTGCCCATATTGACTGCTGATAAATTTCCTTACTATGGGGTCAAGGTCATATGTTAGAACTCCAGGTCAAAACGATAAACTGGATTCAGAACTATAACAGTAATTAGAATGATCCAAATATTACTTCATCTAATATGCGAAAACCATACGTGATATCACTTTACTATAGAACTTTGATGCGAGGAGTTTATTTTGTGATTAAAGGTCAATGTCAATGTATAAGATCGAGGTCAATTTCAATTTGGCTCAACATTGTGGGGATTCGCTCAACAAACAAAAACTGTCTCAACTAGATGGCCGCGGCCCGCATGTCGCGCACTATGAATGCCGTATGGAGAAATAAAAAAAAATCCAGATGCATACGGACGGACACACATATGGTCGCAAATGGATGATGATTAATCAGTATGTGAAATTTCAACTCAATCCGACTTACGGTTGCAGAGATATCGCACTTTCCGCTTTATCAAACGGACGCGACAAAAATGACGTATATACCTATATGTTGTGCAAAAAAGGTTCACATGTAGCACATTATGGCCGCCAATAACTTACAATATCATTCAAATCAAGTTAACAAGTAGGCCTGCCTAACATAACAAAAAAAAGAGAGTATAATTTCTGACAATTATACATTAGTTACTTCCCTTTGTGATGATATACGCCATTTGCTTTCAGCAGAAAGTTTTGTCGCAGCTGATTTTATACCTGTTTATTACCGGATAGCTGTATTTCCACTGAATGCTATAAGAAGCTGCCAGCCGTATTTCCAGGACATCATGATGTTATAAGAAGGTAATACTAAGGGTAATTCGTTGTTTATGGCCTAACAATGTCAAATTAAACTGGCGCTGACACTCGCTGTGTGAACGAGTAGTATATAAGAGTCACAATGATACCACCACACTCTGGGAGGCACCGGCTACGTGCGGTGCCCCCCACCACATAGTGCTATAATTAATGACTCTTATATACTACTCAGATTTTCCTCCATTTTTATGAGAATATTTATGAGAATGGGAGTAATTTTAATTTTTCAAAACACGAAGGGGGGAGTAGGCATAATTTTAACAAAACACAGGGGGGAGTAAGCATAATTTTTTAAAAACACACCTACGTTCGGCGGGTATGTATGAGAACATATTTTTCATCAACCGCGAGACCATATATTTATGACATGAGAAGATACACCCTATTAGAGATAAGAATCCCTATGTTATACTCAGTATATATATAACATAATGGTCTAGTTAAGTGTGCGTGGTTGAAGACAGGTAGTCACGAGAGATGTTTTCGTACCGGTATTTACGAATAATTGCAAACATCAACCGTGCATGGATGCGAAGAGGTTCCGTTTCGCCTCGCCCATGTCGGCATTGTGGGTAGGGACCAAAGCCGAGTCATTGCTATGTCCACCATGCGGTGGCACTCAGGCTACTCATCGAATGGCTAACAAGGGATTACGTGCTCGCAAGTATTATCGTTTAGTAATAATTCAAATCGGAAAGTCAGTTAGAAAGATAGAATCGATCTAATAAGTCACGGTGTTTCTACAGCATTAAAACACTGTAAAAAAACATTATCAAACTAATTTTATAAAATTGGAAATTGAACAGAAAAAACAACTATTAGAGAAAATGGATAATACAATACAATTGGAATTGAAATTTTTTAATAACTGTGTTGAAGAACTTTACGAAGAATACGGGGGTTATAGTCCTATATATAAATTCTATAAAATGAGAACACTAGGCGATATCGAATACATGAAATATCAGCGTAATTTATTACGCTCCGATAAAAACGTTGCATTTACAATATTATACCGACAATTATGTGAACTATACAAGAGGCAAATACAAACATTAAGACGGATAGTGTGTATCGGATATGAAACTAAGGTGTATTATTTAAAAGTGTTAAAACCCAACGATTCGTTTACGAATGTACATTTCTACGATATCGCTTATAAAGAAATTGAAAAAATTATTATTGAACAGCAATGTTGATGCTAAGACAAATAACATCATGACAACGGTCGGAGTTGTCTGCTCATTTTTTTGTAAACTGGTAATTTATTTTTCATCAACCTCAAGCGGCCGGAGTTGTCTGCCCTTTTTATTTTTTTTTTGTAAACTGGCAATTTAGTTTTCATCAACCTCAAGCGGTCGGACTCCGAACGCCGTTGTCAGCAGTTGTTTACCATAGCGACCACATTTGTAGGGATAGAAATAAATAAATAAAAATGTTTAGCTCCAACCGCGGCGCGAACCCACGACCCTCGTCTCTATAGAGTATCTCCTTAACCCACAACGACCACGTAGGCTGTTATGATAAACATTACCTAGTGTTGTACAATGTTTCAATTACACGGGTTATGAACCATGCGTAAATTGATAGCCAAGGTAAACAGACAGTTATTTATAGCCGAGTGTATCAATTTACACAGGTGATTACAGTGTAATCCTCGACTGAATTTGTTATGCGATTACGGCGTAATTCTCAGTGAAAACACATGTTGTATAGGTATGTAAATTTGTTTACTGCACCAATATAATTAATAATTTTGAAAAAATTAGGAAAATTAAGAAAATTAGAAAATTAATTATTTTTTAAAAATTATTTTATAAAATATCACAATGGTGCTGTAACATTTCCTCCGACTTTATCTCCAAGTTTTACCCTAAATTTATCCCAATCAGTACACTCAATTTTGGGCATGGTGGCGCGCGCCTTGATTCTTATATCATTTTTTAATTCTTCATATCTCCCATTTCTTCCACCACGGATTCAAACTCTAAATTTGATATTTTCTTATCGGCCAACGCTTTGGACACCATAACGTCGATGCTATTTTTCTTAGACCTAGCGAGAACGGATATTCTATCATGTTTTCTACTTTTTTTCTCGAGTTTTCCACCCGCCGCCCTAATACCATACAAAGTATTCCAGATAAAACGGTAATTCCACTCAAAACCCCTGCAAGTGGAACCATTACAATTGTAGATAGCGTTGCAGCAGTCCCCGCACCACTCATTACAGATAAACTTGCCAGAACCGTACTAGATGCTTCAGCTATGTTCACCGCGCGCTTATGTTTGTTAGCGTGTCTTTTTCTATTTGCACATTCTCTAACTAAAATATCCTGCATAGCGACGATATTATTCAACCTAAAATCTGAAATTCTTTCGTTAATTGGATATAGTGTTGGTGGAGTGGTATTGAGAGTTGGATACAGTGTTGATTGAGTGGTATTGAGAGTTGGATACAGTGTTGATGGATCGGTATTGAGAATTGGATACGGTGATTCGTTCATATTTAAATTTATTTCAATATATTAGTATTTTACAAATTAAGTTCAATTAACAATGAGACAATAGTGGAAGAACTCTCTTGGTCAGCGATTTTCGTAACAAAGTTAATAACACTACCTTCGGAAAGTCTAATTAGATCGTCACCGGCGAACGAAACCACCGACGAACTATCTCCAGCGCGTTTAGTGACTCCAATTGCCCGTTCTTCCCCATCTACTACGAGATTTATCGTGACCTCGCCACAGGTTTACCATTAGCATTAACCGAGCAGACCGCCATTCGGACAACTTCACCTGCAGTTGTCATAGTGTATCCCCCACATTTATTACTCGCTTTGGCACCGAACGAATATTCAGGGAGCCCCTCAACCAATGAGCCCCGCTTCTCAGCCCAAACTGTTATCACACGTTTTTGTGTTTTCATTGTTCGCACTATTCCGGCAAGCGCCTTGTTTGAGGTATATGCCTCAGTACGAATCTTATAAGAGGCCTCCTCAAGAGATTTGGTCGCGGCTATACGATCATGTTTCAGTTTATGGGAAACTTCGGTTATCTTTCCGTCTAGTTCGGTAAGTGCCGCTTCTCTGCTGAGAGAGTCCTCTAACCGCAACGCACCATATGCCTCCGTAATAGTCGCCTGGTGGCCTTCTAGTGCTTTTTCAACACCCGACCGGGCATCTTTTCGAAATTTGGTTATTTTTTTGTCTAGGTCAGTAAGTGCCGCTTCTCTGATGAGAGAGTCCTCCGAGCGCAACACCTCATAAGCCTTCGCAAGGGCCGCCTGGTGGTCTTCTCGGACTTTATGAATACCCAACCGGGCCTCCTTTCGAAATTCGGTTATTTTTTCGTATATGTCAGTAAGTGCCGCTTCTCTGTTGAGAGAGTCCTCTGAGCGTAACGCCCCATAAGCCTCCGCAATGGCCTCCTTGTGGTCTTCTCGGACCCCCTCCCCCTAACCCCCTACCTGGTCTCTTTCAGAAATTCGGCTATTTTTTCGTCTAGTTCAGTAAGTGTCGCTTCTTTGCTGTGAGAGTTCTCTAAGCGCAACGCATCATAAGCCTCCGCAATGGCCTCCGCAAGGTTCGACTGGTGGTCTTCTCGGACATTATCAGTACCCGACCGGGTCTCTTTTCGAAATTTGGTTATTTTTTTATCTAGTTCGGCAACCGCCGCTTCTCTGATGAGAGAGTCCTCTGAGCGCAACACCTCATAAGCCTTCGTAAGTTCCGCCTGGTGGTCTTCTCGGGCTTTCTCAATACCCGACCTGGCCTCTTTTCGAAATTTGGTTATTTGTTTTCCTAGTTCGGTAAGTGCCGCTTCTCTCTGATGAGAGTCCTCTGAGCGCAGCGCATCATAAGCCTCCGTAATGTCCGCCTGGCGGTCTTCTCGGACTCCCTCAATACCCAACCGGGTCTCCTTTCGAAAATCGATTATTTTACCGTCTAATTCAGTAAGTGTCGCTTCTCTGATGAGAGAGTCCTCTAAGCGCAACGCATCATAAGCCTCCGTAAGGTCTGCCTGCTGGTCTTCTCGGACTTTATCAATACCCAACCGGAAATTTGGTTATTATTTTACCTAGTTCGTTTAGTTCCGTATGCGTTTCTTCACGACTTTGTGTATTCACAACCAGGGAATATTCTCTAAGTTGTGATAGTAGACTCTTATGAATCTCGTCCGTGGCCATCGATATAGTTCTATTGATCAAGGCCTTTGTTTTTTGGGTAGTTAAAAAGTCGCCCTCTGTCGGGATGAATCCCCCTTCTGCCGGTTCCAAATTCTTTGAATTTGTCACCCAATCGGAAGAACTACCTGGTCCGTATATACTCATTTTCAATAATGTTGATAATATATAAATTACGAACATGCGTTTAATTCTAAATAATTTTCTTAATTTTTTCAAAATTATTAATTAATTTGAAATTTCTAGGACGACCGAAATCGGGTAATCGTTCTTCAACTCTCGCCCTTTATCATCAAGAATAGAAATCTGCAACTCGTGGATGTGTCCCGATTCCAAAACTTTCATCTCGGGGTGTGGGAAGTCTAAGGTCACAGTCTCGCCATAGAAACAGTCGCTGGCGGGCACGGTTTTCAGTAATGTGCTGGGGGATCCGTCTACCGTGTTGTACGATGTGTTCACCCGATCAAGGTGCACCCCGAGAGTTTTCGTGAAGGCGAAGTTTACTGGGGTCGTGCCGACGTGATCGTGCCGACGTGATGACCCACGGGGAAGACAAATCTCGCCGGGTGCACAAACCATTCATCCTCGTTGTTAGGGGGTGCATATTTAAATCCTAACATTGAGGCCAACCCCGGTGAGATCCATAAACGCTTCTCAACGGACAATGTCGCAAGCCCCGTGGCTTTTGAGACTGCGAGAGTGCCAATATCAGGAAACTTCGCCGCGATAAAAGCTTTGAGATCTCCGAATCCCCAAAGGCCAGGAAGTAATTCGGCACTTGTGAGCAGAAGGCGTTTAGTCCCATACCCCACCATTGGACCGCCCTCGCCCACACCAGGGCCGATAGTATCTTGGACAAATCCGGACTCGATAGACTCTAACGTTTCAACGTTTTTCCACCCAACCGTGAAGGTGATTGATCTAAGGCCTACCCGGCGTTTTCCGCAGCAGTTGTCTATTAATTTTTGAAGTTCACAACTCTCTTTTTGAACATTAGTGATAGTAGAAAACATAATAATATCTTTCAATGGATACCAAAGCATTTAGCTTTAACTCTAATGTAAAGTACGCGGTCGGAGGTAAATACACGCAAACAGACGTTGTTAACCGCCTTGTACACCCAACCGTAACGGTTAGACCGGACAGCGGCTTTGCCACCAATTTTCCTAAAATCTTTGAACAATATAGGCTTCCCCCAAGATTACAACGATGAAGGCGGTAAACGGGTGGAAAGCAACACCGATGCAGTTTTGGCAGAACCAAATAAATTTCGCTGTATGGTGCGCAACAGCCGGGTGTGGAGTTTCACATAAAGACCATCTGACATCCAAGAATGTCATGCTCCGAAGTGTCTACAACTTTCAAGCGTATTATACTATTAGGAGGATTCTCAAAGAACTAGGTGTTTCACTACCTCAAGACGACGCCTGGGATCCCATTTCCAACGCATACGACCGTATGGCGTTTGAAAGACTGTGTAACGAATTTAACGTTTCAAAAGACGCGGACTGGAGACAGAAAGCATTTCCTACCAGCACCGGCCTCGGGGACGTTCTCATTCACGGCCAGTCTGGAAATTGGGCACAGACTGATTTTAGACACGATCACTCCGGTGACCACATCGTCAGTCGGAATGCCGGGAATTTTGACCCCGCGGCGATGACATTCGGGCCGGAAGTGTCTGGAGGTCGGCACTGCGGCGTGTTTTCTTATAAAATGTTACCTCCGAAACTGGCTCACGTCGATTACATACAGCAGGCTGCTGAGGTTCAGAACGCGTGGGGTACATTTATGTTAGATACGGGTCTAGGGTTCACGCAGGCTGGGGTTACTCTCAACGACTCCATTCGCACGTACGTCTGGGCCATCCTCGGCGCACAGAAGCAAACTCGCAGTTCTATACTGGGCACGGGAACAGCGTTTGATGCACAAAAACAATTCTTGGCACTTGTAGAGGACACCATCTCAGCTAGGGTGGACCTGGAGAAGGTGATCCAGAATTATCAAGACGTTTTGCAGAATGCCAGCACCCCAGTAGACTATGTATTTGGAATAGGTCTTTATATGTCACCGAGCAATATGATACTACGAGACGACCCGGTTGACGGTTACAATAATCAAATCGTAATCGCCACCGCCAATCAAAAAATCGGCCACAACGGTAACGTGAACACGGATATCATCAAGCGCACCCCCAACATGATCGGGTTCAACAGTGGAACCGATTTCATAAAACACAAAATGGATACACCTCCCCCAATTCGTAAATTGAACCCAGTACCCCCAATTCGTAAATTGGATGCACCATCGAGTTCCATCAACAGACCAATCGCGATTGGAGAAACACCAATAAACCGTAGATTGGGTGAAATTGGAAGCACAACACACCAGGAGGAGAAATTAGGGCTCGTCATCGCCCTCGTGGCGATCGGATTATTTACGCTTTGGTTGTAGGAACTCTCTGGCGAAGAATAGTAGGAGACCGGTGATTGCCACGATTAAAGCCCAGGTATTTTTGGCTAGCCATCCGGCCGTTTTTATTTGATAATATAAGATAGCAAGTAGAAACGATACTTCCGATCAGTCCAGGTAGTGCGGCAGCCGCCTTTCCAGCTAATTTAGCCAGGAGACTGGCGAGGGCTTTTAGTTGTTTTTTTACCCACTCCTTGGCTCCACCGGATGGAGCGGGTGCTGGTGCTGGCGCGGGTGGTGGCGCCGCACCACCAGTGAAAGCTAGAACTATGGTCGATATAGTCATGCTGATAGCAACGAGGATGCTTGCTATCGTGACACCCTGCTCTCTGAACAGAGTGCGAAGACGCTCACCGAGTGTCGTGTCCTCGTGCAGAACCCTCGAGATTGTTTCGCGGATCCGACTTATTTGTGTGCGGAGAGCCTCACGGTTAGCTGAGGCGGCCTCCAAGCGAGCTTCTCTTTCGTCCCGCAAAGACCGCAGTCGTTCGGTGATCCGCTCGGTAGATTCTCTATCGTCACCGGCTTCCTCCAGTTTTCTTTCTTCTAGCGCGATATGTTCATCCAGCGCCGTGAGTTTGGAGAGGTTAAGGACCAGGTCGCCCCGGACCGTTTGTAGAGCCTTATCGAGTCCACGGAGTTCTCGAAGAGGTAACGGTGGGTCATCGTTGAGTATTTCCCCCAATTGCGATTGGACGCTGAATCGTGTTAATAACGTCGGTGGCTATTTGAGGGACCTCGCTGAGCTCGACCGTTTCTATCACGGTGGCCGTCTTCGCTATAGTTTCGTCGGTAGACTGTAGGGCCTCTACAGCGCGGGCCGGCACAATTGTTTTACCCCTCTTCCAATCCGTGAAGCCTAGTTCGTTCTTTATGATTTCGCCACCGCCCCGGTTTCCGGCAATGGTGTTTAGCGATAGGGGTTTTCCGGTCTTCATGTTGATGATCGGGATATTTGATGATTTTAGTCGCAATCTACTGTTCAGATCCAATTCGAATTTGGAGTAGTCGCGTCCGACAGATGGGACCAGACCTTTTTCTATCAAACTGTTGTAGTAGTCGTTTACAGCTCCCTCGAGTAATTCCCGACTTTGACCAACGCTGCTAGTAGCGCCACCTATTTCATCCAATTCACTAATTGGAGGAGGTGTTTTGTCGAAGGTTGTGATGGAATCCTCGAAGTTATCATCATCATCATCACCATCGAGGTAATCGTCTTTGCCGATTTCATCCATGTCAGCATCGTAATCAGCCATCTTTAATAATTTTTGTACAAAATTAATTATGTATTAAAGACAAAACCATACGGGTTTAATAGTTTGAAAAAAATAAGGACCTATGGAAGACGGCGCAAGAGTGCGAAAATGCGGTCTATCAGGGTATTGACACCAGCCGAAATAGGAACGTAACCAGACTTAGAATCGGGGCTGGTAACAAGGTAGATGGCAACGCGAGCGACAACGCAGTCGCGGGCGCTTACGGCAACCGCTTCTACATCCCGCTCGACTTTGAGTTGCTGGAGAGCCACATGCCCTACTATCAGAGTGCTTTGGCTGACCGCTTCGAATACGAACTAACGTTCAACGACTACGGCCGAGTTCTCATATCCACCGACGTGTTATCAACGTATACGATCGATAATGTTTCGCTGGAGTACGACATGGTCACGATGCCCGAACTCGCGCGATTGATCAGAACACAGTACTCCGGGCGCGTTGCCATACTTTACGACCGAGTTCTTCGCCATCGCAAGATGACGAAAGACAAAAGCGACACATTGTGGAATATTAATGTCAACGTACCCGCCTGCTCGATGAAAGGTATACTGATGCTGTTCGAGGAGGCTCGGTTGTCGCTCGGTGCTAGAAAAACCGACAGATTCTATAACCCCAAAATCACGAAGGTAGAGGTGACGATCGAGGGTGTCCCCAATCAACTCTACAGCGCGGGTCTTCGCGCGCACCAGCAGTGGGATGAAGTAAGAAAGCAGTTTGCTGCCGGCTCTAAGCGCTCTCCGGAGGTTGCAGCAGTTGCCAAAGACCTGCAGCTCTCGGCCGTCTCCCTCGCGGAGTTCCTGAATACCAAATACGCGTTATGGCTAGACATGCGAGCCAGCGACGATGACCAAATACACGGTAGCGGACGCCAAGTTGAGAACGCTAGTGAGGGTGTGACGATCCAGATAACCAAAGAGGCGGACGGAGCCGGGCCATTGAACGTGTACTTATATATAATTACAGACGCACAACTGAACATCGAAGATGGCCGATACGTATCAGCGATCTACTGATTTAATAAAAAAATCATCTAACGATTTATTAATAAAAAAATCATCTAACGATTTATTAATACATAATTCTAAAGAATTAATTAAGAAATCTAGCAATCAATACCAATTCACGATTGGAGATGCCCACTCTGCCATAATATGTGGGCAGACAGGATGTGGAAAAACGGTTTTCATCCTCGACTTGCTCGAGGAGTCCTACCGCGATGCCTTTCGTCACATTGTGATCCTATGTCCCACTGTGCTGCACAACGATACTTATCAGCGGCGCCCGTGGATATGGACCGACCCTGAGGTATACGTTATTGACCCCGGTGACAGGCTTCACGATTGGTTGCGTGGTTTATACCAAAGATTCCAGGGTGAGCCCACCCTATATGTGATTGACGATTGCTCGGCAAAGGCGGCGATGACCAAAAAGAAGGACATGCTCTCAGAGCTCGCATTTTCTGGCCGCCATGCGAGGCAAAGCGTATGGATCTCCACTCAAAAATACAACGCCGTCCTCAAGGATGTGCGTGAGCAAACGAAATGGGTCGCCCTCTTTCACTGCGAGGAGCGCCTGGAGGTTCGACAGATGCTTTCCGAAACTAAGCACGCCAAGCTTCTGCTAAAGACTGATCAACCAACTGCTTACAAAGTTATCAATTAATTAATAATTAATTTTAAGAAAATTATAAAATTTGGAAAATTGCAAAGTAATAAGCTATTGCAATGCTTAACAATGCTTAGCAATTGCTGAACAATGCTGAACAAATACTGAACAAATGCTGAACAAATGCTTAACAATGGTTAACAATGTTAACAATTTGGTGCTCCGCTGCGAGCTTTGTTGCGAGAATAATGGTGATCATAAGTATCGGGTGGTGCGCTTGGCAATATGTTAAAGTAATGAGACTTGTTAGAATAGTTAAATTACTAATTTTGAAAAAATTAAGAAAAATGAACTGCGACGAACTTCTTGATCAGCTAATGGAAGAAACCTCAACTCCGACTGCCAACATTCTGAAAGATAATGAAACATCAACTCCGACAGAGCAATCGGGATCAACTCCAACGGCAGTTGGTATTGGGTTGAGTGCAACGACTCCGAATGAAAATGCGGCGCGACGCGAGCGTCTAGCTGCGCTGGTTGCTGGGGGACAATCGGAGCATTATCTCGGTAGGCGTCTCTCAGTTTGTCAGGTGGATAAGATGTCAGATGCTGAGATTGATAAAATGTATGTGCGATACGAATCCAAATTGGGAGCAGAGATGACAAAAACTCTTGGATCGGCGGCTATTCATTTGTACGCTACCGCCGTTAGTATACTTCTCCCTATACCAAACACCGAAGGGTTGATTCACGATCTAGAGACTGACCCTTTTATAGGACACACTCTTAGAACGGCATGCTGCTCAATTGATCACAAGTTTTGAATGTACTTAGCTCCACTGACAACCGCGTTGACCACGGGTAAACACTGTCAATTTGGACATATATGCCCACGAACTATAAGCTCTAATATTAATACAAAATATAATTTTGAAAATGATGACACAAGACACACACACGAGAGTGACGGAGTTGAACCAGATTGTTCCAACACAATCGAACCCGAGTGTTACTCCGCCACTGGATGACATACCGCATATAAAATATCCCAAAAGACAGGCAGCTGGGCGGGCGGCGGCTGCCACCCGAAAAGTTAAACAAGATAAAATACTCGCCGAGCTTCGAGAGGCTAAACAGTCATTGCAATCTGGGACGGAGACAGCAAAACATCTAAAGACAGAGCAATCGGGTTCAACTTCAATCCCGATTGGGTTGAGTGCAACAACACCCCCAATTCACGAATTAGAAGCACACCCAAATTCTTTGAATTTGTCACCCAATACCAACTCCAATTCACGAATTGGGGGTTGGAATTGGACTGAACCCCAATTCACGAATTGGAGTTGGTTTGTTGGTGGTGGTCTGGCAGTTGTTGGTGCCCTGTGTGTGTGGAAATACCCGCTATTACACCAATCCCGATTGGAAAAACAACCAGCCAGTGTTCAGAAGAAAGTTACGAAACACCAATCGCGATTGGATGCGCCCCATTTAAACATTGATCGCGACCCCTTTTATAAGCATATAAGCAATAATTATAACAATGGCTGAACAAGATGGTAAAATGTTAGTGAATGCGCTTTATCACGCCGTGGTGATATCGGGTTTCAGTATCGGGTATGCTCGACTATCAAAGATGGCCCTAGGAGGATCCGCTCCCAAATTGGACTTTACTGTTAGAGACTTAGGGCTCGCGACCTTAGATGTAGCGGCCGCAGTTTGGACCCGAGATTATCTAGTTAAAGCTGGAATTCTACCAGCTAACATATGGAAATAAATGGCTTCGATCGGAATAATGATAGGTGGTGCCCTTGTAAACGCATTGGCGTTCAGCGGTAGCAACTTTATATTCTCGAAAATAGGAAAATCGGACGTGGAGGAGGAGCGCAAGCGTCACGATTTAGCTGTAGAACAACTCAATAGCGCAAAGGAAGCGTGGTCGAAATAACGAACCGCCCATCTGGACTGGGTCAACGAAGAGCTGCGCCGTGAGAATCACTCTGCGCAAACTTTCCATAACGTCGAAGAAGCCAACCGCGAGTACGCGCTGGCATATCCACAGAAAAGTCTCGATCCAATGGATCGTGAGCCACAACTTTCAGATTTCTATGTACCGTCAGAGGCCCAAAAAGACCGCGAGATCGCGTTCATCGTCGTGGGAATGGGTGTGGTGGGGCTCGTCGGCTACTATATAAAATAATTAATTAATTAATTAAAACAATTTTTTTTTATAAAAATATATATATAGAACGATGTTAGTTGACGAACTTTATTACGCTATGATCGATGTAGGCTACACTGCCCAAAAACATCGTTTACCTGGTGCAAAGAGTATGATTCGTCTGGCCCGTGAGTCTCTCGAGACGTGGAGCGAGGAGAAAAAAAACCGGCCACCCTTTTCGCAAAGCGGATGTTAGATTCCTCCGAGTTAGATTCCCCTCTCCTGTTCCAACCCAAACGTGATTGGGGCTGCAGCGACACTTCCAACAAAGGTTTATTATTAACGACGCAGTTACCGGACGAACTGGCGAGGGCATGTTGGAGATTGTCCGATATATTAGAATGAACACGCGCAAACTTGATACCAAACCCTCGGTTCGCTTAGCGCGCAAGCTGTCGAATACATACTATAGCCCACGCGGCTACTGGAAGGGGCTCGCGGCCATCAAGAACCTCGCGGCGGCGACCAAGGTTTCAGAAAATGCAGTCAAGGAATGGCTCAAGAAGCAGGCCATCTGGCAGATCTATTTACCCGCGCCTCACAATATTCCGCGCCCGAAATTCGACGTGCCGGTGCCGAACCAAGTTCACCAAGCGGATCTCCTGTTTCTGCCTCACGATCGCGTCGGTCGCAAGACGTACAAGTACGCACTGTTCAATCGTTGACGTAGCGAGTCGTTATAAGGGGGTGAGCCGTTGGCACTAAAGAGTCTAAGGAAGTGGGCCGAGGCTCTTTCCCGAATATATAAGAGGAGTCCTCTCAAATGGCCGAATCTTCTCCAGGTCGATCCCGGCCGCGAGTTCATGGGCGCGGTCTCTCATCTATTGTCTAAGCACAAAGTTTCTATCAGACGCGGCCGCGTCAACATCCACCGGGACCAGGGGATCGTGGAACGCTTCAATCGAACCCTGGCTGAGAGACTGTTCGGACTCCAATATGCCAAATAACTTGTAGACCCTCATTCGCGATCGACCGAGTGGGTGGCCAGACTGCCCGCCGTGGTCTCCGCACTGAACGGAGAGGTGACCAGATTGATAGGTAAGAAGCCCGTAGATGCCATCAAGTTTGAAAGGGTGACGAGCAAGCCCTCTGCCGTCTCGCGCGGGCGACCCATTGGTTTAGAGGAGCAGCCGCTTCCATCGGATGTTGACGTCCGGTACCTCTATCAACCGGGAGAGCTTGAAGGTGGCAGCCGCCGCGCGACTGATCCCGTGTGGTCTCTGAATGTATATCATCTAGATAGATCTATTACCAAACCTGATGAGCCCGTGCTCTACTATTTGGCTGATGGTCCATCTCGCGGTTTTGTTCGCGAAGAACTTCTTATGGTACCTTCTGACACCCAGCTACCCCAGGATTGTTAGAGTCTTTAGTATTCTATCCTTTTTCAGAGTTCTTTTTTTTACCTATCCTATAGGCTCTGTGTGCAACCCGTCTTCCATCACTCTCCTCTTGTCGTAGTACGCCGACAACCCCAACGTCTCCTGCCTGTACGTCTTCATCACCACGCTAACCATTCGGAATCCCCTGTTCTCCGCCATATCCCTACCCCCTTCGAGAGCACTCTTGTATCTTCCCCAAGTCAGATCGTTAGATCTCTTCGACATCCCCTTGGCTGAGTGCTTAGATGTTCCGTCACCACTCACGTAGTAACACTTGCTACACAGAGCGATGGCTCTATCTCCCTCGAATTCCAGCTTGAACAATCCCGAAGTTCTGTTGCTCTACGCGTCCCACGCCAACCACTCGGTCTTCTCCTTATTGAACTTTCTCTTCATCTTCTTTCTCACCACCTCCGCCAACGTCTCCTCAGACACCGCGAAGTACATACTGTCAGTGTCCATCTGTATAAGTTCGAAATCTCCGCGATCCAAGTACTTGTCCAAGAAGTCGTAGTAGAACTCCAGCATCCGGAGCTTGGCCAACTGGTAGACCGCTATGCCACACTGAAACGGTCTGTTGATCACCACTCGAGTCTTCCTGCTCGATATCTCGTAAGCCTCCCCAATCTCCTCCAGGTCTTCGAACCACGCCGACCTCAGTGCCCGGTCGACAGTCTTCTCATCCTTCGTATATGTGGTGTTCAGGTGTCTCTCTTGTGCCTCTATCAGCTTGCCACAACACGCGTTGCCAACCAGTTTGAATATCTCCGCCAACACCGCCTTGCTCTTGTCTACGTCCCCCGTCCGTCTGGCAGCGGTGACCTCTTCCACGAACCATTGAAACGGTTTGCCGGGCGTGTAGTCTACCACCCTATGCACCGCCTTGATGATCAGACCGTGCTCCAGATACCACTTTAGCAGTGGGGAGTATATGATCATCTTCTTGGCGGACATTACCCCCACGAGCTTTCTCTGTCCTTCGACCCTTTTCCTCCCGGTACCGGCCAGGTAGTCCTTCATGTGCTGCGGAACCTCGTTCTCATCGATTTCTCGATTAACAAACAGCGGTGACATTTCCGAGAACTTGTCTCTCAACGTTTCCGGGACCTCTATATCCAACTCCGCAAATCCGAACCACTTTTCACTCCTGACCTTCCTCACGAAACAGTCTATATACGACTGTCTTTCCGGGTCGTCAAACGTCCATATCGTCTCCTCCCCGCACGGCATGTCTTTCGACAGGGTAGACAGATACAGCGCATTGGCGTCGTACCCCATCACCGCCTTGCACATCTTCTCCTCCCGACTACCTACCTGACCCCTGATCGTCGACCTGCCAGCCTCTGCGTATCTGGAGAACACTATGGACGGACCACCGACCAATCCCTGCTTCATCATCTCATAAGTTTCAGACTTCGGCGACCACAGCTCGGGCGTGTCCGCCTTCCCATCGATCGTCCCACGAAGTAGGTACTGAAGGGAAACACCGGGCAGAGACACAGCATCCTTGAGTATATCCACACCTCTTCCTCTGTAGAACTCCGTCATCTTAGTCAGAGCCTCCAGGAACGGTCCGACATCCAAGTCGTTGTAGTGTTGCAACCATTCCTTGAACGTCTTCATCCCATTTTCTTGGAATACCTTCTTACACTCTTTCCACTCGGACAACGACAGTAGGAACTCACCCTTCAACTTCGAGTACCCCTCGGGATAGTCTGGCAGCCCCGGATGGTCGAGCTTGTCCGCGCTATCGAACCACTCGTACGGGAAGTGAGACTTTATCGTTTTACAGTCGTACGCCTTAACCCACCGGTCGTACGTGGTACCGGGTCCCAGATACTGGATGATGTCGATAAATCTAAACTTCGGGGTAAACAGAAACATCGTCGTGCTGGCTCTCTTTCCGACCATCACCTTAGTCACGGTGGTCGACAACTTCTCGACAAAGTACTGCTTGATGAGGTTCAGGTCGTACCTGCTACAGTTGAACCCCACCACCGGGACTTGGTCAATCCAAGAGACAATCTTTGCTTGCTGAGACTTCGATAGCATATCTATATCGGCCGGCAGATACTTCTTCCTAACCCCCTCCCTGATTGCCTTGCCTCTCATCTGTAGCTCGGTCACGAACTTCTCGACTAGCGTGTCAGGATCTCGTTCGCAGATGTGGGTTATCCCTTCATGCATCGTATCCCCCAAAGACACAGATATAGGAACGTGCTCGACCTCGAAGGTCAGGTCTTTGGTAGGTTGAGTGGTTTTTGACTTGTCGAGATACGCCTCGAAGTCATAGACTATCTAGTGAGGGTACAGAGTCGTCTCCTCCTCGCGCGGTGATTGTGGATAGTAGGTATTCACCTCATTCAACCACTCGCACTCCCACATCACCACCAGCTCGTAACCCTCATCCCTTATCTTGGCGTCTTGAATGTTCGTCCTCTTGTACAGCGATCTCGCGTTACCTCTCATGCAATGCCTCGGACACCCGTGCCAGTAGCATCCGTGAAACTGAAACACGGTTTTAGTCTCGTGACAGTAACCGTCGACCGGATCGCCGGCCACCCACCTCTCACCACCGTGACCACAGTCGGCGTGATGTATGTGTTTTCCCACCCTCTCCTCTTCTCTGTTCAACCATTGAATCGACCTCGCGCTCGCTGATCCCTTAGGATAGAACGCCTTCTCGTAGGCCGACTGCGGTCTCTCTACCCTCTTACCTGGACATGTCACCACGGTCTTCCCACCCATGCAGGTGGTCGCGTGCCTGTGCATGTTACACGACTTTGTGAACCGTTGTTGGCATCCGGAGCACCCGTACTCGTTCGTCATCTTGCTGAGGTTCGTTATGAGGAACGAGTGACCTCCAAACATTCCTATCGTCATTGTCTTCTCCCCTTCTCCCCAACCGCGTCGTAGTTTGCCGGACACTTCATTAGGTACCACACTCCCTCATCGGTGGGCTCGTAAACGCGAATTCCCATCTTGAAGTGCTCTTCGACCTTCTTAATATCTTTCAAGGGAATTCCCTTACTATCCGTTATCGTGACCGAGATATTCGTTAGCTAGAGTTCGTGCATTCTCACAACAGCGGTCTGGTCTCCCTCCACGGTGGATGGCTATGCACCTAAACAGACACAAGTAGTCGTCGTACTTGTCGACGGAATACATTCCCTTTTTCTGTCTTAACCAGTCTGGGAGTTTTCCCACTCCCATGAGAAGTTGTTGAGCTTCGATGATCATCTTCACCTCGACCGATATCCAACGAACGAAGGTCCATTTTGTGTTTGGTCTATCAACTTTGTCGATGTCCATTCGACCTTTCTCTCTATCGGATATCCAACTCTCCGCTTTGGAAATCTCGTTTATCCACGGATTGCCCTTTGATTGTTTGTGATAGATCATCGTTTCGTCGTTCTCGATGTTCCTAATACGATACGAGCACGAATACCTCAGATAACACGCCGTGGTCATCTCTGGACGAATTTTATTCATTATGCGATTAGCGATCTCCCCATCTACCCCCTCTCGAAAGTCCATACTATCTTCCTCCTACCCCTATCAACAGTTTCCCTAACTTCGGCTTCTTCGGCGAGAATCCTGGGACCCTCCTCCACCAAAGCTCTGGCGATATCTCTCCTACTCTTAGGAGGTCTCCCAACCAACCCTTGATAAATCTTATTGTAGTACGCCTTGAATAGTGGTTTTCTACGCGCGCTGGGATCTTCTTTTACACGCTGCGCGTAAGCAGTAGCGCGCAGACTGGCCGTCGTCTCGTTCTCCAATTTCTTGGAGCGTTTTTCAGGGTCAGCGGGCAGTCGTCCGGTCGAAACCGCACGTCGCAGCCTCTCCTCGTAGACGACGGCTCGCGCGTCACTTATCCTATCTGCTATATCTTTCTTGAGTATCAAACCTCTTAGGGAAATTCCCCAACTCTTAGCTTGCTCTCTCATTTGCTTTATGGTAGACATTATACTGAGTATAACCAATAGATTTTTATCTTCAAAAGGGTGTAAGTTTATATTTTATTTGTAATAAATGTATGACAGATTGCTGTAATATACTGAGTATAACATAGGGATTCTTATCTCTAATAGGGTGTATCTTCTCATGTCATAAATATATGGTCTCGCGGTTGATGAAAAATATGTTCTCATACATACCCGCCGAACAGTAGGTGTGTTTTTAAAAAATTATGCTTACTCCCCCCTTTGTGTTTTGAAAAATTAAAATTATGCCTACTCCCCCCTTCGTGTTTTGAAAAATTAAAATTACTCCCATTCTCATAAATATTCTCATAAAAATGGAGGAAAATCTGAGTAGTATATAAGAGTCATTAATTATAGCACTATGTGGTGGGGGGCACCGCACGTAGCCGGTGCCTCCCAGAGTGTGGTGGTATCATTGTGACTCTTATATACTACTGAACGATCACTTTACAACCCACATCCCAACCAAATTTCCTGGAAAAAAACACAGAAAGCACTCCAGGGCCGACCTCCCCTCGCCATTTTTTGTTTGGGGTGTGTGTACTTTGCCATTTTATCAACCACTAAAACACCAGCGACTGCGTCAGCTAGATCTACTCATCTGCGACGAGTGTGGGCCATGATCAGACTGGATAATCACAGTCAGTGCATGATAAGGATCTACACTACTCATCATTTATTCAGTGGTCACTACTTTTGACAGAAAATTAAATGAAATTATGTAATCTTTGAAATTCCTATTAACTGTTACAGAACTATCTTACTATTCAATTATCGATTCAGATTAATTATACATCAACATGTAGGCATTATATAATTATGTGAGAATAAGTACTGAAGGACGGGTGTTCAGTATGATTTAGCATACATTATCGTTAGTTATGTTGATTTTCACTAGATACTCAACTCTCTTTTCAGAGATGACACACGAACGCTCCTGATCCCGTCCTGCCATATCCTAGAAGGGAGACGATCACTATTAACTCCATGACATTACCACAACGCGCCCGCTGCAGTAAATCGATGGGTCGACAATGTCTGAGAAGTCATACGAATTACACATTCATACATTTGACAGTAGAGTATAGCATTTTAGTGACATCATGGACTGGCTCGTGTGCATCATTTGTGGAACAGCCGTTGTGAGGGTAGGCGATTCGTTAAAGTGTCCTGCTACCAGACAAGACGGTAAAGGCCTACAGGTGTACGAGGACTTTATCAAACGAGAGTAGTAATGGGTGCCACTATGGCGTACTTTTTTAACATGTGTTTTTTACATAGACGGATTTTACCCTTGCACCGGTTGTCTATGTAAAAAACTCATGTTAAAAAAGTACGCCATAGGTGGCACCCCTTATTACTCCCATTATCAGGGGTGGAAACTTCTTGTATTACGCTATAGTGGTTAAAAGTACCCCAAAGTGGCACCCCTGAACCATTTTGATGGAGATTCGTGAATTTTATCCGGGGTGCAAACTTCTTGTATTACGCTATAGTGGTTAAAAGTACCCCATAGTGGCACCCCTGAACCATTTTGATGGAGATTCGTGAATTTTATCCGGGGTGCAAACTTCTTGTATTACGCTATAGTGGTTAAAAGTACCCCATAGTGGCACCCCTGAACCATTTTGATGGAGATTCGTGAATTTTATCCGGGGTGCAAACTTCTTGTATTACGCTATAGTGGTTAAAAGTACCCCATAGTGGCACCCCTGAACCATTTTGATGGAGATTCGTGAATTTTATCCGGGTTGAAAACTTCTTGTATTACGCTATAGTGTTACCCTGAACATTTAGCGGATGTACTGTTCCTGTATATAATTTTCAAATATTTTTGACAACTCCAATATTATCAAATACATATGAAAATGTCCTAGAAATAATTTTCATCCACTTCTGACAACTCTAATATTGACATAAGTTAATGAAAATAAATATTGATTGTAAATCAATATATTGGTATTTTTCAATTTATGGTAAAATTGAATACGAGATATGTAAAGTTTTAATAATATTTTATTGAACAATAACATATTTACAACATGGAATTATAGACCAGATATGATATTCATATTTGATCTTTACAAAAGTACATGCAATATTATGTTAACTTATTTGCAACATGAAGTAATTTTGGAAAATGCAAAGACATGGCATGATGATATTGTTGTGGTTTACAACATTGACACCCGACAGATGTTGAACTTTGTTGAGGTTCTTCGTAGAATGTTCCTAAGTGATGTTTGAACCAGATCGTTATAGTCCTATCATTCTTGAAGTAATCTGATGAACTGAATGTTTGTTGAATACCGAGACGCAGAGTATTTCCTCTTGCAATCGCATCCAACACAAACACACAGTATTTTCCACATGTTGTACTGAATACACTTTGTAGTCTCTGTTTGTTAAATGTCCATTTCGTAGAATCGTTTGTCAAGAAATACAATATTTCTGCATGTAGTGGTGGTAATCCATAGGAGTCAAAGTAGGTTGCTTCATTCTTCTGGTCGAATACAATAGCTATCCAATGTTTTCCAGGTTGATCAGAATTATCCGTGTTGATTATGTACGCTTGGACGTCTAATGGTCTGTGATTTGGTAGCTTGTCTTTTGGGCATACTATTCCTTTTAGTCTCTTTAGCCATATTTCTCGATCCAGAATATACTGTAATTCAATGGTTTCCATCTTTGGATGTTGATTTCACCAACACGTTACTTTTAGGATTTGTTTTGTTCATAATTGTCCAATATTAATAGTCGGTGATCACTTCACGAAGACTATTTATTTCAATCTGGTTATCAAACTCTGAGAACACTATGACATTGATGACTTTTTCAAGTGCTCTGGCAAACTGAAGTTCAAGTCGTAGATTTCCAGTTCTTATAGGGTGTAGGTGTCCCTCTTCGCTGCCCTGGTCAGGTGTCAAGTCATATCCCCACAAACAATATCCATTTACATATTCATCTCTAGTAATATCAAATGATTTGTTTTGACCTAGTGATGACACAGCTTGATACAAAGACATGTATGATTTAAGATATAATTTATGTTCAAAATCCGGCTCAAATGGACGGTTGAAAATACCATGACCATTACAATTTACATCAATTTTTGATAGATTAAAATGATGAAAATAAAAATTGAATGGATTTTTTGCGTATTTCCATTGAAACTAGCATTATCAACCATACCAATGAATATCCGTTTTGGTAATTGTCCCTGAAAAAGATGATCTTCTATTTTTGAGCGCATTCCAGTTGCAATTGTGAATGTTTTGACTTCTACTCTACGTATAGGAATTTTCATATTCTTTTGAGCTATGAGTCTGCTTATGTCATTGGACACAGCAGGTAATAGTTCAACAGTTCTTACATTGAAACTAACATTTTCAAAATCTATTTTTACATCTGGTGCGTCAGTGCCTCCTATTAAACAAAACTTTGACGATGCTCTATTGAGCCTTAATCTAATTTCAATTCCATTGGGTAAATATTTTTCTTGTAAAAATAAATCCAAATGCAATCGTGCTTGAAGTTCGATTACTTTACTCCCAGAAATAAATGAATTCCTCTTATTAAGACCTAAATTTTCACCTGCAATGTCAACAATCTCATATTTACCGGCGGTATCTTTCAACCACATTTCACTAGCAGCTAATTGTGTTGATTTACATTCAGCGTTATATGACAAAAGATTTTCTAAATATGCCCGAAAAGGATATGTATCACAATTATTTGTGATCAGTTTATTGTTTAGATATAAATCAATGTTACTGAAGATACTATGAAAGAAATTGTTAACTGGTGTAATATTATCATCTGCGTCTAATGCAGTATTATCTATTTTTAAAATTTTCAATTTCAAATACATGTAAGATTGAGATAAATCTGTCCATTTATCTGTTTGTGGTGGAATTACAAATTCTATTGGAGCATTATTGTTGAGGGAGGAAATCGGAAAATGTTCAATCCACTGACTTTCGTGCATAGCAGTCATGGTTGGAGGTACTGATTGAACATCCAACTCAGTCTTACTACATTCAGAAGATATATTTTGCATCATTTTTTATTTTAGTCAAAAATATCTAAATTTCTGTTAGATATTTTTCTCCTTTTTTTACCAAGACCTTTTTGATTGCTACTTGATTTATGCACCTTAACTCTTCGATGTATTGAACGCGACTGGCGTTTCCGTTTATTTTTCTTTGTTTTTATACCTAATTTATTCAAAAACGATTTTCCTATTGAATTCATTGTTTGTTTACCTCGTGAAATAATTACATCCTTTGGATTTTTGTGTTTAAGAAAAATATCTTGTGCTAAACCTATTCCTTGTTTCATTCCTTCATTTTTAAAAGAATTTACCCCAGTTTTTATTATTGGTTTTATAAATGGTGAAACGGTTCTAATTGCAGATTTGAACAAGGATCCTAATCCTGCCCCATACTGTCGTGTAACTCCTCGATATACAGGATGCATTTTCAATCTATTTTTCTTTCCCTAAAATGTAACTTCACCATAGACTTTCCAAGAACAAAATGAACAGGATTGCCAGAATCTCCTCTTATATTTATATGAATTGTATCAAATTCAGATTTTGACAGGCATATAATGTAAGTTTAAAAATTCATGGTTAATATGTTGATTGTCACTATCATTTTCAATTGAATTTGATGTTTTGAATGGTACAACTCTTAAAATCGGAGCTTGAATATGTCCTATAATCGAATATTCAACAATATCAGAGTAAACAAACAAATGATTAAACCCCTCATTTAAATTTGACAAATGTGGAAACAAATCATTTGCATTACTGTTTGAAAAAAATGTATCGTTTACTAACTTTGGATCTCCACCTAGCTTTAAAAACAATGTATTGTTAAATTTAATTCCTGTTTTGCGAATTTTATGGAAACTAAATTTTGGACGTTTCATACCATGAGAATATGAAACGTTAATCGTTTGCTTGTTTTTTTTAAAAATATCGTTAAAAGAATCTTGAATGAGATTATCAATTGTTTACAATACCTGAGCTAATGATGAATAGGATCCAGGTTGAAAATTAAATTTGAGACTCCATTTAATCGGAGTAACATCTTCACTAAAGCCTATCTCACTTATATCAAATCTTTTATTTTTTATATCTAAAACATTCAAGTAGAAAGATAAATCTTTTGTTATAATATTAAATTCTGTTACGTCTTTGGTAATATTTAAAAACTGTGACGGAATAATTAATTCCACTAATGCTATTTCCCAGTTTTCTTTATCGATGCGAACTGTCTGAGGTAATTTAACTTTGAAACAACATTGTGTATTTGATGAATAAATATCCATAGAACTATCACTCAGTAATGTTACGTAAAATGAATTCATTTTTTACCGTCTGTAAAATCGAAACGCCTGCCTGTGCTTTTTGGGTAAATTTTAAGCCTGGACTTGGTAAAATGTATCCAAGAGAACTACTTAAAAGAACGAGCCATAATTCACGATTAGGACTTTGGATACTTAAATGAATGATGGCTGTTGCAACAATTGCATATATTATAACTACTTGAGAAATATATTGAAATTGATTTTTTGGTATTCGTTTACCACAAAATGAAAACTCTTGTTTTTCTATTTTTACGTTTTCAATTATATCTTGTTCATTCATATTATGTTTGATGTTGAAATCCAACTATCAAACTTTGACGGATAACCCATCCAACGAACTTTAATTTCCTTGATTGTTTTATTACCTACACGTCTTGTACGTCGAGCAAGAACTGATTCAATTTCATATATTTCATCATCTTTTATACCTTGAATTTCCTTTCCATAAAATGTATCCATTATTTTTTCACCATCAAGATCTTCAATTTTATAAGTTGCTGGTAAACTTTTATTAATATGAAATATTTTAAATAATTCTTTCGTCCAGTTTGGTAGATAACCCTTTTCAAATGTGCGTTTTGTTTTATTAATACGAACTAAATCACCGACATGTAATTTGTTTTTGGTTGGAATAGCTTGTTTCATTCCATACAATGCATGTGTAACCTCAATTTCGTTTGAGGTATTGACAGAAATTGGGGTCCTATTAATACTAGGATGGTATGTTCGGTTGTATCCATCAACAATATTTTGTAAAATATCAATATATTTTCTAGTTTGATGATATGTGAAATATTTCCACATACGTGTTTTTAAAGTTCTTTGAAATCGTTCAACTATACTTGCTTTAGTTTCAGGGTTTTCGGTTGTGAAAAAATGAATGTGCTTAGATTTCAAGAAATGTTGAAATTCTTTATTTTTAAATTCCGTTCCTTTATCGCTTTGTAAAGAACGTGGCTTACGTTTTGATGTTTTTAGTATCAAATCAAACGCGTTAATGAATGTTTTCCCCGTTTTGTTAGGAAGGGGTATGACCCATGCATATTTTGAAAATACATCTATTACACACAATAGATATCTTTGATTCTCATTTTCGCCTGAGAATTGTTGCATATCTGCCAAATCAGCCTGCCATTATTGATCGATACCTCCTACTATTGTCTTACGACGTGTAAAACGTCTTTGAATTTGTTTATGAAGTGTATATGTTTTCTGTCTACTCAACCATTCTTGTATATGTTTTAATCTAACATCTGAAAATGTGTTTATTCGTTTAATTGATCATACAAGTGTTTTGCACTTGTGTAGGCAATTGAACTTTTTGGATCATAATATATTTTCTTTAGTAATGAATTAAGTTTCTTCTCTTTATGCTTTAATAAGGCTCCCATCTTTTAAGATATTTTGAATCAGACTTTCTTTTTATACCAGTTGGGTGACTGAAATTTTTGATTTTGGTGTTTTACGATGTTTCATTACTGTTTTAGGTGTACTAAATATTGAATCCGACCACTCAATGTCAGATGTATCAGTTTGATATTTATGCATCCAGTTCCATCGTTGTCTATTACCAACTACGTCTTGTGGTATATTGAGTTCCTGTAAAGCTATACTGAATGTCTCCCAACCTCTGGGGTTAAATCCTTTTCTTTGACGTAAAGTGTCATTAACTAAATCAATAATATTTGACCCCTTTATAAGTTTTCCTTTATATGTTACTAGACCATTTTCATCCCAACTGATTTTTGGATTATCTTTCAGCATGCTTAAAAGAAGTTCTGCCTTTCTTTGCATTGTTTTTGGTATACTTTGTAAAATCCTATCATTAAGTGGTCTTTTTGTACTTTCATTTACTGTAACATGTTGAGGTTCTAAAACTTTTTTAAATGATTCCTGGAATTTATTTAATGTTTCTCCGTGTTGCTTTACCCTTTCACTTTCCGATAAATCTGTTCTTTCTAAAAGGTTAGATAATTTTTTTTGAAGTTTAGCTGTATTTGCAATTTGTGGATCCGGTGGGAGCTGAGGTTTTTGACTTTGTTCTATTTTCCATTTATTCATTTCTTCCAGTAAATGAAAAGGAACAAGTGCCATTTTCCTGACCGACATTATTTAACTAGAGCTCGAATACCTGCTCGGGCACCAACACCAAGTGCACCACCTAGAACAGCTTTACCTATTAATGGTAATAATGGAAGTAAAAATGGTAAAATACCTCCTGTCTGATTTATAATATTTTTCTTTTTCTTAATTGAAATTGATTTTGATACAAGTTGCCTGAGATGTTTACGCTTCGGATACAATTTACGTTTCTGATCAGATGTAAGTGTGACATTGCCTTTTAAGAGATTGTGACAACATTCACAAATACACTTAATTATATGATTTGGTGCATTTTTTATTAATTTTTCACGATATTTTTTAGGTTCATTAGGTATAGCCAAAAGCATAGCACCATGTTTTTTAATTAATGGTTTCTTTTTACTGGTTTTATTCTTGACCTTACCCATCTTTATACTAACAATACTTTATATTGAATGATACAAAATTAATTAATAACTGTATTTTATACGCCTAAGTACCTTTTAATTTTTACTTTTTTTTTTTTTTTTTTTGGTTTTGTTTTTTGTTTTTTGTTGTTTTTTTTTGTAAAAAAAAGGCACGAGTACTGGTACTAATTTATTTTCGTGGAATCAAATGATTTTCTTTTTCTGGACGAATGTGATATTACGATGTTCACCAACCCCACTTTTATGTGAATGTATTTTTTCGTCAACTGTATCACACAGGGCCTCTCGACCTGTTAACTGAGGTTTGCCAAATTCAGAACTGAATCATCAGTTTTTAAAACAACATTCAAGAAATTTGATGTTAAAGTTATTTCATTTTTACTTATTTTTAACAATGTAAAAATTGTAAGGTTTAGGATATGGTTTTATATCCTATCTGAGAGTAAGTATCCAATACATGCTTACTCTCTGTCGTGGGGTTATTATTTGAGGATATCGTTCATCAAATCATCGAACTTGTTCCAGTTATATACGAAGCTATTCGAGATTTCTCTTGCTTCAAATTTCAAAATATAGCAAGGAATTAAATTCCTAACCACGTACTCGTGAAAGAAATATATAAAGTTAACATCCTAGATGTGTAGAGTCAGGGTTGTACTCTGAACAATGTAATACTTTTCATCGGATGTCACACCTTATATTAAACCATAAAAAGGTTTTACATCCTACCTGAGAGTAAGCATATATAAATTAGAGCGGATCAGAGATTGTGTGCATACTAAAATGTTTAAATTACATCTGAAGATATTATATAAGTATATATCAGGCAAGTATTTGGATTGAATGTCTGAAGCCAGTTGTGGCTGCACCAAACCCAGGAGGGTTTGGCTGGACTAGATCAGACACGAGATGGTATCCAAGTTGGACAACACTACCGGCTTCCACTGTTAGTTGCAGGGAACTAGTGAAATGTGGCTGCAAGGCGACCCCAATCTGATCAAAGAACTGCAAGTGAAAGAATGCTGGTCTGGAGTGCACCTCATTGTGCTACTGTCGTGGTAATTGTGAATCTCGGTGATACTGGCCTCTTGGGTGCATCAGGGTTGGATTAGGTCGGGACTTAAACTAGTACTAGGAGTCATATGCCAACAAAACAAACGTTATGACACTTAAGACTAGTGAAAGCCCATTCACATGCAAATCAGTTATGGCATTGGCCACCTGTGACTACTAAATAATAACAATATATATTATAAGATTTCCAAAGTGTTAATACAGAACAAGCGAAGCGAAATCGAATGATGTCCACTCGTATTTGGATGTCTTTCAGCAGTGTAAAACATTCAGATCATGCTATTGTAGTCTTAATATATGGAATAGTGTACCTTCATGACATTTGACTTTGAACTAACATTTACATTGGCATGATAGCGTCATTCATATTAATTTTTAGCGGAAATTAAGCAAATATCCGACTATTTTTTAGCAAAAATGACATTGACCTTGATCTTATACATTGACCTTGACATTTAATCACATAATAAATGTCACAAATGAACTCATCGTGTCAAGGTTCAATAATAAAGTGATATCACATATGATTTTACGCATATTAGATAAAAGTAATATTTGGATCATGCTAGTTACCGTTACAGTTCTGAATCCAGTTTATCGTTTTGACCTTGACTTCTAACATATGACATTGACCCCAGATAGGCCACAGTGTATGGAAATGTATCAACAGCCAATATGGGAAATAAATAAATACATAGCAACAACAATTGGCAATCAGTTACCAATTGTTAGCGGGGAAATTAAGCGATTCTGATAATTTTCGACAAAAAATGTCCTTGACCTTGATATTGTATGTGATCTTGATCTTTATTGTTAAAGCCGACAATGGTGGAATCATGATAATTCATCTGGTGATACATTCCGACAATTTGCATCATTCAACATAGTTCCTGAGTGCTATTATATGAAATAAAGAGAACATACCCGTTTTTTCACTATTGTTTGACCTTTGACCTTGGCCTGACCTTGACCTTTAAAATCGGGTACCCAAGCTGGCGCGACAAAAATGACGTATATACCTATATTTTGTGCAAAAAAGGTTCACATGTAGCACATTATGGCCGCCAATAACTTACAAAATCATTCAAATCAAGTTAACAAGTAGGCCTGCCCAACATAACAAAAAGAAAAAGAGTATAATTTCTGACAATTATACATTTGTTACTTCCCTTTGTGATGATATACGCCATTTGCTTTCAGCAGAAAGTTTTGTTGCAGCTGATTTTATACCTGTTTATTACCGGATAGCTGTATTTCCATGACATATGAATGCTATAAGAAGCTGCCAGCCGTATTTCCAGGACATCATGAAGTTATAAGACGGTAATACTAAGGGTAATTCGTTGTTTATGGCCTAACAATGTGAAATTAAACTGGCGCTGGCACTCGCTGTGTGAACGATCACTTTACAACCCACATCCCAACCAAATATCCTGGAAAAAACACAGAAAGCACTCCTGGGCCGACCTCCCCTCGCCATTTTATTTTTGGGGTGTGTGTACTTCGCCATTTTATCAACCACTAAAACACCAGCGCCTGCGTCAGCTAGATCTACTCATCTGCGACGAGTGTGGGCCATGATCAGACTGGATAATCACACTGTCAGTGCCTGATAAGGATCTACACTACTCATCATTTATTCAGTGGTCACTACTTTTGACAGAAAATTAAATGAAATTATGTAATCTTTGAAATTCCTATTAACTGTTACAGAACTATCTTACTATTCAATTATCGATTCAGATTAATTATACATCAACATGTAGGCATTATATAATTCTGTGAGAATAAGTACTGAAGGACGGGTGTTCAGTATGATTTAGCATACGTTATCGTTAGTTATGTTGGTTTTCACTAGATACTCAACTCTCTTTTCAGAGATGACACACGAACGCTCCTGATCCCGTCCTGCCATATCCTAGAAGGGAGACGATCACTATTAACTCCATGACATTACCACAACGCGCCCGCTGCAGTAAATCGATGGGTCGACAATGTTCTGAGAAGTCATACGATTTACACATTCATACATTTGACAGTAGAGTACAGCATTTTAGTGACATCATGGATTGGCTCGTGTGCATCATTTGTGGAACAGCCGTTGTGAGGGTAGGCGATTCGTTAAAGTGTCCTGCTACCAGACAAGACGGTAAAGGCCTACAGGTGTACGAGGACTTTATCAAACGAGTACACAGCTTCCGAGAACTGGATGCATTGCCAACGACTCAGTGTTTTCCTGACAATATCAACGCGGATGAACTTCTTACAAATGAGGCAAAATGGCACCACAATTGTAAATTGCTATTTGCTCAGTCGAAGCTACAAATAACACAGGCGAGAAAGGCAAGAAAGCGGAACGTTCAGGAATCTGGCGATGCGACTGAGCGAAGAAAGTCAAAACGATTAACTCTCACTGAAGAGGAAAAGTGCAAACATATTGGAATGTGTATCTTTTGCAAAGGAAAAGACGGCATACTTCACAAATGTACGCAGAAAGATCTAGGACTGTCAGACATGGCGACCGACTTGCAGGACACAGATATGTTGGCCACAATAAATGGTGGTGATTTAGTAGCCATTAATGCTGAGTATCAAAAGGACTGTATGAATGAATTTAAACACCGCCACAGAAGTATGAAAAGGGCACAAGCTGCGTTACCAGGCGCCAAAGAACAACATATGAACGAGTCCAGAGTGTTTGCTGAATTGATATAATTTATGGAAAGTAGTGTTGAAGACGATGTATACATATTCCGATTAACAGACTTGCACCAAATGTACGAAACTCGCCTTAATGAATTAGGACTTGAGAAAGAAGTGAACAAAACTCGACTTAAAAATAAAGTGTTGAGCTATTATCCTGACGAATATCAGGAGCAAACCGAAGGTAAATATACACTTCTCGTATTTAAACAAGGTCTACGAACTCTACTGAAAGAAAGTTATGCGTCACCAGATTATGAAAAGGATGCCCTTTCGATGACTCATGTTTCTAAAGTAGCTCGACAGGAACTGTTTCAAAGCAAATTCCCTGAATTCGCGGGTAGTTTTCCTTCAGATTGCCAAACTAGTGCAGTACCAGACTATCTCAAAATGGTAGTGTCAATGCTGCTATATGGACCAAACAGCAATGACCAAAACGTAACAAACTCACAGGCTTGCCTAACTATTTGTCAACTGATCAGGTTCAATGCCAAGGAAAAAGCACACCCAACAGTGAAACAACGTCACAGAAACGACAAAGAGACCCCAATACCACTATGTATAGGTCTGAATATGCACACTCAAACAAGAAGCAACAAAATTGTGACAAAACTGCATGGGCTAGGTATAAGAGTTAGTTACGAACGAGTGTTAGAACTTGAAGACCAGTTAACCAATGCGGTATGCGAACGATTCAATGAGGACGGTTTAGTATGTCCAACGCAAATCAGAGATTCAATATATACGACAGGAGCGATAGACAATCTAGATTATAATCCTACATCACAAACAGCTGAAGGGTCTTTCCATGGAACAAGTCTGAGCTTATTCCAAACCCTGACAATATCTAACACAGGAACACTAAGGCGACCTATCACAATACCTCCGCTTGCATATACGAAAACCCCATCTCTACCAGACAATTACAGGATAGTTCCTGCTGTGGCATGCAACACGGACACTGTATCTGTTGTTGTAACAGTATGTGATATACAAGAGATCACATATACGTTAAATGAAGCGAAAGAAGAGGAGAATAAGTGGTTAGACAATAGACTGCCGCTCCTAGAAAAAGACACCCTGGAAAAGGATGACTACATATCTTGGGCTGCACATCACGATGATCGGCAAACAAACGTCACAGACCCACCTGTCATAAGCGCTCTATTGCTACTCTTCTTCGAGAAGGCAGCAACGATCTCGATGGTGAAGCATGGGATGAAAACTATAAAGTCTACACAATTACGCAATCCTGGTCAAATACCAGTGATTGTTGGTGATCAGCCAATATTTGCCCTGGCAAAATATGCACAATGGAATTGGCCAGACACTCTCGGGGAGTCCCACTATATCGTGATGTTGGGAGGTTTGCACACGGAAATGGCTCTCTGGAGAATGGTTGCGGGTATGTTGGAAGGTTCTGGTTGGTGCACAGCGAATATAGCGACACTATATTTATCCCGTGGACAGAAAGGCAGCTTGAAAACTGTTCCAGGATTGATATCGTTTGGGACACGTATCGAAGTGACAGTCTGAAAGTCGAAACCAGAGAGAAACGCGGAAAGGGAGTACGAAGAAAGGTGTCACGAAGTACAAAGCTACCCACAAACTTTGTCGAATTCCTTCAAGATGACAGAAACAAAGAAGAACTGATCGCAATGTTGTCAGATGATGTAGCCAATCACGATTATATAGCTACCAAGACAGTAAACATTACCGCAGGTCGACACGTGAAATCCAATCGTGTTAACATTACTCTCGAGGAGTGCGATCACGATGAAGCAGATACTAGGCTATGCCTTCATGTACATGATGCGCTAAAGGAGGGAGCCAATTATATTCTCGTCCGAACTGTAGACACTGACGTGATAGTAATATTGGTAGGCGTGTTCCATGCCATTCTACAGGTCAATCCACAAGTGCAATTATGTGTGGGCTTTGGTACAGGCAAACACTTCCGCTACATCAATATCAACTCCATCTGCCAGAAGCTAGGAGCGGATAAATCTCGCGCCCTGCCACTGTTCCATGCCTTTACTGGTTCAGATGTGACATCCCAGTTCTGTGGAAAGGGCAAGAAGACAGCATGGAAGACGTGGCAAGCATACCAGGCGATTACCGAAGCATTCACCATCTCACCCTTCGTTCCAATAGACATCACGTCTCCAACTTTCGGAATTGTTGAAAGGTTTGCATGTGTCATGTATGACAACACAACGCAACATGATAAGGTAAACGATCTTCGACAGGACCTCTTCACCAGCAAGGTGAAGATGATAGAAAAGCTACCCTCAACACAGAATGCATTGCTCCAACATGTAAATAGAAGTATATATCAGGCAAGTATTTGGATTGAATGTCTGAAGCCAGTTGTGGCTGCACCAAACCCAGGAGGGTTTGGTTGGACTAGATCAGACACGAGATGGTATCCAAGTAGGACAACACTACCGGCTTCCACTGTTAGTTGCAGGGAACTAGTGAAATGTGGCCGCAAGGCGACCCCAATCTGATCAAAGAACTGCAAGTGAAAGAATGCTGGTCTGGAGTGCACCTCATTGTGCTACTGTCGTGGTAATTGTGAATATCGGTGATACTGGCCTCTTGGGTGCATCAGGGTTGGAGTAGGTCGGGACTTGAACTAGTACTAGGAGTCATATGCCAACAAAACAAACGTTATGACACTTAAGACTAGTGAAAGCCCATTCACATGCAAATCAGTTATGGCATTGGCCACCTGTGACTACTAAATAATAACAATATATAATTATAATGATTTCCAAAGTGTTAATACAGAACAAGCGAAGCGAAATCGAATGATGTCCACTCGTATTTGGATGTCTTTCAGCAGTGTAAAACATTCAGATCATGCTGTTGTAGTCTTAATATATGGAATAGTGTACCTTCATGACATTTGACTTTGAACTAACATTTACATTGGCATGATAGCGTCATTCATATTAATTTTTAGCGGAAATTAAGCAAATATTATTCCGACCTATTTTTAGCAAAAATGACATTGACCTTGATCTTATACATTGACCTTGACATTTAATCACATAATAAATTTCACAAATGAATTCATCGTGTCAAGATTCAATAATAAAGTGATATCACATATGATTTTACGCATATTAAATAAAAGTAATATTTGGATCATGCTAATTACCGTTACAGTTCTGAATCCAGTTTATCGTTTTGACCTTGACTTCTAACATATGACATTGACCCCAGATAGGCCACAGTGTATGGAAATGTATCAACAGCCAATATGGGCAAATAAATAAATACATAGCAACAACAATTGGCAATCAATTACCAATTGTTAGCGGGGAAATTAAGCTATTTCTGATAATTTTCGACAATAAAATGTCCTTGACCTTGATATTGTATGTTGATCTTGACCTTTATTGTTAAAGCCGACAATGGTGGAATCATGATAATTCATCTGGTGATGCATTCCGACAATTTGCATCATTCAACATAGTTCCTGAGTGCTATTATATGAAATAAGGTGAACATACCCGTTGTTTCACTATTGTTTGACCTTTGACCTTCGCCTGACCTTGACCTTGACCTTTACAATCGGGTACCCCCACTCAAAAAGATTGTATTGTCAACAAGTACAACTGTGCCAAATTTGGTGCTTTCTTCCAGTCTGTCACAATCATTCCCCTAACCGACTCCACTAATACGCACAAATAAGAATATTGATTTGAATGTTGCAAATAATATGACAAGTGTATGGTAAAACGTTCTGCATTGTTTGATAGAAGAAAACGGATCTTTTCAGAGCCATACAAAGTTTCATGAAATAAACCTTACAATTTTTACATTGTCAAAAATAAGTAAAAATGAAATTGTCAGAACATCGTATTGTAAGCCACACGCTGATTGGTCCTTGATTATTATCAATTTCTAAGTAGGTAAATCCTTCTGATGTGTATAAAAGGCGATAAAAAATTCATTAATTTACATTCGATACGATGGCTGACACAGGAAGGTACTAATTTATCGGTCAAGAATGTGATATATTAGCAGAGGCCATGGGCGATATATATCAGCCAACCTACCAGCCACAGCAACAACAGCAACAGCCAACGGTTCCTGTATACATCCCAATACAGAAGCTAGAAGATTCTGCAGCATATCAACCAGCACAACAGCAGACCCCGATCCAAGGAAGGCAGAAAGAAGACAGATTACAACAACCGTGTATACCTGACCGTTTACCTCAGAAAGAAGACATGATATTGAAAGAACTACAGAAACTGAACAACAATACAGAAATAATATTACAGAAACTAGAGAACATCGCATCACGACATCGTGTTCAATTGGACAGTATGACAGCCACATTATCAAGTAAACTAGAGAAACAGTCGGAAAATCGCAATTTGACATTTAACACAAAGACGTTGAAAGTACCTATCAAGTTCGAAATGGACAAGAAAACAGCGACACAGCTCAGTCAACAGGTCGAGCAGACCCTGTGTGATACAGTTGTCGAAAAAACACATGAGTATAAAAGTGGTATTGGTGCACATCGTAAACACATTCGTCCAGAAAAATAAAATAATTTGATTCCAAGAAAATAAAATAGTACTAACTAGTACTCGTGCGTTTTAATTTTTTTTTTTTTTTTTAAAAATACCCCAAACGGCCCTTTTCAGGGCCAAACCAAACTATTCGAACAGAATTCCTTTTCAAATAAAACAATTGCTATACACATGATAGTATATCATAATACATGTGGAGAACATATGTCTTTGTTATTTCAACATCCGTGTAACATTTATGTAACATGGATGTGGAAAAACTGAAATTTCACAAAAGATTATTGCTTATCGCAAAGATTTATTTAATATTGTACCCAAAAAAGTAATATGGTGTTCCAAATGCTTAACATGTAGATCCAGAAATGATTTCATCCATGATTTTCTTGGATACAATTTAGAGGATTTGATTGGATAAGAATTCTGACCCTCTCATTGGATGAATTTCAATCCGTTTTTACAGTCAAGCTTGTGCAAACAAGCTTTGTTCACAAAACGTGTTTGCAACACGCTTTCTGATTGATCGAAAATCTGAAATTTGCTAAACTACCAAAAGTAGGCCAATCCTTCGGACACACAGCTATATCTCATTAGTCATTAAACTGTTCAGCCAACTACATAACAATGCATAAGAACGATGAATGCTCTATGTGCGGTGAACACTGTTACATACAGTGTAGAAAATGCTATGCAGTGTTGCATACTCACGGAGAAGAACATCAATGTCCAGAGCTCGACGAAGGATTTCTCGATGAAGAGGACCTTAAAGACCTAGAAATTTGTGAGGCGTGTGATGTAGTCGTCGACTCTGTGTGGGATGACCTGTGCACTGCATAGTTTTCTAAAATACAACAGCCCTTTTCAGGGCTATACATCTTCTGACGAAATGAAAACCTTACATACTGCTCTTGTTGAATACAAAAACGATTAATCTATTAAAATGTTATTAACCAAATTACACAGGGTCAGCCATATCTTCCAGAAAAACTATGTAAACAATGTCATACATTAATATTTATTATAGTTGAAACTATATATTAACCGAACACTTCTAAAGTAGTTTAATTTATAAATTTAACATGGATGCATGTCACAGAACTGCAATGAGAAAATCACTAACGATAATAATTCGATCTCTAGCTGAGAATCCACATGGCTTAGCGTTAGTGGTCGACGACCTTACTTCGAGCGAGATTTTCACCAGGTCGATGCGTGAAAACATTGAGACTGAAAAGACACGAACAGCGAAGGCACGGGCCCACGCATCCCTGATACCGAAACGCGGTCCGACTTGTTACGCACTCTTCATTTTCGCACTGAACCAACACGGTCTCTGTGATTTGGCGAATCAAATCAGAAGCCATGTAACACTGTCGACCCTTATACACACAAGGGCTGTTGTAAAACATTCAACGACAGTGAACAATGATTTTCGGGGTTTAAACACCGCTCAACAGTCAATTCAAGTTGGGTTTAGTGACGACGACAGTACGAACACCTGTGGAATATGCATGGACGCCTATAAAAACACTGCTTTGGTTCCTTGTGGTCACGTTTATTGTGAAGAAGTTCACGACGATTTCCTCACTGCCCTATGTGTAGACAACACATAACCAACACGATACGTGTATTTTCTTGATGTTCATCAAATGTTTAAGATAAATTGTGTAAGCTTGAACTGAATTTTACTCAAAAACTGTGTTTTTAGACAACTGTATCAAGCTATGATTTCACGAGGATTACGATGAATATGTAAATGGATATTGTTCAGGACAACGAAGAGGAACACATAAAGCCTATAAAAACCGGACAATCTACGAGTTGAGCTTCGGTTTCTCGCTGTACTCGACACGATCATCAACGTAATCGTATTTACAGAATTTGATAACCAGATTATAATAAACAGTCTACGAGAAGTACTCTCCGACTACTAACAATGATTGGATATACTTATGAGTTGTGGCTACAAAACGATGTTTGTCTGGTGACGAAATCCAGAGAAACACCACGACGAAAAAAAGATAATACATGCCACATTCAATAGATGTATGGTTAAAGAACTTCAATCATTAATTAAAACAGAAGTAAAGGACAACTGTGAAGGAATTCAGATTGAACAATCTTGTCATCTTGAACATACCAGTCAAGTATATCATCAACTGTGCTTATTCACAGATCAAAACGAACAGACAGATCTCTTTATATCTATAGCTGTAAGGAAATTGGATCCCTATATAATTATGTCAAAATGGTATCCAATTCTCGAAGATATGGCCTTGGACGAACAAGAGAAATTGGAAGCGTATTTACTTTGGGAACATATAAAAAACAAAATTCGATTCAGACCCAGTAAATCATGGTTGGAATATTTGGCTACACATGTTAAACAATCCTTGAAGTAGATTGATACTGAAGACTATAAAAGTAGAAACGGACTATAACTGAATCATTCTAGGAATAGACACACTTGAAGAAACAATGAACCCTCTGACAGATATATTGAATCACATAGAATACAGGAAAGCATTGATGCTGGCTTTCAAACTAAAATTATCAAATTAACAATATCTCACACCATGGATCATCAAGGATTAATTAGAGAAAATAGAGATGTTTGAAGAGTTTAAGGAAGCCTTATTATTAACAACGGGGTTCTTCAAAGATTCAAGGATTTAAGTAGGACAATTAACATTTGAACAATGGAAAAATAAAGTTGCTGAAAATGACAACATTGTGAATTTCGTATTCAATCGTTGTAAACCGAACTTACGGATTAGTGGAAAGACTGAAACAATGTTTGGACTAAGACCCCCATTGCTCAAGCTTCATGGACCTAGATAATGTGAAACAATGTAAATATATCATTCCTCTTGAATGTTAAACATACATGTTATAAATATGTTGTTGTTCAATAAAATATTGTTAAAACTTTACATATCTTATATTGAATTTTACCATAAATTGAAAAATACCATTATATTGATTTACAATCAATATTTATTTTCATCAACTTATGTCAATATTAGAGTTGTCAGAAGTGGATGAAAACTACCATTATATTGATTTACAATCAATATTCCCATTATATTGATTTACAATCAATATTTAATTGTATCAACAAAATGGTTCCAGGGTGCCACTATAGCGTAATACAAGAAGTTTCCACCCCGAATAAAATTCACGTATCTCAATCCTTGGTGCCACTATAGCATAATACAAGAAGTTTCCACCCGGATAAAATTCACGAATCTCAATCCTGGGTGCCACTATAGCGTAATACAAGAAGTTTTCACCCTGATAAAATTCACGAATCTCCATCCGGAGTGCCACTATAGCGTAATACAAGAAGTTTCCAACCCCCGGATACAATTCACGAATCTCCATCCGCGGTGCCACTATAGCGTAATACAAGAAGTTTCCACCCCGGATAAAAGTCACGAATTTCCATACGGGATGCCACTATAGCGTAATACAAGAAGTGTCCACCCTGTTAAAATTCACGAATCTCCATCCGGGGGTACCACTATAGCATAATACAAGAAGTTTCCACCCCTGATAATGGGAGTAATAAGGGGTGCCGCCTATGGCGTACTTTTTTAACTTGTGTTTTTTACATAGACACCCGGTGCAAGATTAAAATCCGTCGATGTAAAAAAACACATGTAAAAAAGCACGCCATAGTGGCACCCATTACTAATATTATGCTAGGGGGGTGGGGCGCTGGCATTTCCCCCCGGAATCCTTTTGAAATCTATATGTCCAGAAATGCACTTTCCTGTATTTTACGGCATTTAAATTCAGACTCCTACTGGTGGTAAGCTGTCATTTATGTAAACTCCGTAGCTAACGGGGGGGGGGGGGGCAACCCCCTCCAGATCCGCCCCTGTACCCCGTTGTAAACCTTTGATAACGAATAAGACTGTGGGGCAAAGTCAGAAGAAAATAAGCGTGCGTTATTGAGAAAATAACCAATACAAGAAAGTCTGTGTGCAATATCAAGCTTTATCAAGCAGAAACAACAACTTAAGAAGTATGTCCCCAATCTTAGAATTGGGGAATTCATGTATATTGCCATGACTTTGGTCTAGCGGTTGTTGCAAGGTCGTGCATCGCTCGCATGACAGAGGACCATCTGACGAAAACTTGTGTTAAATATCACGAAGTAGTCTTATGGGAAACTAAATAAATAAGGCCTTAATCAACTACGTTATATTTTGTGGCGGAGGGACGGACAAATGGACTGCCGGCGGAAGAATCAGAGAATAATACTGGATATGGTAATCGCAGCGTATATGACACATACATGTTCTTCTACCTACCATTCCTGATTCGGTATCCCTTTTTGTAGAAGACGCATACCACGATACTGCCGACAACAATCACCACCGACACTGTACCTCCGACAGTGAAGGCACTGTCACCAAGCATCTGTGACATAAACATGACAGAAACTCTTTACCAATCACGGTTTACTGCGAGCAAGTGACTCATTTGGCGTTTTACTCGTCTATGACCTTATCATCTAGCAGACGTCCGCAGCTGAAATGGTACGGTATGTTCGGTAGAGGCACGAATAACCGTTTCTCAAACCCAAATAGCGATCCTTATACGTGTAGCTGACACAAACATGCTTATATTGATATGCGATGAGAGTTTACGATCACACAACCAAGCATTTCATAACAAACACCTATTGTCTGTTCCACGAAGTGCTGCCCAAGATTCATCGCTATAAAAACACTCCAAACTGCTTATTTTTTTAAATAAAAACAATGCAAAATTATTTTTTAGAAATGAGCCTACTTTTTATTTCAAGAAAATCCGTCTAATAACAAAGTTATTTCGAATAAACAGTCATGGATGTGCTTTTGCCTTATAAATTCATTTCACCGAATTTTATTTGTTGACAATAAAACAAGAAACTACTATTGCAATAATCACTTCCGGTAAACAACAACAACAACTATTATTGCGAACTGAACACAAATTCTTAATACATTTGTTTATTAACATCATTTGCTGGCATATAACTTAAACAATTTGCATTAAAATATATCAATTAATCATTTAATCTTCATATATTTAGCGAATATCATTCATCCATAAGGTTCCAAGTCGATCTGATACTATTGCTAATACGTCCTAATGTATTGTAAATTGTGAATGCTAACGAACTTGATTCGATGAAGCTCGTGACCTTCACCAACCAATCAGCATTTAGTAACCCAAGATGTCCGCCGGAAATTCGTCCGGCAAAGAAACTGGCTCACAGGAAGTGACTGTATACTTCCGCCGGAAATGACGTATGTATGGTGTTCCCAAGTTATACCATTACAGAATGTAGATTTACACCGGTGTCGATGTGCGAGGATATGTGCAATTAATTTTGGCGTTGTAGGAACAGCGTGCCAATCTCAGCTTGGCGTTGTCAATAGATACGAAAGCTGTAGCAGATGATGATGACATCATGTTGTATTTTGACCAAATTCTCGGCATTTTCATTTTGGAATTCTTGTACGAACACCGAGAAATGGAGGCTCGATTCCTTTATTTTTTAACCAGGCAAGATTTTCTCTCATAAATACAAGGTTAGTGTCTTTTTTTTAATGATGAAATCCAACAAGCAGTTCGATGCTAGAAAAATGTTGAAAATCTGACCGCACGTGACATTTTAACATTGCAACCCTGCATTCAATTCTTGATTTATGGCTATTACTTCATTATAGGACCGAAATTCAAAAAATAAAAAGTTGGCTCATTGCTAAATTTTGCTGAAAAATGATTTTATGCCAAAAAATAAGAGTTGCAGGGTGTTTAAATAGGTGTAAAAGTTGGTCAGCAGGTTAACGTTAAACAGACAGTAGGGCCCGTTTCACTAACCTTTGTACGATAAAAATGTTCGTACGAAGATTTCCATGAATTTGCTTTTCACATTAACGTTTATCTAATGCTACCGTTTTGTACTTACGGGTTCATGTCATTAAATGTATCACATCCACAAAATAATTTCAAAAATCGACTGTTAGAACACATTTTATTGTGGATGTCAATTTTGCGCTTACAAACTTCTTAGTCGTACAAAGTTTAGTGAAACGGGCCCCTGATATGAACCAATTGCCATGGTATAGCTGAGATACAGACTGTGGGACCAATGATACTATAATATGTTTATATTTCATACTCATTCGAACATTAGTGTAGCTTTGCAACGTTGTAGTAATTCTGAAATACATGTAGATGTTATTTCAACAAACATTGCAGTAACTTAAATGTACACCAATTAGAAGGATATAGTCGTTTTATTTTCTCGTTCCAATACGGAGCAAAGTCTAAATATATAATATATCACTTAAGTATAGAATGTTAACATTCTACACCTGCCAATGACCCGTCCTTTGTGCCACCTGTTGTTACGTTGAGTATCTATGTATACGGACTGGATCCCAGGTGGTTGTGTGCATACATATGTAGGTAGTACTGAGTGCCGGGACTGAGCGAGGCGACTGTTACTTGGTTCAGCTCTCGGCTAACACTGACCCCCGTATCCAGTTAGGGACCGTCGATCCAGGTCACCCCGTCTATGCTGTACTGTACCACAGCTGTCTGTCGGTAGCCTCCGTGAAACGCCGATTGCCAGGATACATCAACACGTGTAGATTGAATGTTTAACACTTTGAAATGTTCCGGGTTGTCTGGTGGTTCTGCAGGAGAGGCCAATTTAACTTGAGAAGTATGTTGGATCAATGAAAAACAAATACTAACACAGTAGAAACTGTATGTACTAGCGATACTGACACTTAATAAACATTTCATAGACAGATATTCAATTGACTAAGACTTTTCTAATCAAAGCGTGTGAAAGGCGCTCATACAAGGGGGCAAGTCATATTTCAGGAATATAGACTCGGCTAAAGCATTTTGGCATGACTTTAATTTGCGTGTACTTATTTGTATGAAGTATTACATGCAATAGCAGCTTCCCGTCAACAATGGGGCATACATTTTGTGATACGTTGTTCTGCATATGGGACCGTTTTCCGTATAGGTTAAAAGACACCAAATGGTGCGAAATCGCCCAGGGTGTATGCAAAAGTAGTCGGGTATAAAAAAATAGTTCGGGTGTTTTGAGGTCACAGACACCGTTTGCTTGCAAATCTTGATCCATTACTACCCAGTTTCACTTGAGGAACATTTTGGGGTGCCTTTAACGCCAGTTTTCAGCATATTTGTAGCATTTAAAAGAAAACACTGAACCTGTTGGTCACTTGATGTAAACGGAGTTTCCATGGCCAAAAAATGTACACAATATTTGAGGATATGACAAGGTTGGATTTTCTTTCTTAGGAGTAAGTGAACCTATTGTTCAGTTCATGCAGAACCAGTACAGACTGGCTGCAGGTCATGTACAAGTGGGTGCCACAGCATCCATACGAATAGTGAAAGTAGGAGAGACTGGCCTTATTGGATGGCATTCGGTTAAATTATATAGTACAACTATTTGGTGGTGTCTAACATATAAGGTGTGCCTAGGCCCTACGTGTAATATGTTTTTTTTGTAGAATTTGAAGTTGGAAGTTTATGTTTCTTGTAGCTATGTCTCTGGGAACATAATTTAAAGTTACTGCGACAAGAGTAACCGAGCGGACTCCGCGATGCAACACATTTGTTCTTTTTGTATCGCAGATGGACAGTTATCGGCTTCAAAATCTTCTAAAATCTTGATTTCTCAGCTTTATTTGTCAAATATAATAAACCAGTGTATGCAAATTACCTGTAGGTGATTGGGCTTGGAATGTGACAGTAATATACACCAAAACAGTCAATATAGTGTGTTTTTCTTTGTTTTCATTGATATTGGCTTCCTGATGGACAACAAAGAAGTTCGGGAAAGTGGCGCGACATCGCGACGCTGTTCCAAAATTTGCCAAAATTAGGCATAAGTGTATTGTTTTCGCATATCGGTATAGTACCAATACACTAGTACTCAGAAAACATTGCTTTTCCTTTCCTCCTGTGTCATTAAACAAATTTCTTGACTGACTGTTCAAAGCCAGTACCCATTTGTCTGTCGACCATTCCAGAGTGGCATACATGTTGGTATAGATTCAGTGATGAGTCTTTATATGTAGAATGGTTAGTTATAACACTATTTAGGGTAATGTTATGTGATTTTATGGAGATTTGTACTTTTAATTCATCATCTATTAAAATTCTCCATAGTTCTGTAGTAGCTCAATTTAAGGCAGAATGTGGACAGTCACATGGTGGAGTTACACAGCTTCTGTGTGACAACCATTTGAGATATTTGCTCCAAACCTGGTACTGTATCCAGGAATAGAAGCTAGTTTTGAATAGTGAATATTGTAGAATGATTTGTAGTGGGACTTATAGGTTAGAAGACACAAAATGGTGCGAAATCGCCCAGGGTGTACGCAAAAGTAGTCGGGTATAAAAAAATAGTGTGGGTGTTTTGAGGTCACAGACACCGTTTGCTTGCAAATCTTGATCCATTACTACCCAGTTTCACTTGAGGAACATTTTGGGGTGCCTTTAACGCCAGTTGTCAGCATATTTGTAACATTTAAAAGCAAACACTGAACCTGTTGGTCACTTGATGTAAATGGAGTTTCCATGGCCAAAAAATGTACACAATATTGGAGGATATGACAAGGTTGGATTTTTCTTTCTTAGGAGTAAGTGAACCTATTGTTTAGATCATGCAGAACCAGTACAGACTGGCTGCAGGTCATGTGCAAGTGGGTGCCACAGCATCCATACGAATAGTGAAAGTAGGAGAGACTGGCCTTATTGGATGGCATTCGGTTAAATTATATAGTAAAACTATTTGGTGGTGTCTAACATATACGAAATAATAAGTCGCGATGTGTAGAACTGTTTCATGTTGTGTTGTTTCGTGCGACCATTGGTCTCAGACGAGTATATTGTTGTATGTTGATTACACAACCCAATCCAAATTAATCAACTACTTGCTTGATTGCACGTCTCATACATATACAACGTTTATATTTGGACACATATATCGGCAATAGATCTGTTAATAAATGCGCAAGATACAACGTCCGTATCGAAACTTTATAAACGCCCCTCTACGACGGATAATATGGATAAGGATACTTATCATTCGACGAACACCAAAATGTGGATGTTTTTTACCTTACATAACAGCTTCCATTAAAACGGATGCCTCGCCTATCGCGTTGGTTACAACAATGTTATAGACACCCAGTCCGGACTCTGTCACAATTGTCCACGTGACAGTTGATCTGGTTCCCAGTGTAGGCACCATGCCACGGAATACAGGCAGGTTTATTGGTGTCGCCTCTATTGTCACGGTACCAACCGGCGGAGATTGTCGAACGTTGCCGATAACTTTATAGCAGATAACCAGCATCGGTATGGACGGTGAGTAATATGTGGTGGTGACACTGGCGGGGTGGCCCATCTTCACAACAAACTTGTTTATATCATTTACCGTACTGCTAGGTGTAACGATAACTGGACGTGCTGAAACATACCTGTGGTAGTAAATTAGATGGGTTAGGGTTAGGGTTTATCACGACAAGCAGAATATGGCAGAGTACATGTAGCTGCTACACATCCGGTATCTCCGGACAATAGATATAAATGCAACAACTAGTACAACTCTATCGCGCATACCGCGCCAACTTACGATCAATCTACACATGTGATCAAACAACGTAACCTGTATCAAGTTATGATGTTAACGGCTTAAGGAATGACTTCAAAGAACGCTATCTGTTGTTTCGAAGACAATAGGTTCGAATATTTGATTGAATATTCGTATAAAGTGTATCTGAACCTGTTATTCTTAGTGTATAGTCTACTGTGCATTGAATTGCCATCTGAGCCATGTTAGCCTGTACCATATATCGGCCAGTTACACTTGTTGTAGCGTTCGACACAGGTAGCTCCGGATGTGATAGATAACGTAATACAAGTAGGTGTAACATGTCTAAAATATCTATATGCGTCCTATTAATTACATGTAGTCCCAGTCAATACCTAAGCTGATAAATTTTAGCATTTTATTTTTATAAAACACAGAAATCTCTACAAGTGTATATTGAGTGTATAGCCATATAGGCTATTTTAATAGTACACATAGTATTTGCCATGCCTACTGTATTGAGTGCATTAAGGAATATAGATTGTGTATGGACCTGTGCTACCATCATAAGCGTGTTGCGAACAGACGGTAATATTTTCATAAATGTAGTACTGAAATTAGGTGAATGCAGTGACCTGATGACTTACACAGTGTAACTTGACCTTAATCATAACCAATGCAATGATCATGGTGTATACATCGGCATGAGATAACTGATAGCATTATGTACGAAGTTGTATTAATTTACCTGTCATACCTTTTGCTGCATGTGCTACAAGTGGTGAAACTGACCGATGACATGTGAATACTAAGATGGCCGAGATGGAAACTATGTGCGCCGTACAGCAACAGTAGAATGTCTATATATATGTAATACATGTACCCCATAACATTTACAAAGCAATTAACTTTGAAATCAGATGATTATTAAGTATAGAACGGGTCCGATTTGGTCCGCTACAGCTATACTTAACAATACGTGTATATGATTTACTTTTCTGACCGTACCAGGCGTTTCATAGTATGTCGTGCGTATTTCATTGTGTACAATTTTATCTTCTAGAACCGTGCTTTCTTCTATTAAATATGCGGCGGTGGTGTCATGTACATATAAGGCTTTAATATGTATTGGTCATGCAATGTAATGGCTGCTCATCATCACACAACACACATTCCATGAATTTATACTGACCTTTGAGCGGACATTCATATACTTTTATTGAACTGTTTATTTATTTTTTTGTAAATTCTCCAAAAACAAACTGAGGTGATCGTATGTTGTAGTTATAACGTATTGTCAATAAAATGATTATTGTATAATAGTGTGTAACACGAACATGTGATTGTGATAGCCGCAGTAGAAGCTGTCCTGATGATCCAACTGGTGGCATACGGTGCTACCCCGTTGCTGACGCGGCATGTGTATACACCAGAATGTGCATAAGTAAGGTTGGACAGTTGGAGAGTTGCGGCGGCTTCCAGGATCGGGCGAGTTATCTCCCCATACCCCGGCCCCGACCGCCCCCAGCTTGATTACATGTATAGTCTGGGAACACCGGACGGCGAACACATGAGGTCCACAAATTGATCATTCAATGTCGCCGTGGCAAAAACATCCGGGTGATCTGAATTAGACATTATACATTATCGCCAACACAAGCATATATTGAGAATATTGCACGAATCTAAAACTGACAATTATAAATAAACAAAATAATAACGACAATTGACAAAACACTACATATGCATAAGTATATTTTAGTAACAAACTAAAATAATAAAAGTCTGCGACCAATGCACGTCTGGTTAACAAAACACAATTTGTAACACATGTGCTGTCACTAATTTAGCATTTTGGACAAATCTGTGTCCGCTCATATATTCCTCATTTTATGTCGTGTGAGCCGATAAGTCAGCGGCTGACATTTTGACTAGAAATTATCAGGATTACCTCCCCTGAAACGTTGTAATTGCCATTTGTATCTTCCATGAGACGCCACAAAATTGTATGTGGTTTCAATCACTACATTTAGCCGTTCCACATCACTTATGGCCCCAAAGTGTTAGTTTACATTCTTACTATTCTTACTTTTTCTTAAATACATATATTATTCCTGCTAATTTCATCAATTCTGCTGTAAAGTTTGTAAACCATTTGGTCAGTATTCGCACCACCCTGTCTCTTTCGTACCTTTCGTATTGTCAATAAAATGTTTATTGTATAATAGTGTGTAACACGAACATGTGATTGTGATAGCCGCAGTAGAAGCTGTCCTGATGATCCAACTGGTGGCATACGGTGCTACCCCGTTGCTGACGCGGCATGTGTATACACCAGAATGTGCATAAGTAAGGTTGGACAGTTGGAGAGTTGCGGCGGCTTCCAGGATCGGGCGAGTTATCTCCCCATACCCCGGCCCCGACCGCCCCCAGCTTGATTACATGTATAGTCTGGGAACACCGGACGGCGAACACATGAGGTCCACAAACTGATCATTCAATGTCGCCGTGGCAAAAACATCCGGGTGATCTGAATTAGACATTATACATTATCGCCAACACAAGCATATACATGTATTGAGAATATTGCACGAATCTAAAACTGACAATTATAAATAAACAAAATAATAACGACAATTCACAAAACACTAAATATGCATAAGTATATTTTAGTAACAAACTAAAATAATAAAAGTCTGCGACCAATGCACGTCTGGTTAACAAAACACAATTTGTAACACATGTGCTGTCACTAATTTAGCATTTTGGAAAAATCTGTGTCCGCTCATATATTCCTCATTTTAAGTCGTGTGAGCCGATAAGTCAGCGGCTGACATTTTGACTAGAAATTATCAGGATTACCTCCCCTGAAACGTTGTAATCGCCATTTGTATCTTCCACGAGACGTCACAAAATTGTATGTGGTTTCAATCACTACATTTAGCCGTTCCACATCACTTATGGCCCCAAAGTGTTAGTTTACATTCTTACTATTCTTACTTTTTCTTAAATACATATATTATTCCTGCTAATTTCATCAATTCTGCTGTAAAGTTTGTAAACCATTTGGTCAGTATTCGCACCACCCTGTCTCTTTCGTACCTGCTCACATTCGTACCGTGTCTGGCCTGCTTATGCATATTATTGATTTGTCACATTTAAATTAAATTATATGTTTATAAGTCATTATGACAATTTTCCTAACATTACAGCTGTATACTCCATGTTACAATACTTCATTTCTGGAAAACTGATCTTTGTTTTACAATGTTTCATTTATTCACCAGTTCACACTTCGGTTATTAGATGAATACTACAGTAAAAAACATATTCTTCGTTTGATGATCCGATCCTGGTTACACTCCTGCTAGAGCCCGGCTTGAGGCAGTTCAACACTTTATCGTAATCCGACATATTATTAAATGAATATGCATCTGAAAAATACATGGAAAAGACCCCCATTCAATGGACGTGAATATACTAGTAGGTATGAATGTCATGTAGTTTGTGAACATAATAAAACAGATGAAAACACCATAACCAATGGATTCGAAATTCTGTAGCTTCAATGTAAACGTGCTTGGGAACAAAACCAGGCTGTCGGTAGGCGAAGTTTTAGACCGTCTGATGCACGATTCCGACTCTAATGGTGAGTTTCAAATGTCCGACAATGAGCTTGATGACCCTGGCGATGTCGAAAATGGCTTGTCACGCAGTTCTACACCTGTTGACATTGTTGACACACCACCATTACAGGTAAGTTATTGACTTGTTCATGTGTGTGCTTTTCAGTCTGCAGTGGCAACCAATATTTTGTCTCAGCATGTGATAATTGAGTAAATAAGTGATTGCCAATATTATTGCAATGTAAACAGATATATTTATACTGTCTGTGTGACATAAAAATAATACATTTCTTGTGTAATTATACATGACACTACGTGAAGGTGTGATTACATTTTACGGTGATTTGCTTTCGACAGCTTGTCCGGTGTTTCAATATGCCTTTGTTTTATGTTTATAATACAATATTTCTTTACTTGATATTCTAGTATTCATGCATACACCTGTGGATATATTTATTTGACATTCAGCTTATTAATTTATAAATTATGAAAGTAGGTGAAACGTTACGACCTCACTGTACTAGACTGTCAATATATGTTTACATATTTTGTTTATTTCAGACCGACTACGATAACGAACACGTGAGAGAAAAAACTCCAGACAGACAGGATGCACATGTCAACAACATCCCGCAGGTTCTGGTTGATGCTCCCGCAGTTCGTGTTGCCGTTCCATGCCGACCGGCTGTAATTGAATGGGAACAATACCACCGTGATGACCCCTATGTTCCAGATTGGCTTGGTGACAGACCACGTAGAACTGGCATTCTTGTGGACACAAGTGAATTTTCATACCTGGATTATTTCAAACTATTCTTCCCAACTGATTTGTTTGATCTGATCACTACTCAGATGAACCTGTATGCCACACAGTTCATGGAGAGTCACGACAACTTGCCACGACACTCGCGGTTCAGGCAAGGACGCCCATGGCAGAAACCCACACGGCTGCAAGCATATGTGGCAATTCAGATCATGATTGGACTGAACAACCGACCCGAGATTGAGGACTACTGAGGAACGTTCTGGTTGACAAAGAACAGAGTAGCGGAAATTATGCCGAGAAACAAATTTGAACTTCTAACGTCATTCATTCATTTCAATGATAACACCAATCGCGTGCCACGTGGCCAGGAAGGTTATGATGCCCTGTTCAAGGTTCGCCCGATGCTCGACATGGTTGACCCGGTTTATTCTGCCGTATACAAGCCAGACAAGGAACTAGCTCTTGATGAGTCAATGATCAAGTATAAAGGGCGCTTATTCTTTCGTCAGTACATGCCAGCCAAGCCGACAAAGTGGGGGATCAAGACTTTCGCACTTTGTGAGAGCAATTCTGGATATGCTTTGAAGTTACTAATATACACAGGAAAGGGTACATTTGTTGTGGCACCAGATTCGTCGCTGACAATAACAGAACAAGTTGTGGTGAAACTGACTGACGGATTCCACCATCAGGGACATGTTCTGTATACGGATAATTACTATACGTCACCCAATCTATATACCGAACTCAGACACAATGGTATCAGTGCATGCGGCACAGTTCGTGCAAACCGCAAGAACATGCCAAGGGATATTCTAGCAGGCCAGCTGCATTTAGTGAAAGGGGACCCGCCTGTGTTCAGGAAATCATCAAATGACGACCTTGTGACAAGTGTCATGATGGATACCAAACGTGTCCAGTTCCTGAGTACAGAGCATAACGACCTGACAACAGACAAATCCATTAGAGCAAAGGGCACCGCAGATGGACACCGGACCATTGAGAAACCTGTGATGGGGGCAGATTATAATATCCACATGAATGGTGTTGACATTTTTTATCAAAAGCTTGGTACTTATGGATATCCGCATAAATCATCAAAGTGGTACATGCCAGTGTTACACCGTGTACGCGAAGTGGCTTTAGTGAATGGATACATTCTGTACAAGAAAGCTACGTTGAATAAAAATGAGAAACCGGTGAGCCCGAGAGTGTTTAGGGAAATGGTGATTGATGGTTTATTGGAGAACTGGGACATGACAGGGTTTGTACGAGCCCATCAACAACCTGTTGATGGAAAACCTGGTAGACTGACCGAACGTCACTTCTCAGGACAGTACACTGACAAAAAACACCGACCCGACTGCATAGTGTGCAGTGACAGGCGAACACCCGGATGGCGTAGAGTACAAACTGTGTACTAACTATTGTGTTCAATGTCAATTTCCGATGTGTCCGACAACTTGTTTTAGGATCTACCACACCTGCATAGACTTCAAATTAGCAGCTGGAAGGCAGATTTACATACTATAAAATTCAGAATTCCTTGGAAAATATGTGTGTGATGTGCATTTTCTAGTCATTTTTTTTGTTTGCGTGTTCAGTGGAATTATGTTATAAATGTGAAATTTGCACTATACAAAGAATTCCCAATATGTGATATTCCTGGTGGATATATTCCGGAATTTCCATAATAGTTCCACAACAGTTACGATGGTTACCGTGAGTACACTATTTCAGACAGATAAGCCGCATATTGTACATTAGTACTAATTATAGTATTATTTCTCGATAAAACATGCAAATTGGGAGTTCTTTAGAATCGTCTCGATGAGACAGTTCTACATAACTCCCAACTTGCATGTTTTTTTCTGAAAAATAAGAAAAAATAAAAATGTTCTATATTGTCGGCCGATTGAGTCGGTTCTACAGAAAAATGTAATATTTTCGAAATATGCTGCTTATCTGGACATTTGTAGTCATTGCATGTTGCATTGTTGCAGTCTTATTAGTTTGATCGACTGTAATACATTGAGTAAATAAATACTGAAAATTTGAACAGATTTGATCAATAAATAAACAAATTATTATCCATTTGACACATTTAGTTATTGTCGCTCAAGTTGGCCATTTTCGGACTATCGTGAGCAAATTGAATGACGTTAGCTAACTGGTCATAACTTTTTTATTTATTGACCAATAATGCCCAAATTTTCAGTATTATCATATATATGCTGCTCTTTCAAATGCATATGGAATATTGTAACATATTAGCACGATAGAAACATGACAATGTTTTGATTAAAAAAAATCTGTATTTTTTTCGAAAAAAATATTTTTTAAAAACTATTTAAAAAATTAATTTTTTTAAAAATGGGTGACATAAAATGGACTGTTGAAATATTGATTAGTATCGAGTAAACACTGAAAATTTTAACACATTTGGTAAATAAATGAAAAAGTTATTAGCTCTGTGGCACACTTAGTCACCGTCGCTCAATTTTTCCACTTTTTGACTATCATAAGCAAATTGAGTGACAATAGCTCATCAGCCGTAACTTTTTTATTTATTGACCGATCGTGCCCAGATTTTCAGCATTTATCATAGACATGCTGCTCTTTCAAATATATATGGAATAGTCCTACATTCTAGCACAATATAACATGATGAAATAGGCTGATCTATTTTGTTCCTTAATTTTTAATAAAATATTTTTAAAAAAATATATTAAATTAATTTATTTTTGAACCTATGTTAACAAAATTTATACAGTTGAAAGAATACTATGTATTGAATATATGCCGAATATTTCTCCACAATTGGTCAATAAACAAAAAAGTGACAGCATTTTAGCTGGGGTACCCCGTATTGTCTATGAGATTCCAAAAACAAGCTGGCGCTGGGGAGTCTGTTATCTGAGCTGGCTGGCGCCGAAAGAGTTAAACAACTAATTATAAATGGGACACTGGAAAACAACCAAAGTGATATTCTAAACCATGTACAAGACTATTTTATGCATATTTATGAAGAAGATAATAATATAAATCACACTAATGACACATTTTTCAACTTCATTGACCACAAACTAAACGAAAACGAAAAACAGTCTTGTGACGGTTACATTAATAATGAATATGAATGTGTAACAGCAATAAAGAAAATGAAAAACATGAAATGCCCAGGATGAGATGGTCTAACTGCCGAATTGTACAAGCTATGCAGGAATGACATAAAAAAGCACTACATAAAATCGATTAATTACTCATACGAAAATGGATCTCTAACTGAAATGCAAAAACAAGGAATCATTACGTTACTGCTAAAAAAAGATAAAAACACACTTTCAATCGATAATTGGAGGCCTATTTCGTTATTAAATGTAGACTATAAAATTGCAACAAAAGTTATAGGTAATAGAATAAAAAAAGTATTAAAGACCATAATAAACGTGAATCAAACTGTTTTTATAAAAGGTCGGTATATAGGAGAAAAGGTAAGAACACTTATGGAACTAATAAATGAAGATAATGAAAACAATACACCAGGTCAAATTTTGTTTTGCAGATTTCCAGAAAGAGTTGACAGCTTAGACCATAGATTTATTATTAAGTGTCTAAACAATCGTAACATTGGTAATTCACTAATACAATGGATATCTCTATTCTATAAAGATGCAAAAAGTTATGTTTCGAATAATGGTAATCTATCAAACAGGTGTCAGACAAGGTTGTCCGCTATCAGCATATATTTTTATTATTTGCATAGAATTTTTATCCAGACAAATAAATGCAAATGGAGAGATTAAAGGTTTATTTTTAGGTGAAAATGAAATAAAACAAACATTATTTGCAGACGGTGCAAGCTTTACGCTGGATGGATCGGAAATATAATTTAAGGAACTAATACATACACTAGACACTTTCGCACTAATATCTGGTCTAAAACTAAATAAGTAAAAATGCACAGCACTAAAAATATGGTGGGTTAGACATAACCCAAGTCCATGGTGTAACAACAAGCAATATACTTGGTCAAACGACCATGCATCAACACTTGGAATAATATTCACAAAAAAACAAAACACGGCTACATGAATTAAACTTAATACCAAAAATTAAGTCATTTCAAAACTGTTTAATGCACTGGAAAAAATGGAATTTGACATTAATTGGCAAAATAGCTGTTTTAAAGACCTTCGCGTTACCTAAATTAATATACCAATTAACAGTGCTTGAGAATCTCGCTGATGAAACGATCAAACACATCAATGAGTTGATGTATAACTTTCTCTGGGTCGGTAAACCCGATAAAATAGCACGAAAAACTATAATTCAAAGCTATGAAAACTGTGGATTGAAAATGATTAATATCCATGCATTTATCAATTCACTTAACTGTTCATGGATAAAACGTTTAAAGGGTAAACAGAGTCAGTTAAAACTTGCATACAATAAGGAACTAAATAAATATGGTGGTGATATACTATTTAAAAGGAATACAACTATATTCTATAAAGAATAGTATTATGTATTTAAAACACATATATGATTTTATAATAAAATACTTTTATAGCTTCGACGATATGAAATATATATATAACATAAATATTGGAGATTTTTTTAAATATTACAAATTATTAAGTAAAATTAAAACTGAATGGAAACTAGAAATGAAAACCGAGCCATTGACTAATGAAACGCCCAAATATGCAATAAATGTATGTTTGTCATCGAAGCATATACATAAAATAGTATATAGTATACAGATTAGAAAATCAAGATTAGCACGACAAAAACATATAATAAAATGGGAAAACGAAATAAATAAACAAGATATAGAATGGAAATACATGTTTTCATTGTCATATAAAAGCACAGTAAGTACTAAACTTAGAGCATTTCAGTACAAATATTTGATTAGACTAATTCCAAACAAGGCCTTTCTATGCAAATGCAAATTGAAACCATCTAACTTGTGTGAATTCTGTCATATGAATGTGGATTCTAATAAGCATATGTTTTGGGAATGCAACGTCATACAACCTTTTTGGTCTGATAACAACCTACTATTGCAAACAAATAGGTTAGACTACAATTGTAATTTAACATATGAAAATAATTATATCATTTTGTAACGTGAGGGTTGACTTCAAAAATAAAACAATGCTTATCAGCTTTTTAATTCTTTTAGCAAACAATTTTATTTTTAAGTGCACATATGATGAAACGCAACCATCGATAGGCCGTTTTAAAATATATCTGAAGCAAACAATAATAATAGAAGAAACTATTGCCACTATGAAGGATAAACTAGATATTTTCCATTCAAAATGGAGTGACTTTATGGAAATTAATACGTAAACATTCACCTGCTATGTGTATCGATATACCTATATCAGCACAGAACATGTAATAGACGTCCATTCCTATATTTCATTTTTTTATTATAACGTTTTGATAACCTTTTTTTTCTCGTATTTGTTTTTCTCATTGCCCAAACGCCCTATAAAAACCCTATTATTTATTTAAAAAACTCAATGTTACATGTAGACAAGCATCAATACGTTATTATTCAGACATTTCATTGAAATGTAGCCATGCGTATGAACTGACATATATATGTACTTTGTTCATTGAACTGTTTGTATATCTTGTATTTGTACATGTGCATGTAGCAAAGAGAATAAAAAACATAAACACAAAATTTTTTTTTTTTTTATTTAAACATACCTGTGATTCAGCAACTCATTCAGTATGTACTTTCATTCAGTGTAATCTGTACTGCAGTCCTGCACAAACACGTCTGACACTGAACCGTGACAGAGAGGTGGACATTGACTTACACTGCACGATCAGCTTCATGTACGCGGTATCTGCTGAGCCGACTCCGTTATCAACCTGACACCGATACCGGCCGCCATGACCGCGATGTACATCCGGGATATTGTACGTGTATGTCCACTGGTTGCCGATCCCGGTCCCCGGTCCACTCTCCAGTGCTGTAGCCTGGCCGACATTGTACCACGTGAAGGTGGCAGCCGGCTTACTGGTGGCCGTACACGTCAGGGTAGTAGTCGGGTCGCCCTCCGTTACTGTGACGTCTCCACCCGGGATTGATGCCGCGGCGCTGTCTGTAATGTAACCATGGTGATATATACATTATACTGGTGGTCATACATGTCAGGACAGTAGACGGGGCGCTCTCAGTGACTGTGACGTCTCCACCATGGATCTAGGCCACGGCCCTGTCTGTAATGTAACCGTGGTGATATACACATTATACTGGTCGCCGTACACGTCAGGGCAGTAGTCGGGGCACCCTCGGTTACTGTGGTGACGTCTTCATCTGTGTTCGAGGCCACGGCGCTGTCTGTAATGTAACCATGATGAGATCTACATTATACTGGTGGTCGTACACGTCAGGGCAGTAGTCGGTGCGCCCTCCGTTACTGCGACGTCTCTACCTGGGATCGAGGCCACTGCCCTGTATGTAATGCAACCATGGTGATATCTACATTATACTGGTGGCCGTACACGTCGGGGCAGTAGTCGGGGCGCCCTCAGTTATTGTGACGTCTCCACCTGGGATCGAGGCCACGACGCTGTCTGTCACGTATACCCCCGGTCACCGCCTGGACCGACAAATAAAAAGTTTAATGCACACATTTTAAACAGTTTAATGCATATCTTACGGACGCAACTTTCTAAGTAATTTGACCTTGACCTTGGACATGAAGGCCGCATAAGTGTGGTATGGAATGAAAATATGGATGGTGATAATGTATAAAGTATATGATGTTTGAGGTCAATCCGGCTTACCGTTACAGAGATAGTGGATAGGCAACCGGACGGGACACATCAACCTCACATTGTGGCGACATAATGAAGCTTCGCTAAGTCGATACTGATTTATTTATTACATATATTATTAAAAACGTTTCAGTCGCGCTTAAATCCAAATAATGAAGATGGTGAGATATAATGTCCCGGATAAATTGAGTCACTAATGACGTCAACTGCATGCATTTTCAAGTTATTTCGGACAGAGTGGACACCATTGTGCAGCCATTACATGGTGTTGATCCATGGTTAATATCAATACTCTTAGTTATCTGCTCACATGCATATCGTCTACCAACTCCAAGTCATACGTTTTTTTGTTTCCTATAAGTATACAAGTTGAAAATGTCATGTTTTTATCAACTTATATTTATACATGTAGTTGATGAGCACTGCGTCCATGGCGCTTTACATATGCGATGCAGACGTCATATCATTATGACGTCATATACTACGTAGTGATAATTATTACCAAACTCCCTATATGTTGATATTCCATAGTTTTGACTAATTCCTTGGCTTTTGACGTGCCTGGTAATAGGTCCCGCGTGCCCGGTCAATACTCCGAGTGCCTGGTCAATAGTGAAACCAATGTCACACCTGACAATCGGTCAGTCAACGCGCCGCACGCCCAATTTACGTTCACTGTGTCACATATACTGTTTACAAGTTTGAGTAATACAATTGTTATTTCATGGTCATTCGGGAAACATTTAAAACATATTGCCCCTCGGTGCCGTGGACGACCCGATGCACTATATCCCAGAGGCCTCTGGCAATAGTACCCCGGGTCGTCCACAACACCGAGGGGCAATAGTTTTGATTGTTCGCCGAATGACCGTGACTTAACTGTATAATATAATGCGACGTCATTGATGAAGTATCAGTATAGCGGCATGCCAAATTTCATTCAGATGTACACACTATATATCATTTACATATTACTTTTCACTATTTATTGGATGACCCTCGTATCTAGCCGAATACTAAAAGCGCAAATATCTGACAGACAAATGGTGTATCGACTATGCGCACAATATAAGTGTACGGGAACCGTGGGTAAAGCGCCTTTTTTATAATGAGAAATACAAACTCCCGTCTAATAGTATGCAATAATTGTAAGTACATAATCAGCTGCATCAGCTACATCAGCTGCGTGCGTTGTGGAGTTTCTGACGAAATAGTGTAAACCTACTCAAAATGTGAGCTTGAAATCACAAAAGAACTATGTACTTTTCTCCATTAAAGTGTGAAGAGCCCACTGGTCACCGCCCCGACACTGTTGTTGGCCCTGCAATTGATGGTGTCGCCGTCGTTGTCCCGCGTGGGCGTCAACACAAGGGTGGTCTGAGTAGACGCTGACAGTAATTGTACCGGTCCTGGACGTCCGTCTCCAACTGATGGACGTCAACTCCGGTTTACCTTCCACATCGACAACGACACATGTTAGTGTCAGTTTGTTCACACAGTTGGCTGTGAATGGACGATTACCGGTCACCTTGGCCGATTGAGGAGCATCTGTAACACAGGAAGACATATATTTTGATTCCCCCGTTGGCTGTAAGTGAAAGATTACCCGTCACCGTGGCCGACCGACCAGTATATGTGATACAGGAAGACATAGAGTTGATCCCCACCCCGTTGGCTGTCGATCGAAAACGCACCGTGGCTCACTCAACGGTATCTATAATACAGGGAGACATAAAGTTGACTCGCCCTTTGACAGTAAGTGAAATATTACCTGATTAGTATACAAGGCTGGGGCAGGAGCATCTCCACCAGCCACCCCACCCCCTGTGGACGAATGAGAAGTATCTGTAATTCAGGGATACATATATTTTGATTCCCCCGTTGGCTGTGAATTGACGATTACCGGTCAGCGTGGCCGAATGAGGAGCATAGAGTTGACTCACCCCGTTGGCTGTAAGTGAAATATTACCGGTCACCGTGGCCGAATGAGGAGCATCTGTAATACAGGGAGACATAGATTTGATTCCCCCGTTGACTGTAAGTGGAATATTACCGGTCACTGTGGCCGAATGAGGAGCATCTGTAAAACAGGGAGACATAGAGTTGATTACCCCGTTGACTGTAAGTGGAATATTACCCGTCACCGTGGCCGAATGACGAGCATCTTTAATACAGGGAGACAAAGCTTTCGATTCCCCAGATGGCTGTGACTGGACGATTACCAGTCACCGTGGCCGAATGACGAGTATCTGTTATACAGGGAGACATATATTTTGATTCCTCCGATGACTGTAAGTGGAATATTACCGGTCACCGTGGCCGAATGAGGAGCATATGTAATACAGGGAGACGAAGATTTTAATTACCGTTGACTGTAAGTGGAATATTACCGGTCACCGTGGCCGAATGAGGAGCATCTGTAATACAAGTTGAGGTAGAGTCGATTCCCCCGTTGAATGTAAGTGGAATATTACCGGTCACCGTGGTCGAATGAAGAGCATCTGTAATACTGGGAGACATAGAGTTGATTCCCCCGTTGACTGTAAGTGGAATATTACCGATCACCGTGTTCCGAATGACGAGCATCTGTAATACAGTGAGACGTAGATTTTGATTTCCCAGTTGGCTGTAAGTGGAATACTACCGGTCACCGTGGCCGAATGAGGATCATCTGTAATACAGGGAGACATGTATTTTGATTCCACTGTTGACTGTTAGTGGAATATTACCGGTCATCGTGGCCCAATGAGGAGCTTCTGTAATACAGGGAGACATACATTTTGATTCCACCGTTGACTGTCAGTGGAATATTACCGGTCACCGTGGCCGAATGAGGAGCATCTGTAATACAGGGAGACGTAGAGTTGATTCCACCTTTAACTGTAAGTGGAATATTATCGGTCACTTTGGCCGAATGAGGAGCATCTGTAATACAGAGAGACGTAGAGTTGATTCCCCCGTTGACTGTAATTGGAATATTACCGGTCACTGTGGCCGAATGAGGAGCATCTGTAATATAAGGTGACGTAGAGTTGATTCCCCCGTTGACTGTAAGTGGAATATTACCGGTCACTGTGGCCGAATGAGGAGCATCTGTAATACAGGGAGACGTAGAGTTGATTCCACCTTTGACTGTAAGTGGAATATTATCGGTCACCTTGGCCGAAGGAGGAGCATCTATAATACAGGGAGTTGATTCCCCCGTTGACTGCAAGTGGAATATTACCGGTCACCGTGGCCGAATGAGGAGCATCTGTAATACAGGGAGACGTAGATTTTAATTACCCTGTTGGCTGTGAATGGACGATTACCGGTCACCGTGGCCGAATGAAGATCATCTGTAATACAGGTAGACGTAGAGTTGATTCCCCCGTTGATTGCAAGTGGAATATGACCAACGTTATTTATTGAGATTCTCCCAGAGTCAAGTTGAGTTTCTGTGCCAATGATTCCGTGATATATGTTCGTTGGCTTCCAGAGTCCATTAACAATTTTATTTCGGCATTTTCATTGGCTTCTGGGTCAAAATTATGTCAACGTGGTCTGCATTAACACCATTTCTCTGCCTGAGAGGAGAACATTCTCCGTTGGTGGCTCCTCTCTATTTTCAGTAATTAGTTCTTCAACTCAATGTGCATTTTATCTATTCGATTCAGCAAATTTAGATGGACATAGACTGCGATGATGGTGAGCTGTCGGTTTACAATATACGCACACTTTATTTGATCTACAATCACCCATTCGGTGTCCTGGTGTTAGGCAAAGAAAACAACATCCCTTGAGTTGCTGTTTCCTTGCGGTTAAGGTTCCATACACATTACACTCATCACTCAAGTGGCTGCCTTCACAATAACGACACGAGTCACCATACCGGGTCTGCAATCGTGTCTCTGTATGTGCTGCAAACAATGCCGCTGCGGAGTGTCTAAGTGGATGGCCTGTATCACTGGTGACTTTATTCACATTCGAGTTAGTATCTTTATTTATATGTCGTTCCACTCTTTCCCTAGCACAGCTTTAGTCATTTAATATCCTTCTTAATGTGGATATTGTCCATTTGATTTATGTTCCTTTATTCATTTCGAGCAGTACAAGAACATCCGTAGCTTACTTTGGCCTACTCATGGAGATAAAGACGTCTTGATTGCCATCTTGCCCCACGGATTCAAGACTACCAAAGTGGTTTTCCAGTTTGTCATGCACATCTAGAATGATATGTATTCTATTACTCGCGGATTCAATATTAATTTAGCATAGTGCAAGTCATTCACAGTTTGTTCATCCCCGTACATCAGCAGTCCAACTGTCACATGATAATTCCCATTGGACAGGTTAAGCCCCGAAATTACACATTTCGCATCTCCCGTTCATTTGCTTGTCAAGTAATTAGACTCTTCAATGCTCGACACATCCCTATTTGTATGTACTCTTGATTCAAATACATCTCAGAATTCCGACATTTCAGTTTATCTCCGGAGTACGAGGCAAGTTCAAGTTGAGGAAGTTTCATTGACATTCCTCTTTCCTGTTCCCTTTTGTGAATGAAAATATAGGTTTCACCTTGTCTTTCCATCTGTATTTGTTGGAACATTTGTTCTAGGTTCATTGCCCTTCCTTCAAATGTTTCCACTTTGACGGATTTTCCTACTTATTGATTCTTCTACAGAAGTCAGATCATGAATGCAATCATATATATTGTCGCATAGGGCACAATCTGTATTGACAATTCATTCAATCAGTTCGGTGGTTTCTGCTAACTCTAGAGCCACTATAAGTACGTCTCTAGCTGTTGCCATTTTATCACAGAACTCCTTCAATCGATGGGTGTTTACTTTTAACTTCTTCAGATAATCATTGTATACATTATCATCCTCAGGTAAGTTTCCTAGTAATTCTCCTGCACTGATTAACTCACGCTCTGGAATATTTCTGTATCTAGTTTTCGTTGCATTAAGTCCAGATAATGACATGGTGATATGTTTTGGGTGACTAAGCACACACATGGCAACTCAGATACTGTACTATGTCCGTGTTCCTTGTATCCGGTTATGGGTTTCCCTTTTAGCAAAGCGTTAAGGTCACAAAGGACTGCATCGAGCAGCACACGTGTATTTCTTCTTCCGTTCATGTATATAGCTATTCCCTTTACGTATATCCGCCTTGCGGGACCAAATGTATGGTAGTTTAATCACAACGATGAAAAATACAGTCATAACTTTATTAAACATGTACATGTATTGGTGAATCAAAATGTGTTTATTTCATGTGTTAATTAATATTTCTCCCAGACGTCTGTTGAGCTTAACTCAATAACCGGCAATGTTATTTATGCCATGTTTCAATAGTAAGACGCTTTGATCTCCTGAATGCGAATAAATAATGTACACTTACATTTTAGCAAATCATGTACTTAGTATTCACTTGGAATAATTCACAGGCACGTGTGTAATCCATGGAATCGCTTTAAACGGAATTAGTAATCCATGACAATTGTTTGTTCCTTAGGCATTTTCTTTATACGGTATATAATGACCGACAATTATTACAACTTATGGCGAATTAAGACGACTGTTTAGAAATTATACTAAAATTAACTCATTCACCGCTAGCGACGAGATAAGGCGTCGGCCTTATCTACTCTCGTGTCACGCACGACGAGTTAACTCGCTGTAGTTTATCTTACCCCTATCCCGAGCGACGAGAATTGACGGCTCGATAAAGCTAGCATTGTATCCCGAGCGACGAGTTATGACGTCGTTTGCTATTGGTCATTTTCAATAGATATGTAGAGATCCAGGTAAATTCAGCCAATCAGATTTCTTGTTACATATGACAAAGAATGAAAATCTGAATCTGTTTACAACACAGGAAAGCATTGAAATTTACATTTGAAATAGGCAATTAATTGTGTCGAAATGGCAAATCGGCGACTAGATCTGACTCAAGTAGTGTCTATGGTTACTGAAGAAGATGGCGATGATGCTTCATTGAGTGACGTAAGCATAAATAATGGAAGTGAAAGTGAAAGTGATCATAGTGAAAGTGATGGAGGAATGGAAAGTGATGACGAACAGCCTGTCGCGAATACCAGCAATCGTTGGGTCCTAAACGGGAGGGACCTATTCCGAAGACAACATTCTCTGGCCCGAAACCAGGACCGACAATTGACCTGGCACCAGATGCTACAGAATGGGACATTTTGGAGTTGTTTTTCGCCGTCTTCCTGATTGAGATGCTGTGTGCTCAAACAAACCTCTATATCAGACAGCGACAGACGGAAAAGCCTGATCCCATATGGCGGCCAGTCGTTGAAGAGGAAATTAAAGCTTGGCTCGGTATCCGGGTGTTCATGAGCATTTTGCAGGTGAGTTGATGTCAGTTACATGCAAATGGTGATTATACAATTTGACGTACCTAATAAAACAAAGCGAGAAAATGGCTTATTTGTTATAAAATTTAATTGCAGCAGAAGTATTTGTATACTAGTATTCTGTATGTTCATCAATTTGTACCATCATCAGCTTTTTTCACTGGTAGTACATTGCCAAGGTCCATATATTCCGAAAGTGTAAACATCGTTTCATACTTGTGCAAACAAACTGCGAAACACAGACCCTTTCTACCTACTGAAATGTATACAGGTGTTACCGAAGTTTCATTGATGGAATGGCGAACAGTGCAGATCCTGATCAGACTGTGCGAATGCGCAGGCTGATCTGGATCTACACTGGTCGCAACAAATGAATCAGTTTCTCGAGTCGCAGTCACATATCACATGCCAATAGGAAAGTTATAGTTAATTGTTCATTTGCATTTCAGCTTCCACAAAGACCGCTTCGACAAGATATCCAAATACCTGCATACCAGTGATCGCACGAAGAACCCAGCAAGAGGTCAGCTTGGTCACAATAGGCTCCACCACGTCCGGCCTGTACTACAAGAAGTTCTGGACCGCTGCCTCCGAAATTACAACCCACATCAAAATACCAGTGTCGATGAAGCAATGGTCAAATTCCGTGGCCGGCTCGCATTTCGACAGTACCTACCAGCCAAACCCACCAAGTATGGTATCAAGGTGTGGATGAGGGGTGACCCTACAAATGGATATACCAACGAATTTCAAGTGTACACTGGGAGAGAAAATGGCGCACGTGAGGTTGGACTTGCTTCCAGGGTGGTGAAGGACATGACGGAGAAAATTTGGGGACAGCACCACATCGTGAACATTGACAACTACTTCACCAGCCCTCATCTGCTTCAGACCCTTCTAGAAAACAAAACGTATGCCCGCGGTACAGTGAGAGCCAATCGGAAGGGATTCCCAGCCCAAATGCTGAAGCCAAAAGAAGTTAAAGAGCAAGGACAGTTCAACACGGCACAAAATGAAGAGTTGACTGCTTGTTTATGGAAGGACAAGAAACCCGTCCACTGCATGTCTACGGCTGAAAATCCCGCAACTCTGGACAGCGTGGTGACACGGAAATCAAAGAATGGCGAGTTGCGACAAGTGAGAGCCCCGTCCATCATTCCCGAATACAATAATAATATGAATGGTGTGGACGGAATACAGCACATACACTATGTCGGTATAACGACATAATAAGTCGTTATAACGTAACAACATATAAAACAATTCTAGGTGACACCTATCGGCTTCCGTAGGATTACAATGATCATGATGATCTACAAATAAAGTGTAAATAAACTACATTTGTACATCATCATGATCATTGGAAATATAAGCAAATTATGTGTAAATGTGAAATTTCATTTGTGTGAAAAAGGTGAAATTCATTTCTGAAAAATAAATTCAATTTGTGTGAAAAATGTGAAATTCGTTTCTGTGAAAAATGTGAAGTTTGTCCTGTGTGAAATCATTTGTGTGAAAAAGGTGAAATTCATTTCTAAAAAATGAATTTATTTCTGTGAAAAATGTAATTCATTTCTGTGAAAAATGTGAAGTTTGTTCTGTGTGAAATGTGAAGTTAATTCTATGAAAATACGGTAAGGATTTAAATTTCGGATTGTATGAAGATTCAAAGATGTCTCGAGACTCACTGTGACGTTTAGGACCTGTAAGTGACGTAAATTAATACCCCACCTGCATGAGCATGAAGTTATGGTGCATGTACATGTAGATAACAAGGCCGGATACAATAAGTTTGCAGATTCTCATCCACACATGCCCCTAAAATAAACTGCTAAATTATTTATGTTTGTATAAATTTTCAAAAAAATCTAGGCCATCATTCTATTTGTATAATAATTTGTAATAATTTTCAAGAAAACAATTAAAAAATAAAATTTCACACCCACCACACCTTTGCAAAAATAAATTAATGAGAATCTACAATTTTATTTTTTCCCTGCTTATTGTACATACTATAGAAATTAACAATATACCAAATATACCGCAAACAAATGTTATCACCACCAATAATGTGAAACCAACTGAGCTATGATCTGATAAAACCGGGCTTATTACCTTTGCAATCAGTGAATAACCATACAGGCCAGTGCATCCACACCGTCTAATCAGGATCTACATTGTTCGCATTTCTGGCAGTCACCATCAATGTGCAGGCTGATCAGGATATACGCTGGTCATAAATGAAATAAGCCTTGTTTTGTCAAATGATTTGATTTTCTGCATAGTGGCACAAGGGACGTTTATAATAAAAATTACATCATTGGTTAGATAAATAATGGATGAATATACATATACATTTTCAGATGTATTGGATAATATATAACACGTGTTTAGCCAGTTAATGTAAGACACCCATTGCCTGATAATCCTATTTTGGAATTGCATCAAATATTCCCAGGGAGTCAGAGCTGATAAGCCCACTGCAGTAGCTAGGTGATGGCTTAGCAGTTATCTCTAGGGGTGAACTGGCTATTTGTAGCCAGGGTTCAATGAGTTAACGTATGCATGCAAAGCAAACTGAACCAAACTCATTACAAATATCAATCATGATGTCAATACCAGTGAGAATATAGAAATAAGTATCGATAATCTGATCAGAACTCTCGTAAACAGGGTAAATTATCAAAATATTAGGCGTCTCCCATAGAAAACGTCTTAATACCCACAGGCGACTGACCTTTAGTCAGTTCACATTTGCGATATTCGCGACAGTAAGTGGACGATTACCGGTCACCGTGGCCGACTCAGGATCATCTGTAACACTGTAATACAGATATACATATAGTTGATTCCACCCATTTGACTGTAAGTGGACGGTCATCGTGGCCGATTCATGAGTATCTGTAATACAGGGAGACATAAGAAGAACAGTATATATACGCTATTTGCTGAACACGATTCGACAACGGTGACTATGTTATAGGAGGACACGTGAGTGAACAGTTGTGAAGAGGACGACTACTTTACAATGGGCTACATGATGTATATCATCCAACAACCTTATACACATATTCACTGCGTGTCTAATGACTGATATATCGTTGTACTGTTCGCTTTCTTGTCTTAGTAGTGGAGGATGTTTGTGTTTGCATATATGTATTACAATGTCTCATGGCTGAGTGGAATCAATCAATGAGAAATAAAGCGAAGCATGAGCCAACATAATGCTTAAAACTGTTCACTCAGTAAGCGGCTTTGATACAGTCAGTTTCATGTTTTGATTTCTAACCTAATGCGGTTCCACATACAGACAATGCTTAGGAAAGCAGCTGGTATGTAGTTACCACATGACGTAAGTATTTCATAGTTTGACAATATACACACTGCCTGTACTGGTGGGTCTGAATTGGCACTGAAGCAACGTATGTGACTTGTAGCATGGAACGCAGTACACATAATGTCTGTACAAGACAAACGTGTTCATGTCACAATGTAGCATTGTCTTGCACACCGTTCTTCAAGTATATGGCACCTAGAAGTTCTATAACATACACACAGTGCCATATCAAACCAAAATGGATGGCGAAGGTGAAGACAGTCTTCCGAAATTGGACAACACAAATGATTTATTCCATGTTTACGTTTTTACGTTTTTCACGTTGGGTACGCTTACTGATACATATGAGCTTCATCTTAAAATCAACATGAAGTTGTTACATGTGCTAGTTCATATACCAATGCACTTTTGTAAATAATGAATAAATATCTCTGTTTGCGGCATAGTATTTTTCTACTAAATTTAGCTGCCATCTTGGACGCCATCTGGTTTGTATGGAAGTTAAATAGTATTAATCAGTTGGTACATGTATCTGTATAGTTCATACAATTATGATGTGTAAAGTCCTCAAAATAATTAGATTTTCTTTGACAATAACAAGTGTCTACCAAATTTAGTTATAGAGTATTAATACTTTGGTACGGGTTTCGGTATAATTCTTAATATAATCGTGTGAAACTGTAGGGAGAGTAGTAAATTCTCAATTCCTGGCGTTTCAACGATAATAATCACTCGTCATAAAAGTTGCTGCCATTTTTGGACGCCATCTTGAATTTGTATCAGAAACTCAATTATGTTTTGCTGAAGGTGTGCAACATCTTTCTTAGAATACTATTTTGAAAATTGGGAAAGTGAGACACTATTGTTAACAATAGACGTAATTGGTCAAACTTGGCTATTCTGCACAGCGGACAGTTTCGCGCTGCAAATGGGATTACAATGAAAACAACTGGTGTTCAATGACAGGAAATTTAGAATTATTAGCACTAAAAAGTCAAGAAATCTATGGAATATACGTACAATATTCAATACTGGGTATTAGCTTATTTGTTCCTATTTATCACATATCATCACTCATATAATATCCTCTATTTCTTTGATACTACCGCACATGCCATATATATACGACGCTATGCATGTACCAACTTGAAGATAACTAAACTAGAAAATGTGGCCTGTCGACGCACTTAAGACAACTACTCAAGTCCCTGCTTCCAGGCGCTGCAAACAGCTACCGGCATTTCCGGAAACCTCGGTTAAGCGTCCAGACCTAACGAAAGGCCATTTAGAAGGAGTTCGACCCTATATCCCCCCAGAAATCAATCCAAACAATGCACGACTACCAGAAGGAGATTCGACAGCTGCGCGAGCCTTCCTGAAGGGAGTGCGCCCCCAAATTCACTTGGAACTCATCGAAGAGATCCAGGCTCTCAACGGTGTCAAGTTCCAGTGTGCCTTAAAGGTGCTGCTTCGAAAAGACGGGCTAGATGGTAGTGAGGAGTACACATTCCGTGCTCCCCCACAAGCAGGAGGCTCTCCTACCGTTTGGTGGGATCAACGAGGAGCTAAACAAGGTCATCCCCTACCTCCTGGAGAAGCTCGAAATGGACACATAGAGGCTCAGGATGGGTTATTGATAGAGTCACCTCTCTATGGCTGGATATCGCCAGGTTTCAGCCACTGCTAGGAGGTTCCTACATTCCACTACCAGCGGCAGTGACGCACAAGAAGGCCGTAGTTAATGTCAAAATCAAAGATGACCACTGTCTCAGATGGGCACTCCAGTCAGCCCTGTTTCGTGCTTTAAAATATGTGAACAGACCCTCCAAGTATCCCACTCAGGATGGTACTGATTGCATAGGGATCGATGCCCCAACACCCATCTCACAGATCTCAAGGGTCGAAAAACAGAACAACCTGTCCATAAATGTCTTCGGCTGGGACAAAGGGGTCATCGTCCACCAGCTACCAAGGATAAACCTGTTGTTGATTGGGAAGGCGAGTAAATCTCACTACACATCCGTCTGCTCTTCCAAGAAAATCACAACAACAGGCGCAAGCACTTCTGTGAGAGATACCTCCACGGTTACTCAAGTGAAGACCTCCTGCAGGACCACAAGCCCGAGTGCCGGGGGATCGGGAAAACGACGGTGAGAGTGGAGATGCCTGAAGATCACCAGCAAGGTCGAGGGGTCCGAACTCGACCCGACGAAGAGCAACACCCAGAAGACGCAGCACCACGTGACGTGCAGCTCCTGCTACGTGCTGATCCACTTTGATGGTCGGGCAGAGCCCCCGGTGGAATAGCGAGGGCCCAACGCAGCGGAGCACTTCCTCAGAGCAATCCAGGAAGAGGAGTACAGGATCAATCTCTGGTCGTATCAACAATGAAATATACAGCGGAAAAATAAATACATTGTAGCCACAATACTAAACAGTGTCTAGTTTCTCTCTGCTCGTATCTGCAATAAAATAGACAGCGGGCAAATAAATACATTGTAGCCACACTACTAAAGAGTGTCTACTTTCTCTCTGTTCGTATCAACAATGAAATGTTGCGGAAAATGCATACATTGTAGCCACAATAATAAACAATTTCTCCTTTCTCTCTGCTCGTATCTGCAATGAAATACACAGCGGACAAATACGAGGCTCAATCATAAAGTAATCGGACTTTGCTTATATATAAAAAAACTAAATACCCTCATACCCATTTACCCATTCACAGATCAGGAGCTACAAAGGCTACACATATACCTACTAAATCAGCAATTCGTCTCCAGTCACAGCCACAAATACGTACACACATAAAATCCGTCGAGGTCCCAAACATTAAAAACGACGTCGGCGTCAGATTGTGCATCGGCGTTGGCACCCTGCCCCATGTATTCAGCCACACAGATTACGGCTCCATTGCCGCTGGTTCCCGGTCTCCACAGACGAAGTTCCGAGGTGCTGAAAACATAGCAGGCGCGAGGTTATAAACTGTGTCCGTCCCTAACTCACAACCGCGCTGAACTTGGCCGACTCAGACTCACCTCGGTTGAGCAGTATTACGTGTTCCGACAAATTGTATGGGTCATTCATTGTGTAGTCAGACGCAAAAAAAACCATAATTTGCAACTTAATATGCATTGTACGTTAGTCCAATGTGAGCACGGTTCTATGTAAAAACCCATGTGTTCGTATTATATTTCAGAGCCATGGACCAATATGTGACGTATGTTATGTGTCTTCCAAATTGAAAAAGTAGAAAATCAAAATGTTCTTTATATGGGACATATCATACGTCAGGACGCCACTACGGTCGGCCCGTGTATACTAGAATCTGGACACATACACCAGATCCCCATAGTTACATGGGTCCGCCGTGACAGACGTATCATAGGTCAGGATGCCAGAACGGTCGGCCCGTGTATGCTAGTACCTGTACACATAAACCAGTCCCCCGTAGCTACATTGGTCCGCCGTGACGGACGTGTCATATATCAGGGCGCCAATAATGTCGGCCCGTGTATACCAGTACCTGTACACATACAGTAGTCCTCCGTAGTTACATGGGCCCGCCGTGACGGACGTATCATACGTCAGGACGCCACTACGGTCGGCCCGTGTATACTAGTACCTGTACAAATACATAGTTAGTCCCCCGTAGCTACATTGGTCCGCCGTGACGGATGTATCATACGTCAGGACGCCACTACGGTCGGCCGTGTATACTAGTACATGTACACATACACCAGTCCCCCGTATTTACATGGGACCGCCGTGACGGACGTATCCTACGTCAGGACGCCACTACGGTCGACAGTCGTAGACTAGTACCTGTACTCGTACACTAGTCCCCCGTAGCTACATGGGTCCGCCGTGACGGACGTATCATACGTCAGGACGCCACTACGGTCGGCCCGTGTATACCAGCAAATGTATACCTACACCAGTCCCCCGTAGTTACATGAGTCCGCCGTGACGGACGTATCATACGTCAGGACGCCACTACGGTCGGCCCGTGTATACCAGCAAATGTATACCTACACTAGTCCCCCGTAGTTACATGGGTCCGCCGTGACGGACGTATCATACGTCAGGACGCCACTACGGTCGGCCCGTGTATACCAGCAAATGTATACCTACACTAGTCCCCCGTAGTTACATGGGTCCGTCGTGACGGACGTATCATACGTCAGGACGCCACTACGGTCGGCCCGTGTATACCAGTACATGTACACATACATACACTAGTCCCCCGTAGTTACATGGGTCCGCCGTGACGGACGTATCATACGTCAGGACGCCACTACGGTCGGCCCGTGTATACCAGTACATGTACACATACATACACTAGTCCCCCGTAGTTACATGGGTCCGCCGTGACGGACGTATCATACGTCATGACGCCACTACGGTCGGCCCGTGTATACTAGTACCTGTAGCCATACACCAGACCCCCGTAGCTACATGGGTCCGCCGTGACGGATGTAGAATAAGCCATGGCGCCACTCCCCAGGAACCGGTACCCGGCGTTTGGTCCAGATCTACTCTCCGACTGCAGTGTAAAGTTTAGTTTCAACGGGAAGTCGTTTCAGAACATGACACTCACTCCGTTTTACTGCAAATAATATTATTATGTACAAAATCACATGGCTTATTCTCATATGGGTTTTCAATATCGTTTTAAAAACGGGGATATCCAGGAAATGTATTGGCAGCATGTTAGGTTGGTATCGCCAAAAGATAATCTGTTGTTAACGTATAGAGAACAACAAAACTGACTACCGTTCATGTGATAAAATGTGTTTTGCATATAGACGCAATGTTCATCTGTGGGCGGTAGGTCGCATCGCCTGTGACGGCGAGACGTTTGATAGGCTTTCGTACAATCCATGCTGTTGATTGTCTGATCTAGCATCGCGGTAGCAGCTACGAATACAGTCAACTGCTAATGAGGCGGCGCAGAAACCTGGAAACACGGCAGAAAATACTGCAAGCAAGTCCACCTGGGGTAGCACAATCGGACCAGATGGGTCCGTCTGTTGACAGTATAGAGGACGTTCAATCGCCTGAGATATGCATTATAGACTGTACGTGCGTACTAACCCAGACTTTCATTAATATATTTTCTTCAACCGTGGCAGCTACTCTGTACGGTACTTGAAACTGCTCGTCCAACGTGTTGACGCCGATCCGCGAGGCGCCGCTCCTGTAAGGCTTCATGGCGTTGTGTGTCCACGCCCAGATCTCCAAATCGCCAGTAGTAGCCGTTGTGTACCTGCTTTTATACCCATCGCCCGACTCGTATATCACACCTGGACAGGTCAACGGATATAGCTGGCTGCGATTGGAGAAATGGGGCAAATGCAAACATACAGAGTGCTTCAATTATGGTATGGTGAACAGTGTATATCCTGATCAGACTGTGTGGATGCACAGGCTGCTCTTGATATACATTGGTCGCAAATCGCACAAGTCACATTTCTCCAGTTACAGCCTCATATAATGAATATACCAGATGGCCGCGGCCCGCATGTCGAGCCCGCCGAGGCATTTGATGGTCTCAGAGAGTATTTATTTGAAGTTTGAATTAAGGGCTGTGGAGATAAGTAAATCGGAGTAAGTGTTGTGGAGATATAAAGTATGTAAAACTTTAAAACAAATGTTAAAGTCATTTGGCATTGACCTTGGGCATGTGGACCACGTGGACAGGCTATAGAATGAAAATATGGATGATGAAAAAGGAAGTATTGGAAGTTTGAAGTAAATTGGAGAAACACTTGTCGAGATATAATGTATGTAGTAGTTATATATTAAGGTTTCTGGTGCAAAATTACTTTTTATGTTCTCAGTTCCCATGGGTAGGATTTTATATATATTTATATTCATTTTTGTACATAAATATATACATGTAGTACTTTTGTACTTTTTGTTGATGATAAAATTATGGCGCAATGCAAATTACGTTTTCTCAGTTCAATTGGTTAGGATTGTTAAATTCGTATTTGTACATAAATATGATGAAAATACTTTGGTGCAAATTACTTTTTTGTTTTCTCAGTTCTTGGGGGGTGGGGGGGGGGGGGGAGTCATTTTGTCTACTTTTTTCCACGCCCCAAAATTACATCAATCTATGTCGGGTCCCTTCTCCAAAAGTAGAGCATAATACATTCATATCTGTATTCCTCTTAATCTAATACTTTCATCTCTAAATGGTTTTACAATTTCTACATATCTAGTATTCGCATTAAGTAACGCTTCTCCACAGGAAATACACATTTGGTACTTAGCAGTTGTACCACTGCCGCATTTTAGGCATTCTCTTATTTTACTTTTATCCTTTTTCAATACATACTTATGGAGTTTGCAGTAGGCAATATTTATAGTAGCATTACTTTTACAGCGTCCATACTTTCCGACTTTCCGAAATAAATATAGTTTATTTTCCATTTTTATATATTTAAGTACAGTCAAACCTGTGAATAAAGGTCAGCCATGGCAAGTGAAAAATGTAGCCTTTGTTCACAGGTGGTCTTTATTCGCAAGGTCATTTATATAGTAATTGTGCCATTGGGACAACAAAAGTGTGGCATTTACAGCCAGGTGATTGCTATTCGGAGGTGGTCTTTAGCACAGGTTCGACTGTATATGCATCTATTTAATATATTGCACAAATAAAAAAAAGTATATGAAAATAGAAAAAGGGTGCTACAGATGTAAAATATATTTTGCAGCTTCACCAGAGCGGTGCAATTAATGATGAACAGCTTAGAAAGATGATAGATTATCACATGACTTCACCTCGAATACGCTTCAGTGAGAAGACGCCATTGACTATTTTCACATAACTTTGAAAATCCCCACAGAGAAATTGTTTTTAACACCGCACGAACAATGTTGTAACTACGCTATAATATAGCTTCCTGCACTTCTTATTACCAAATGGAAACATATTCTAGCACATGTAGTGCTTTTACGGAGTCGCTGATGCTTCTAAAGCATAATGACATGAACATCAAAACAGCATTGCTTTGTCGTGCCATTACGAACACCTCCATTTGTTCGTTTCCCAAAACTGTTTAATACCAATACGTACCTAGGGTGACGTGATCGGTCAATCAAATTCACTCCATACCAGGTATTATTTATTACACGTGTGCCATATCACTTTTTAGGAAATGGGTTACAGCACGACATAACACTGTGTTCACGTTACAAGTGATATTACGTGAGCGATGATTTACATGTACGATGATATTTATTATATATGATATTAATATGATATTTATTAAACACATTTAGTCAGTTAATGAGTTTATTAAATATCATATTAAATCAGAAAATGTTGTCTGTGTCATTTTAATATTTATTACACAAATGTATTGTAAGTTTTAGTACAATTTATTAGCACACTGTAATAACCCATGTTGTATGATAAATAGAGGATCTTACATGAGTTATGATTTAATATGATATTTAATAAAGTCGTTGACGGATTTCATAAGGAACTCGGCATATTAAATATCATATCAAATCAACACACATGTTAGATCATATTTATTGCACAAGCACATCATCATAATTTGAAGCTATGTATTTAATATGATATTTATTAAACACGTTTAGTCCGTTATTGAGTTTATTAAATATCATATTAAATCCGAACACGTTGTCTGTATCGCTCTCAATTGAATAGTTATTACACCAATGTAGTAGACGTTTTAGTACACTGTGATAACTCATGTATAATACATGTAAACTTACCGCGTATATTGTTGTGTCGAGTAAAAAAGCCCGATTTACGCCAGTTTCTGCAAGTGAGTATAAAACGCGGAAAATCCAATAGGAGGTATGTCATCCAAGTTTCACCGAAAGACTAAAGGACGATACACTGAATACAACCAAGTCGTAACAGGCAATGAAACAAATAGCTTCAGTTATTTGATATGTGACCGAGTGACACGGACCATTGTACACATTATGTGCATAAGGTGCATATCTCATTGTTAACGTTGCCTGTGCTAATCTTGCATATACGTCAATTTCTTTTGTTTCAAAATACAGTGGAACCTGTCTAAACACTGGTAATCCCTTTGTGTTTAATTTAGATGGATTTCACTGTTATATATTCATTTTCGTGTCAGCCGTTGATGGGAAATGACACACGTTGCTCATTGAGAGCTTAATTACAGTTATCGCCCCTGATATCGGTGTGAACATTTACCTCTGAAATAAAATGTATAATAATGCCAATCAATACGTGGGGTAATGGTGAATGAATGCTTACTTTGCCAGAACATGTTTCTGATGATGTCTCTGATATACATAACAGTTTGTGTCAACTGAGGCATGTAACTTTAAACTTTCGCTAACTCAAAGTATTTTACTCAATCCCCTGGTAAACGAGTGTCGACTGTATATGTAAAATACTGACACAACACTATATATCCTGATGAGACGGCTTGTTACACACTGTCTCATCCGGATCTAGAGTGTTTGCAAATGTTTGCTTATGACTGTAGTGTTGATGAAAGGGTTATATTAGTAAATAACCGATGTGACAATGTAAAATTATTTAATTTAAGCCATTCAATATACTATAGAGTGGTATTGGCAAACAATGTAGATCTAGAAGAGCCAGCTCGTGACGAGCTGTCGCATCAGGATCTGCACTTTCTGCAAAAAAATAATTATTTTTGAGATAAAAAACACCCCCTTTTCATTAATGGACTAGTCTGAAAATCATTTTGACGATTTGCTTGGTTGCAAAATTATTATAATTATCAAAATCCATTTCAGTTAAAATCACCCAATGCAAATCTGAGTTCTCACATGACATGGTCACTTTAATTGACCGTACTAATTATCGGGTTTCAGACAATCAACCGTATCACATCACCGCTTAATAAGTTTCTATACCGTTTGTTAGAAGCAGAACACGATTTACAATGTCTCAGCAACAAACGGTGTAGACCGTGATCATGCAGTGCTGATGCGCATGATGATCTGGGTCAATCCTGATTGCAAAGGCAATAAGCCAAATCCCACGATTCACAGCCACACATAAATATTTCAGATGCGATAAGGTAATTCTACAAATATCTGAGCTAATAATATATTTGCCTCTCCCGACTAAAGATGCGCCTCTACGCCCAATAAAACAACATACATAGTACCCACACGGTGCAATAGTTTACCCCTTGCGCGTACGGCATATAAACATCTGTCATGCGATCATTCCGCTGTTGTATTCGTACCTGTTTAAATGTGTTGTAAATAAATACACAGTGGAACCTATATAGGCCAATTGTGTCTGATTTAGAGATGTTCCACTGTGATTCCGACATATGCACTCAAGACGATAGTTGTGTTACTTTATAGAGAAGAAAGTGTGCATGGAAGCGTCATTACCAGTTAGTTAGGAAAGAAAGGGTTAATTCTTGAACTGGTTATATACTGGCGTAAACATGGTCGGGAATTGTTAGTGACAATACGTGGAATATAAGGCGACAGGTAATAAGAACAGAAACTTCCATTGAGAAATAAAGAAAACAGAAAAAATGTTGGTTAATTTTGATACCTGTGAATTACTATCCAGAACAAAATGGGGTAAAATGAGCAAATAGGCGGTCAAATCATAATGAATAGATTTGAAACAAACTAGATTTACTACCGTATTAACCCTAAATATTCGGACACGAATTGCTTTGGGAAACCCTATTAAATAGGGGTTTTACAAAACAAATTGTATCCAAATACATTATTATTGTGATTAAACCAGTATTGACAGACGTGACTGCGATGGCCGTTGAGGTGACAGCAGTTTTTCGTAGCCAGCAGTTGAGGCGTGTCAAATGTCTTCATTCTGCTGGTGTCTATGTAGTCTCCATTCTGCTGGTGTCTATGTAGTCTCCATTCTGCTGTTGTCTATGTAGTCGTATTTCCGACTGGAGAGCTGGTTTTCACGCGAAATACCATGGCCCTGAGAACATCACATAATGGGACATTAGGGAGATTGTGTTTGATTTGACCAAATGAAGAAAAATAACTTGGAAGCAATATTTATCAAATGCATTCAAGACTAAAGATTGTTATCCTAATGTTGCAAACAGTGTTGCAAACTCATAATGAGCTGTTTAATCAGGATCTGCACAATTTGTAAAACATCTGTAGACAATTTTCTGCAATAACCCTAAATATTCGGATAAACCAAATTCCCCGTTCAGTTGGGGAAATACATACTTGTGTATGGTTTCCCCACAACAGTGAGCATGCCAATATTTAGGGTTAGTATGGCAGTACTGGTTTAATCACAATAGCAATGTATTTGGATAAAGTTTGGATTGGGAAACCCCTATTTAATAGGGTTTCCCAAAGTAAATTGTGTCTAAAAATGTAGGGTTATGAAAAGTAAATGTACAGCAGTATCGGACTGTTTGCTAGAGGTATGATATACGAGTCATTGACACTGGTGAACAGTGTAGCCCCTATCAGATTGTGAGGATACACAGGTCGATCTGCGGCTACACTATTCACACAACCTATATGCCACATTTCGCTAGAAACTTCCACATATTTTGAATGTTCATTTCCATAATAACATACATTGTACATAAACTTAGTCCAAAATGGTGTTCCTATTCAAGTCCATCCCTAATAAAATGAAGCTTATTGTAAGTATATGATTTGTATCACATAAATTGGACAGATTGATTCCTGTAATTTTAAGGGAAGAACTGATGCATACATGAAATATCGGAGTACATGAACTAGCTGTGCAATGTGCTAATACATTTCTCCCTGGATTACAATGTAACAGTCAAAACTACATATATGTGGCAGTGACTGGAGAAAGGGTGGCGTATGTGTTTTTTTTATCAATCTAGGTTTTCATTCAATAGCAAACTTGTTTAGCTTGATAATGATCTATACTGGTTGCCATTGGGTAGATGAGTGTTTCAGTGACTGAATGGCGAACAGTGGAGTCACTGATCAGACTGCGCGAATACGCAGGATTATCTGGGGCTGTACTGGGCGCATAACCCGTAAGACCTTTTCACCAGTCACAACCACATATACCATGCTTCGAAATTTGTTTTACATCTTCCGGGATATTAATGGAAAAGTCCACCTTAAATGTACAAAATACACCTCCCATTCAATGTAATTTACAGATTATTTGCTATAATCAATATGTGGTACAAGTGGTAAATCCAGGTTGTTGGTATAAGCTAATCAACGCGTTTTCAATGCACTACATTTATCCTTACGTGAATCCAGATCAGGAATTACCACCTTCATCGCATAAACGTTTTCGCCTACAAAAAATGTTGAAAATCAAGCATGTCTGTAAATGACGTCGAAAATTCAACAAAAAATAAAATAAAATGACGTTTTAAAATGACGTTTGTAATACTTTGTATGGTTATGAGTGTAAAAGGATGATACAAGGGAGGTAATTCTAAATACACATAACCATCCATAGCAAGCTGTCTAAACCATCAAAGTGTAAATTAATGGACCAACCAGTTGTCATTTTCTTTTGAAAAGTTTGTGGATTTTGATTGGCTTATTCTGCCTTAGACTGTCACTGGAATGATCTGTCAATTTACTATTTCACATCACTAACGATCATGTGACACGAATTCCCATTATTTATTTACTGATACAACTTTGGGATCTGGTGCGTGAACTGATAGGCAACAACTTTGTTTGCGGTTCTGCACTGGTGGATGGTTTCGGAGAGTCCAAATGGGAGGGACAGGAGGATGATAGCATCGTGGAGGATAATGGCGATGGTGCTCATGTAGATATACGGGATAGTTCAAGTTGGAACGAAGACATCAAATTGATTCTGGAAGGTTTTTCAGTTGTAATGCGAATCTTGATATAAATCTTGACACTTATACATATTGTTACAGTAAGCCCGCATGCAGTGCTAGTACAATTAGCACATATTTGTAGTCTGAAAAAAAAGCCCAGAAAAACAGTTCGGCAGTATATTCACATAAAAGATGCTCAGAATGTACGATAAGTCCTATAATCTTGTCATTCGGTTCAACTACGGAAAATATCAGTTTTTTGAAAATGTTACTAATGAAAATCAGATGCTTAAGGTACAAAATCATATGGTATGTACAATGTAATATAGATATGCTTGTGCCTGGAGAAATGGGATTTATTTGAGAAATAAGTGCAAGATCATGCTACTAGGTATAACAAAATGGAAAGACGAATATAAATGTAATATGGTGGAAGACTGAACATTTAGAAATCATCCACTGGTATATTATCTTGTTTTGTTTTTACAATTGTCTCATAAATCACAAGTTCACGATCAGTAGTAGCCTGAATATTGTCCTTAAAACAAATGTTTTTTATCTTTTAACAATAAATAGTAAGAAATAAACTCAATCCGAATGCAACCTATTTCAATTATTAGTACACATTACCCATACCGACCTCTATATACTATATCCTAGCCTATATGAATATAAAACTAACCATCCTATATGTGATACTTCATGGAGACGGCCACTATTCGTTATATGCCAATACAATATTGTGTATAGTAATCAAGTAGTTTGTGAATGCAAAAATATAAACAATACAACCAATGGACACACACTTATGTAGCTTCAATGTAAACGGGCTTGGGAATAAAATAAAACGTACACAACTATTTTCGTGGTTGAAACAAAAAAAAATGCAATATGCTTTCTACAAGAGCTTCATACACATGGATGTATAGACCAATGGAAAAACGAATGGAAAAATGAAATATTTCTTTCTGGTAATAGCCCCAATAGTAAAGGAATCGGAATCCTACTTAATTTAAACACTTCATATGATATTATAGAATACAAAGATGTAATTCCAGGACGACTGGAGTTGCTAAAAATATGCACATCCAATACAACATTAGTATTAATAAACATTTATGGGCCCAATACTGAAGATATAGCATTTTTTACAACACTGGAACATTTAGTTATTGAGAATAATAGTGAAACCCTAGTTTTGGGAGGCGACTTTAATAACGTTCTTGATTTTAATTTAGATAAAATAAATGGAAGAAAAGATACAAACAAAGGATGTTCAACAAAAGTAAATGACATAATAAACGATAATGATTTATATGACATATTTAGACTGCGACATCCAGACAGTAAGCGCTTCACTTGGCATTCTAATCATAGACCACAAATATTCTGTAGACTGGATTACTTCCTATTATTACACTCTTGCAAATTATTTGCACGAGTTTCGCTGTGAGAGAAAACCCGTAATCAACTCCTTATAAATAATACACCGTGAAGAGAACACCCGTAATTGCGCGCCTGTTTTCTTGGTAACCACGAGCTACCGTGCAAAATGTTTAATTTGTAGTACAGTCAAAATAAAGTTATTTGAAAGTTTGGAAAGGATCTCGACTAATCTAGACTGTTAATGTGATTGAACACATTCCAAACATGCACTCAAATATATATGGTTCATAGAAACAGCTGCGTAATTTGGATTTCAAAAGGTTTACATGACGTCACATTTGACGTCACACAACGTAACGTCAAAACGCGGGAAAACACGTCATTGTATAACTATTCATGCGCATATCACAATTCATTGATTATAATCTCAAAAATAGACTAAATGTGCATATATGTCCGCCGTGGAATTGTAATAAATATGATATTCCATCGTACATGTTTGAATAGCGGAAATAATACACTCGTGTCCTTCGGCGTCCGTGCAAGCAACTCGTTCGCTAAGCTCACTCGTTGCTTACGCGGAAGCCGACGCACACTCGTGTATTATTTCCCGCTATTCAAAATGTACGATGGAATATCCTCTATATATCATCTAATTTGCTAAATGCAGTAACACACTGTGAAATAGTACCTGGGTTTTTGTCTGACCATTCAGCAGTAACGCTAAAGTTAAATTTGAACGAAATAGTAAGAGGGCCAGGATATTTCAAACTAAATAATAGTATATTGCTACCAGAAGAATACAATCAAAAAATTAAACTATCAATTCAGGAAACAATAAATGAAAATACGGGATGTAATCCAAATACTATGTGGGAACTAATAAAAGGAACAATAAGAAATGAATCAATAAAATATTCAAGTATGATGAAAAAAAAAAAGAGAGAGCAAATGAAAAAGAAATAGTACTCAATATAAAAAGGTTAGAAGAAAATTTATCACATGATCCAAACAATCTACATAAATTAGATGAATTAAATGTCGAAAAAAACAAACTTACTGAAATGACTAATGAGAACATAAAGGGAATACTATTACGATCGAAGGCTGAATGGGTCGAAGGGTGTGAAAAGAATACGAAATATTTTGCAAACTTGGAAAAAAAGAGATGTGAACAAAAATCAATTAAACAACTGATGATAAATGGAACAATTGAAAATAACCAAACAGATATTCTTAATCATGTTGAACATTACTATATGCATATTTATGAACAAGATACTAATATAAATCACAACAATGATACATTTTTCAACTTCATTGATCACAAACTAAGCGAAAATGAAAAACAGTCGTGTGAAGGCTACATAAACGAGTATGAATGTGCAGCAGCAATAAAAGAAATTAAAAATTAAAAAAGTCCAGGATCAGATGGTATAACTGCTGAATTTTGTAAGCTATTTTGGAATCATATAAAAGAGCACTATATAAAATCGATAAATTATTCATACGAAAATGGATCTCTAACTGAATTACAAAAACAAGGATCATTACGTTACTGCCAAAGAAAGATAAAAACACCCTCTCAATTGATAATTGGAGGCCAATTTCGTTATTGAATGTACACTATAAAATCGCGACAAAAGTTATAGGTAACAGAATAAAAAAGGTATTAAGCACAATAAATAACATGAATCAAACGGGGTTTATAAAGGTAGATAATTAGGAGAAAACATATGGACACTTATAGAAGTAATAAATGAAGCTAATGAAAACAATACACCAGGTGTAATCTTCTTTGCAGATTTCCAGAAAGCTTTTGATAACTAGACCATGGATTTATAATTAAATGCCTCAACAATCTTAACTTTGGTAATTCATTAATACAATGGATATCGCTATTCTATAACGATGCAAAGAGTTGTGTTTCGAAAAATGGCAATTTGTCAAACTTTTTCAGTGTTAAAAAAGGTGTTAGACAGGGTTGTCCGCTATCGGCATACATTTTTATTATTTGCATAGAGATTTTATCGAGACAAATAGATGCAAATGTAGAAATAAAAGGTTTATCTTTAGGTGAAAATGAAATAAAACAAACCCTATTCGCAGATGATGCAAGCCTCACGCTTGATGGATCTGAAAATTCATTTAAAGAACTAATACACACACTAGACATTTTTTCAATAATATCAGGTCTAAAACTTAATAAATCAAAATGTACAGCATTAAAGATTGGGGAAGTTAGGCATAACCCAAGTCAATGGTGTAATAGCAATCGATATACGTGGTCGAACGACCATGCATCAACACTTGGAATAATATTCACAAACAATAAAACACAGCTACATGAACTAAATGTATTACCAAAAATTAAGTCATTTCAAAACTGTTTAAAAAACTGGCTGAAATGGAACTTGACATTAATTGGCAAGATAACTGTATTAAAGACCTTCGCGTTACCAAAACTAATATACCCACTCACAGTCCTAGAGAACCATAATACAAAACTATGAAAACTGTGGTTTTAACATGATTAACATACATGCATTCATCAATTCACTAAAATGTTCATGGATAAAACGCTTAAAAAGTAATCAGAATCAATTAAAAAAAGCATACAATAAGGAACTAAGTAAATATGGTGGTAATGTACTATTTAAAAGCAATCTAAATTTAAATGACACAAAACACCTTGTAAAACAATGTTCGTTTCTAAACAATATGTTAACATCTTGGTGCAAAATAAATTATAAGCATCCATATACCAACATATCAAATTAAATATAATGGCATAACTCAAACATAAAAAATGAAAGAAATATAACCTTCTTCTATAAAGACTGGTGTGATAGAGGTATAATGTATTTAAAACACATATATGATTTTAGAATAAAAGACTTTTACAGCTTCAACGATATGAAAACTATATATGACATAAATAATGGAGATTTCGTGAGATGTTACAAATTATTAGGTAATATTAAAAACGAATGGAAAATAGAAATGAAAACCGTGCCATTGGATAATGAAACACAGAAATACAAAATAAATCAATGTTTGTCATCAAAACATATTAATAAAATGTTATATAATATACAGATTGAAAACATGAAATTAACACAGCAAAAACATATAATTAAATGGGAAAGTGAGTTAAATAAACAAGATATCGAATGGAAAGGTATTTTTTCACTGTCATATAAAAGCACAATAAGCACAAAAAAAACTTCGTGCGTTTCAGTACAAATATTTTTTAATGAGAATAATTCCAAACAATGGCTTTTTATTCAAATGCAAATTAAAACCTTGAAACTTATGTGAATTCTGTCATATGAATGTGGATTATAATAAGCATATGTTTTGGGAATGCAGTGTCATACAATCGTTTTGGTCGGATATCAACATACTATTACAAACAAGTAGACTAGACTACAATAGTAATTTAACATATGAAAACATATCATTTTGTAACGTGAAGGTCGACTGCAAAAAACAATGATTATAAGCTTCCTAATTCTTCTAGCAAAGTATTTAATTTATAGGTGCAAATACGATGAAACGCAGCCATTGATAGGCCGCTTTAACACATATATGAAGCAAACAATACAAATAGAAGAAACTATTGCCACTATTAAGAATAAACTAGATACTTTTCATTCAAAATGGAGTGACTTTATGGAACAAAATACGTAGACACAATCATTTGATATAAGAACCAACGAATGTAAATATATGAGCCCAGACCATTTATTTGACACCCGTTCCCCACTTTTGGACATTTTCTTCTCCGACCTATACCAATCTCATAGCCCATATGCCCTATATAGACTCCTATATTTAGTTTAAAAACTCAATGTTGCATTTAGACATGTATTCTTAGGTCAATTATACAGACTTTGATGTATTAATCTTGTTGTTGAACTGACAGAACAGCTGTACTATGTTTAATGAACTGTATGTATAATCATATCATTGTATTTGTACATGTACACGTAGCAAAGAGAATACAATATTAAATGACAACAAAAAGAAATGAACTGGTTATCACTAATGTAAGCGAAGTGAAAACAATGACCATCGTACTAAATAATGATGACCCCTTACTATTGTTGCTATCTTGGTCTGTTGTCCATTATTCTGTTTTCAGTCCCGTCACTGGTTTCCCGCTTCGTATGCACTGCAAGTACACACTTACACATTTACATAATTTGCATTTCAACACTTTCAACACAGCAGTCCTTATCAGAGGGCAGTTTGCAAACAGCGTAGATCCTGAACATGGTGAATGTATGGTTCAAAGATACATCTCATCAGGATCTCCTCTTCTTGCAAGTATGTTTTATATTTGTCATACCTTCACATCTCCATATTAATGGATTAGCCCGAAAAACATTTTGCGATAATTGGACTGATTCACAAATGGCATGGCGAAATCCATTCCAGTTGCTTAGATATTTTATGCTGATATGTCATCCCATTAAAGATGTTTTCTGTAATTTATAAGTGAATGATTTTCAGCTGTTATGCTTTTCTTTAGAAAAAAACAAAACAACAGATTTGTTGAATTACTTAAAGGTGATGTATTTTGAAGGACAACCCCATCGGTGCCTCGCAGATTGACAGCTTGAACCTATCAGACTGGGTCGTCCCTCAATAGTGCTGGTGTCATTTGAGGAACCTTGAAAATTTCCCTCCAGCAAACAGAGTTAACTCACTATATAAATCAATGCATCAATTTGCTAGGTGCAAACGACCAGATCCCGCAAAAAAACACCAACACCTTCCCTGTAAAAGACCGGTGCTGGTGTCATTTGAAGGACATTTAGCATTTCCATCAAGCATGGCAATTATTTACCAGTATTGCCTGTGGCAACGTCCGCTAATCTCGTTGTTGTAACCTTAACCGAGCTCGTAGTTGTAACCTCAGCGGAGTTAGTGGTTGTAACCTCAGCCTCAACCGAGCTTGTAGTTGTAATCTGAGCGGAGCTGGTGGTTGTAACATCAGCCTAAACCGACCTTGTAGTTGAAACCGCAGCCGGGCTCGTGGTTATAACCTCAACCGAGCTTGTGGTTGTAACCTCACCCGAGCTCTTGGTTGCAGCGTCCGCTGATCTCGTGGATATTGTACTGCTAAGACTACTTTGGGCAGCTTGACACTCTGTTTTATTATTCACAAACTGTAAACGGCTATATTATTGTTTCAAGTAATACACTGTGAATAAGTTTGTGTATGTATGATGCTGTGCGTGGTGTTTTCCTGACCCAGTATGTTCATGTGTCGGACGGTGGAAGCTATACATATGATTGTTCTAGTTTCCGGAACATTCAAACACTCCATTAGATTCCTCCGACAATCGTAAGCAGCCCCCTTCGGGGCACAAGCTACAGTCACATGTATGCAATTGGCATGCGCATAATATACTTCCATCATAAGCAGCCATATCAAGATAAACATATTTACTGCAACTTCTTTTCTCATGTTCACGGCGGAGAGGTTCCGGCGGATAATTTGTCAAAATGGTGGTCAGGCGAAACGCACGTGACTGTAGGTAGGACACAAGGGCAATGCACAGCATTAATAATGATGTGTGTTTGTTGTCCGACAGACCGCGTCGCAACCGAAGTTGCAAATCAATAACATTGCTTAGTGCACTAATGTTACTTAGTAGACTAAGAGGGAGAAATTCTTCATAAATCATAAATTGCAATAATCATATAACAATCTACTAAATGCATACATTCATTGTTAAATAGGTTTAAATTTACCATATAGTTGTATAAGCTAGTTTCAAGGTCTGCTTGAAAATTATCAACATCTATTTGATTTTTAAATAGAAACAAGAATGTGTGCACTTTTTAAACAGAAACTCCCTCATAGTCTACTAAGCGCACTAACACATGTTCGTGAAATAGGCCCCGGGTGTATACTCGGAATATAATACTAGGCTAAATGTCTACGCTGTGGTATAATTCAGCCCGAATGACAAAGATTGTACTTATTCGCTAAGTTATGTAAAAAATAGAACATTTGTCCGAAACAGAATGGTTGATTTAACGTCTATTGACTCGGATGTATTTCATATGGATGGTATCCATTATATATGACACGCCTAGCTATAACATGGGGTAGTGATTATAAAACTGTTCGATAACATGCTCAAAAAGTTTATAATCATGGACCTGAACAGCCTAGTAAATCAAAACAATGCGTGTCTGCTTCACTCCGGTACAAGGATTGAATTCGGACCCGTCGTATAGCAAAACGCACATGTGATAACTGATCCGCCACAATCTGTATACACTTATCTATAGTGCAGCAACTAAGTATTGCACATATTGTGATCAAGCTGTATGTAGACACGTTTATTACACGTGCATGCTTATTCGTTTTGGTATTAACAAACAAGAGAAGAATACATTTTGTAACATAAATGTTGCTTTTATTATAATATATTATCTACAGAACTACAAAACAATCACAGCAAAATATAATTAGCTATAGCATTTCATCCACATACTGTATAGGATAATCCAACTTGTATTTTAAGGTTCACCATTTCAACCACTTTATTTTGGTTGACTTTTTACTAGTGTTCGAAAAAGTGTTGTGTGGTAATCGATAATTAGGTGAAACAACCATTTGCTTCAAAGTCATGGGTGAAAACTTTCGTTTCATTTGTCCTCCAGACTGATTTATCATATCAGTGCTATCGTCCAATTCAACTTCTCTAATGGACGCTTTCTTCCACAAGACTCGTTTCCTATTATGGTTCGTTGCTCCTTTATTTTGTGCGTCCTCTGTCATCTTATCAGTTGTGTCGGCCGTGTCGTTTTGTGTAGATCAGAATAAGTTTATTTTGTCTTCTCATTCTCACAATTTACATTTGTTTCTACAGTATCTGCATGTTCCAAGGCAGGTTCACAAGTATTATGTGCAATATTGTCATTTGTTATATTCGTACCAAGTAACCTTTCGTATTTGTCTCTTGGTAGTAATACTAATTCGCGCGACATTGTACAACAAAAAACTACTGTTCAAAATTAAACAAAACTATTTTAATTAATATATCTAACAACAATGTATTTGTCAATAAAATATGTTTCCTCAGTTTTTGTGACAATCGATTATTAACAAGTTGTTTTATTATCAATTTGTTTTTTAATTTGCTTCATGTACGAAGGTAGAATAACTATTGAACCGTATAACACATTAAACGCAGTTTCGCAAATTATGATGATTTGTTTGGCATTCAAATTTTGAATAAACAACTGTTTATATGGCAGCTTAATACCGTTCAAGAATTTAAAAAGTATTAAATATTCTTTAATATTTGTCTGCATATTACCTTCTTGACATTTAATGTTTGTAACACGGTTCAAATATTATCATATCTTCTCCTGGAAATATATTTCTTCTCAAAAAGTATTTTGTGTTGCTTTTCGGGTGAAGATCACACACCAAATAACTGAAAGGTGAGCCAGCAATTGCTTTTTGATAGCTATCCATACAAAATCCATTGTCTTGTGGACACACATGACTTGCAAAACATTTTACTTGTTTTGTGTCACGAAAATTTCGAAATAAACAATAAAACTGTGTATTTAGTGCCTGTGTACGACCATACTTCACGCCAGGAAAAAGATTATGCAAAAGTAATATTACTGTATTATTGTTGTGGTGACTTCCTTGAACAATTAATTGTAAAATCGTTTTATCATTGGTTCTTTCAAGCATAAGGTCATCCATTATTATTAAACTGTCTTTGAAACTAGAAAGATCGTCTGATGAAGGCACACCGTTATGAAAATACACATTTTCATGTTTGTTTTTTTTCGAAATCAGCGAAGACGCTTTGCCATTTTCCATAACAATATAGCACTTGCTTAGGTGCATAACTAAACATGCCTTTAACATACTGAATTAATTTCAGCGTAAATATTGATTTACCCACTCATGTCATCCCACATATAGCAATTGTAGTTGGCCATTCCAACATGACCACATAATTAGTTTGCAACCAATCAGTTTAAATGTCGTCTTTTCCCCGAAACATAATAATTATTTTTCTAATGTAACACACTTTGTAAAATGAAATAACAACTAACGTGATTTACTACAGTACACGTATACATATACAAAACAAAACATACATTGTACTTATTCTATACATTAACGTTTCTAGTTACTAAATCAACAGCTGAACTGTCGTTCATATATGTTTATCATTTCAAAAAATAGACATTATATCATTTAGCTGAGACATAATAATTATTTTCCTAATGTAACACACTTCGTAAAATCAAACAACAACTAAGTGAACGCGATTTACTACAATACATGTATACATATACAAAACAAAACATACATTGTATGTATTCTATACATTAACGTTTCTAGTTACTAAATCAATAGCTAAGCTGTCATTCATATATTTATCATTTCCAAAAATAGATATTATATCATTTAGAGAAATAGTTCAATAGTACATATAATAGTACATATTATCCACAAACGTCTGAATTATCATCTTGCAATACTTTATTATTGTGTCGAATAAACTTTACTTTTCTCTGCAAAAATGTAAATATATTGCTATCAAACTTCCTTGGATCATTACCGAAGCTATCAAAGAAGTCGGCATACGTATTACTGTCAAACCAAACACATATACAATGTTCACCTTTCATATATGACGGCTGGGTATTAATTATATACGCAGAAGAATAAGTAAACACATTGGTAGGTATATCATTTGACGCATACACACCTTTTACAATTTGTCCTAATTTAACATATAATATAACATTAAGTAACTGAATGCAGCATTACAAAGCCAACAATCAACTTTGAAGGAACTATATTAGCAAATACCTGATCGCATACAAAATATTTTGAATGCAGAGCAATTGTTTGCATTTTTACCTCACTCTTAATAAAATAATATTTTGCAGGACGCTTCTCCAATTCTTGTGAATGCCCAATAATTACCCCCAATAATTACCCCCGGATCTACCCTCACCTTACATACCTTAATATATACATCATTTAAAATTAGCTTATACGAAGGCGATGATTCTCCTTACATAAATATAAAAGCAGGAGATGACCTATATAGATTCACAGAAATATTTACACCGTTTATTAGATATTTGTCTATACTAAAAACATCTTCCAGAATAGGACCCTCCATGTCGAAACATCTACTTTCTTGTGTGTACCCGTATCTGCTAAACAATCCACTATTTGTGCTGTTCTTATGATCGGCTTCATCCATATCTATACCAGAATCAGGATAATAAAGTTGGCTCTGCAATTGTGACGTACTGCTTGTTTTATCGTATGATAATAAACATTTTAAGTAACTGTTCCAAGGATAGTTGGTGGTGTTACGCGAAATCAGTTTAGAATTAGCGTACACATCTATTTGTGACCAAATAGACTGCAATGGTAAGTTATACCTATTTTCTGTCTAGCCGCTAAATGTGTTCCATCTGTTTTAACTATTTGTGCACGAACGTACAGTTTGGTCCTCTACAAGTATATATACTCAGCTCCCAAAGATGGTATTACTCTCTCCACAGGTGCATGTTCCGATGAAATCGATGAAATGCTATGACAATATGTGTAATAAATTTTGTCAATAGCTACTAGATTTGCAGGTATCGAAAATATATCTAGCTCTGAAGGTTGGTTAATTTCCTTATTTCATTCACTTAAAAACGACATTTTCTTAAAATTGTTCTTTCAGTTCTCGAGTCCTAATCCGTTTTTGTGATTTTGATTTTTTTTATCTTCTTTGAATTGTATTTCTTGTTACTTTTCCGTCTCTTCACTTTACGTTTGTTTGTTCGTTGCTTAGATCCGCTCCGAATCATATCTCTCTTCTTACTAATTTTCTTTCTACGAGTTCGGCTTTTTATAACGCTGGTCGGTGTAAGGTACGTTTGATCATTCATCTTTTCATTTTTCAACTCCGAATGAGCTTGTTCCACGGTTTCGGCAGTAGGTGTGACAGCTTTGATTTTTGTGTCACTATATGTATAATTATTTGCTGGAATGGCAGACGACACTTTGCGAATACCACCTAATCCCTTACCAATTTGTTTATATCTATATCTGTATTTATTTACTTTTCTCTCCGACAGGTTTCTATATAATTCATCCCCGACCCTGGGATCGCTAGCATACACACGTCCACTCATTTAATTAAAATGGTAAAATATACTTTTTCAAATGAAGTGTAACAATGACTTCTCCATTTACAAATACTGCAGCGTTACCGTGTTCGTCTGTTAAATAGATGAATCTGATGAGTCAGACCTACTTTTATTGGAATATGATACGGACAACTATAAATAATGTTGGGATCAGTATTGTCAGCTAAATAAACCATCCGTAACAACGGTTCTTGTCCAGTGCCCACCAATGTATTTTAACAAAGGTCACAATATATATACAGCATTTTACTTTCATGAGATTCCTTTGTATGTAGCGATTTTACAGTAATTTCCATCAACGTAATACACCACACACCGTCTAGTTGTAAGGATCGAGCCAGGTTTACCCTAAGATCATATGGCTTATTATCTGTGAATATGTTCGCGTTGTCAGAAGACCTTAGACATATATACATGCTCATTATGAATCACATATAGTGTATTACGCGTACTTTTGCACTTGCTTCGCATCTAACCAGGCATCAAATTTGTCTGGCCAACCTCTAAAATGTACCAAATACTCGACTCTTCCTTTACGTTTTCGTTGTTTAATTACTTTCTCGACAGGCCACATATAATCATCATTTGTATGCACTAATAATAATTCGGATTGGTTCATCAGAAATATATTTAAGTTTATACTGAGCTTTGTTATCTACCACTTTTCTCTCACTAATTTTAAACAATTCCTCTGTCCACTTTTGCTGATAATCTCGGGTTAAAGGTTTCTTTATGAATGGTATTCTTACAATGTCACTTATTTTATACCTAAACGTAGGTGGCGTTCTTCTTTTGGGTGGTTGTGTTGTTGATACATCTTTTTTATCTCGATGACTCATTCTCATACTTCTGAATTATTTGTATTAAAAAAAATCAATATTATATTTCACTAAAAATGATTTAACCTTTTTATTTACAAATTCATACCTGCATCACTACGGAATTTAGAAGGCTTGCGATTTGTTTGAAACATTAAAGTTAGTTGTTTAATAACCTGATCTGCAGTTTTTGTCTTTAACGGTTCTACAAACATATATTTAGAAAATACGTCAATAGCACAAAGTAAAAACATAACACCATTATTTTTTTTGGATATATTACTGACATCAACCAAATCAACATCCGACTGGTAGTCAATTTCTGGAGCGATTACTCGCCGTCTCGGAAATCGTCTGCGTACTATTCTGCGCAATGAATAATCATCTTGGTCGTGTAGCCATGTTCTAATTCTATGACGTCCAAGTTTTATTTTACCTTCTTCTTTGACAATGTTATATAATTTCTCGGGTCCGGTAAATGCACCTCTGTGTTTAACCATTATATGAAGACTGTCCCAAAACATATTCAAAACAATCTTGTATTGTGGTATTGTTTTCCAGATTGGTTACAATACTGCCAAGTCCATATGTTGCAAAATTGTGTCCACCTGTTATGCTTAAAGTATCAATATTCATCTCATCTACTCTTTTTAACCAGTGTGTATAAACTTCCCATTCGTCAATAATCAATAAACCTTGATTAACATAGACACAAGTATCGTATATTACATCATTTGTGGTAGTCAAGTAAGACAATTTCTTCCAAATACAGTATCCACAAGAGCGTAAATACAATACTGTAGCAAGCTGTTTTATGTCAGAAAATTCACATTAGTCCACAATGAAATTCATGTCGTCTTGCAATAGGAAAATGTAAGAATAAACTATAAGGATTTTATTTACTGTTTACAATTGCATAAATATGTCATCCAAGTTTCGCCGAAAGACTGGAGGACGATACACTGAATACGACCAAATCGTATCACAAATCACGATCATCGGCTCACACGCAATGAAACAAATAGCGTCTTCAGTACATAAGGTGCATATATCTTTGTTAGCGTTGCCTTTACTTTATATGCTCATCGTTATACACCCGCCTGCGTTAATCATTCCACGATTATCGATTGTTCTGAACATCTATTTACAATACCAGCTCGCAATCAAGCACTTTGATTGTCTGAGTCTGAGGTATAGCAGAACTGAGGCTCAGCCAATCAAGCTTTTTGATTTCAAGCACATGTATCATGTGTATAGTACTCATTGCTCATATAACTCTACTGGCGAATATAACAGACATACCGATGATCATAAGCATCTTGGTTTAACACTGAGCAATAACGGAAAATGGCATACACATATACAACATATAATTAATTCGACTACGAAAGTATTGGGAATAATGCGTAACCTAAACTTTAAGATAAACATACTGTCGTTAACCCAAATATATATATTTTATATGAAACCTATACTAGCATATGTTTCATCAGTCTGGAATAGGTGTACAGAATATGAAAAGGATTCGTTTGAAAAAATCCACAATGAAGCCGCGAGAATAGTAACAGGATTAACACGGTCAGTATCACTCGACAACCTAAGGCAAAAAGTTGGATGACAACTTCTATCTGTTCGACGTACTATTCAAAAGCTTTCGATCATGTACAAAGCCAACAATAATCAATTACCTAGTTATATTTCTAACCTGATTCCACCCACTGTTAATAATAAATCTCGTTACAATCATTGAAATCAATTTAATTTAAATGTCCCCACTACACGACTGGAAGTATACAAACAATCGTTTATACCATCTTCGGTACAACTCTAGAATGAAACTGACCCGTGGCTGAGAAATGTAGATAGTCTTAGACACTTCAAAACATCATGCACCCAACAACTATATACTATATACCACCATACTATTTAGAGGGAGATCCATTGTTGTCAGTTATGCATGCAAGAATTCGAAATAAATGTAGCAGTATTACTTGTGATCTTTGCAATAACCATATCAGAGAAACTCCCTACTGCGAATGTAGTGAAGTTGTCGAGGATCCTGAACATTGCTTCTTTGAATGTAATAAATATCTGCTAACTTGCTGTATTGTTGTAATACTCGGGTAAGGGCTGTAACTAATGTTGTGAGAACTTGTAGCCCAAGCCCATTATACTTGTATGCAATAAACTATGTTTAAATACACTACCGCCTGTGCTAATCTTGCATATACGTCAATTTATTTTGTTTCAAAATACAGTGGAACCTGTCTAAACACTGGGAATCCCTTGTGTTTAAGTTAGATTGATTTCACTGTTATATATTCATTTTCGTGTCAGCCGTTGATTGGAAATGACAAACGTTGCTCATTGAGAGCTTATTTACAGTTATCGCCCCTGATATCAGTGTGAACATTTACATCTGAAATAAAATGTATAATAATGCCAATCAATACGTGGGGTAATGGTGAATGAATGTTTACTTTGCCAGAAAATGTTTCTGATGTTGTCTCTGATATACAGAACAGTTTGTGTCAACTGAGGCATGTACCTTTAAACTTTCGCTAACTCCGGCCATGATCCCATAAGTATTTTCCTCATTCCCCTGATAAACAAGTGTCGACTGTATATGTAAAATACTGACACAACACTGTAGATCCTGATGAGACGGCTTGTGACACGCTGTCTCATCCGGATCTAGAGTGTTTGCAAATGTTTGCTTATGGCTGTAGGGTTGATGAAAGTTACATTAGTAAATAAGCGATGTGACAATGTAAAATTATTTAATTTAAGCCATTAATTATACAATAGAGTGGTATTGGTAAACAATGTAGATCTAGATGAGCCAGCTCGTGACGAGCTGTCGCATCAGGATCTGCACTTTTTGCAAATAATCTTTTAATTTTTAGATAAAAAACACCCCCATTTCATTAATGGACTAGTCTGAACTATTTTTGACGATTTGCTTGGTTGCAAAATTATCATAATTATCCAAATCCATTCCAGTTAAAATCACTCAATGCAAATCTGAGTCCTCACATGACATGGTCACTTTAATTTACCGTACTAATTCTCGGCTTGGAGTCAATCAACCGTATCACATCACAGCTTAATAAGTTTCTATACCGTTTGTTAGATGCAGAACATGATTTACAATGTCTCAGCAGCAAACGGTGTAGACCGTGATCATGCAGTGCTGATGCGCAGGCTGATATGGGTCATCAATCCTGATTGCAAGGGCATAAGCCAAATCTCACGATTCACAGCAACAAATAAATAGTTCAGATGCGATAAGGTAATTCTACAAAGATCTGACCTAATAATGTATTTGCCTCTCCCGATTAAAGATGCGCCCGTGCGCCCAATAAAACAACATACACAGTGCCCACACGGTGCAATAGTTTACCCATTGCGCGTACGACATATAAACATGTTTCATGCGATCATTCCGCTGTTGCAGTCATACCTGTTTAAAGGTGTTGTAAATAAATACACAGTGGAACCTCTATACCCCAATTGTGTGTCATTTAGAGATGTTCCACTGTGATTCCGAGATATATGCACTCAGGACGATATTTGTGTTACTTTATAGAGAATAAAGTGTGCATGGAAGCGTCATTACCTGTTAGTTAGGGAAGAAAGGGTTAATTATTGAACTGGTTATATACTGGCGTAAACATGGTCGGGAATTGTTAGTGACAATACATGGAATATAAGGCGACAGGTAATAAGAACAGAAACTTCCATTGAGAAATAAAGCAAACAGAATAAATGTTGGTTAATTTTGATACCTGTGAATTAGTATCCAGAACAAAATGGGTTAAAATGAACAAATAGGCGGTCAAATCATAAATAATAGATTTGAAACAAACTAGATGTATTACCGTATTAACCCTAAATATTCGGACACAAATTGATTTGGGAAACCCTATTAAATAGGGGTTTGCCAAAACAAATTGTATCCAAATACATTGTTATTGTGATTAAACCAGTATTGACACACTAACCCTAACTATTGGTACACTCACTGTTGTGGGGGAAACCATATATTTGTATATGTTTCCACAAATAAATGGTGTCCAAATATTTAGGGCTATTACGGTACGTCATGTTGAAAATATATAATTCATCTATATTGTGATGCCAAGTTAACATAGAATTATATGTCTATGTTTTAACTTAGATTTTTTTTTTCTACATTTATGTATTCAATTCTATATAATTTCTACTTTACACATCTCTACCTAAATTAGTATACCTGTTTATCACAACAAGAGGAAGATTAATGCTATATATTTACAAATTCTCATTAATGTTCTTGCCTTGGTGCAAGTTTCACATTTCTGCATCTTCGATGTGTGGCTCATCTTTGACGGGCATATTTTGTGATTAAGGCACTCTTGTTCATAATATAATCAACCTGATCACATTTTACGAATCAAATGGCATGCTCATTCTTAAATGTACATGCCAACTCAGTAGGCACAACATGTTATTTATAGGTTAAACTATACCAAATGGCGCATAAGTAGTCCGGTATAAAAAAATAGTGCGGGCGTTTTGAGGTCACAGACACAGTTTGCTTGCAAATCTTGATCCATTACTACCCAGTTTCACTTGAGGAACATTTTGGGGTGCTTTTAATTCCAGTTTTCAGCATATTTGTAGCATTTAAAAGAAAACACTGAACCTGTTGGTCACGTGATGTAAACAGAGTTTCCGTGGCCAAAAAATGTAAACAATATTGGATGATATGACGAGGCTGGATTTTTCTTTCTTAGGAGTAAGTAAACCTATTGTTTAATTCATGCAGAACCAGTACAGACTGGCTGCAGGTCATGTACAAGTACGTCCCACAGCATCCATACGATTACTGAAAGTAGGAGAGACTGGCCTTATTGGATGGTATTCGGTTACATTTTATAGTAAAACTATTTGGTGTGGTCTAACCTATAACTTGAAGGTGGGCCTAGGCATTATGTGAGATATGTTTTTTGTAGAATTTGAAGTTGGAAGTTTATGTTTCTTGTAGCTATGTCTCATTGAACATAATTTAAAGTTATTGCGACAAGAGTAATCGATCGAACTCCACGATGCAACACATTATGTTCTTTTCGTATTGCTGACGGACACTTATCGCCTTCAAAATCTTCTAAAATCTTTATTTCTCAGCTTTATTTATCAAATATAATATCACAGTGTATGTAAATTACCTGTAGGTGATTGGGCTTGGAATGTGACGGTAAAAACACCAACACAGTCATTATAGTGTGTTTTTCAGGTTGTTTTCATTAATATTGGGTGCCTGGTGGTCAATTAAGAAGTTTGGGAAAGTGGCGCGACATCACGACGCTGTTCCAAAATTTGGCAAAATTAGGCGTAAGTGTATTGTTTTCGCATATCGGTATAGTACCAATACACTAGTACTCAGAAAACATTGTTTTTCCTTTCCTCCTGTGTCATAAAACAAATTTCTTGACTGACCGTTCCAAGCCAGTACCCTTTTGTCTGTCGACCATTCCAGAGTGGCATACATGTTGGTATAGTTTGAGAGAGGAGTGTTTATATGTACAATGGTTAGCTATAACAAAAAAAAAAAAGACGAAAATCTACAATACTCGAATAGTTAGATGACTTTTTTCGTGGCCTAGGTGTCAGGAAATCGCATCTGCGGCGATCTAAAATGTTCATGGGGGAGGACCCCCAGACCCCCCTACTTTACCATTTCGCGCTCGCGGAGGTCGGCTATGCCGAATTTTAATTACAGACCCCCCCCCCCCCCCCCTGCAATTATTTCTGTATCCGCGCCTGCCAACCATAGTGATTTATACACATCTTTGAAAGTTGCAAAAACAGCAGACCATAATGCATTATGTTTCCTTTTATTTCTCCCTGAAAGTATCATTATTATGTCTCGGAATGTCATTATAATTAATTGAGTCCTCTGTACTGTATTGGGTTTACAATTATCTCACTGAGCATGTTTAAATCATTGGTCCCATAAATAAATAGATTGGTCTGTCAGCGAGGCTTGCGGTTCACCAACACGTCGCGTGTCAGGTCTATCACGCAAGTTGACGCGTCCAGCCGAACGTTGATAATATCCCGATCATATAAGTTGGTATACGGAAGTGACTGCGCTGGCCGTTGATGTGACAGCAGTTGTTCGTAGCCAGCAGTCGTTGGTTGAGGCGTGCCAAATGTCTCCATGCTGCTGGTGTCTATGTAGTCTCCATTATTCAGGTATATATGTAGTATCTATTCTGCTGGTGTCTATGTAGTCGTATTTCCTACTGGAGAGCTGGTTTTCACGCGAAATACCATGGCCCTGAGAACATCACATAATGGGACATTAGGGAGATTGTGCTTAATTTGACCAAATGAAGGAAAAGAACTTGGAAGCAATATTTATCAAATGCATTCAAGACCAAAGATTGTTATCCTAATGTTGCAAACAGTGTTGCAAGCTCGTAATGAGCTGTTTAATCAGGATCTGCACAATTTGTAGAACATCTGTAGACAATTTTCGGCAATAACCCTAAATATTCGGACAAACCAAATTCCTCATTCAGTTGGGGAAATACATAAATGTGTATGGTTTCCCCACAACAGTGAGGATGCCAATATTTAGGGTTAGTATGGCAGAACTGGTTTAATCACAATAACAAGGTATTTGGATACAATTTGGTTTGGGAAACCTCTATTTAATAACTGTTTTCCAAAGTAAATTGTGTCTGAAAATTTAGGGTTATTCAAAGTCTAAGAATTTGCATAAAATTACCGCTTTTCTGACTTTCACCCTAAATATCCAACATTGGCTTTTCCATGTTATCCTTTACACCGCCATATTAACATTGTGTCGTCTGCTGTTTATTTTCTAATTTACATTGTTGTGATCAAAGCATGCTTTGACAGCACTTTATAATAATTTACAACATGCTTTTACAGCACTTCATAATCATTTTCATTGGAAATGATTCAGAAGTGCTGTCAAAACATGTTTTATTTTAGAAATAAGGGAAGATATGAATGCAACAGCAGATGACAAGTGTTGTGTGTAGCGGTCTAACGGTTAATGTTTTAACTATTTCATGAATGCGAATTTAACAATACTGACAAAAGCTGAAGATCCTGATGAGATGTCTCGCTACACACCGGCTCATCCTCTTGATCTACAGTGTTTGCACATGTTATCAACATCGGTGAAGAGGTTCATATATTATTGAACACAAGTTTTCAGTTCTGACGATGCGCACCTGGTGTTGCTTTAGCTTAACCAAATATGAAGAAGTTGTGTGAAAGGAAATGTGTAAATTACAAGAAATTCCCCCAATGTTAAGTTTGCGAAAGTGTTAAGATTGTAACCTTGACCTTCGGGTTATCGGGGGTAAAATATAATACGTACCGTTTTCTAAAAATCGGTTGTATAAAAAGTATATATCAAGAAATGTATGGTGACTTCCAGGCTATTTTCACATTTGATATCACATTCACCAGGCAAGGCTAGGACATGCGTAGGACGGAGGACGGACGGACGGACGGACCGTGGACGGAAGGACGGACGGACGGACCGGTATACGGGACGGGGACGGACGGAACGGAGGACGGAGGACGGACGGGACGGGACGGCGGACGGTCGGACGGACGGACGGACGGGACGGACGGGTCGACACGGACGGACGGGACGGACGGACGGGACGGACGACGGTCGGACGGACGGACGGGTACGGACGGACGGACAGGACGGCGGACGGAAGAGGACGGACGGACCGGAACGGACGGAGGACGGACGGACGGACGGACGGACGAGGACGGCGGACGGGACGGACGGGGACGGACGGACGGAGGGACGGACGGACGGACGGACGGACGGGACGGACGGGACGGGAGGAGACGGGACGACGGACGGACGGACGACGGAACGGGACGGAGGGTCGGACGGCGAACGGACGGGACGGAACGGAGGAGGAACGGACGGACGGACGAGGCCGGACGGACGGACGGACGTGACGGACGGACGGACGGACGGACGGACGGACGGACGGACGGACGGACGGACGGACGGACGGACGGACGGACGGCGGACGGACGGCGGACGACGACGGACGGACGGACGGACGGACGGACGACGGACGGACGGACGGACGGACGGACGGACGGACGGACGGACGGACGGACCCCCGGACGGACGGACGGACGGACGGACGGACGGACGACGGACGGACGGACGGACGGACGGACGGACGGACGGACGGACGGACGGACGGACGGACGGACGGACGGACGGACGGACGGACGGACGGACGGACGGACGGACGGACGGACGGACGGACGGACGGGACGGACGGACGGACGGACGGACGGACGGACGGACTACGGACGGAGGAGGCGGCGGAGGACAGGGACGGACGGACGGACGGACGGAGACGGACGGACGGACGGACGGACGGACGGACGGACGTTCTCGCGAATGGATACTTATGTGACCATTTGTTCTTTAAAAAGGTGTCACATAAACGGAATAAGTGTCACATAAATAAATTATTCGTTAGTTTTTTCTATTAGTTATGTTACTAACCCTAACCTTTAACAAGTCCATCCCTATGTGACATAGTCACGTAACTGCCAATTCGTGTGCCCGGACGGACGGACGGACGGACGGACGGACGTTCAAACATTTGAGAGTTATGAGGCACCGCTATATAAAAGATCAAAGGGTTAGCTCCTAAATATCAAAGAGTTAGCTCGTAAATTTACGAGGCACCGACAATATCAAAGAGATCAAAGAAAACTAACCCTTACCCTAGCTCCTAAACCCCCGATGTTGGCCCGGACGGACGGACGGACGGACGGACGGACGGACGGACGGACGGACGGACGGACGGGCGGACGGACGGACGGAGGCGGACGGACGGACGGACGGACGGACGGACGGACGGACGGACGGACGGACGGACGGACGGACGGACGGACGGACGGACGGACGGACGGACGGACGGACGGACGGACGGACGGACGGACGGACGGACGGACGGACGGACGGACGGACGGACGGACGGACGTTCAAACATTTGAGAGTTATGAGGCACCGCTATATAAAAGATCAAAGGGTTAGCTCCTAAATATCAAAGAGTTAGCTCGTAAATTTACGAGGCACCGACAATATCAAAGAGATCAAAGAAAACTAACCCTTACCCTAGCTCCTAAACCCCCGATGTTGGCCCGGACGGACGGACGGACGGACGGACGGACGGACGGACGGACGTTCTCGCGAATGGATACTTATGTGACCATTTGTTCTTTAAAAAGGTGTCACATAAACGGAATAAGTGTCACATAAATAAATTATTCGTTAGTTTTTTCTATTAGTTATGTTACTAACCCTAACCTTTAACAAGTCCATCCCTATGTGACATAGTCACGTAACTGCCAATTCGTGTGCCCACGGACGGACGGACGGACGGACGGACGGACGGACGGACGGACGGACGGACGGACGGACGGACGGACGGACGGACGGACGGACGGACGGACGGACGGAGGACGGACGGACGGACGACGGACGGACGGACGGACGGACGGACGTTCTCGCGAATGGATACTTATGTGACCATTTGTTCTTTAAAAAGGTGTCACATAAACGGAATAAGTGTCACATAAATAAATTATTCGTTAGTTTTTTCTATTAGTTATGTTACTAACCCTAACCTTTAACAAGTCCATCCCTATGTGACATAGTCACGTAACTGCCAATTCGTGTGCCCGGACGGACGGACGGACGGACGTCCTAACGAATCGGTTTTATGTGACCATTTGTTCTTTAAAAAGGTGTCACATAAACGGAATAAGTGTCACATAAATAAATTATTCGTTAGTTTTTTCTATTAGTTATGTTACTAACCCTAACCTTTAACAAGTCCATCCCTATGTGACATAGTCACGTAACTGCAAATTCGTGTGCCCGGACGGACGGACGGACGGACGGACGGACGGACGGACGGACGGACGGACGGACGGACGGACGGACGGACGGACGGACGGACGGACGGACGGACGGACGTTCTCGCGAATGGATACTTATGTGACCATTTGTTCTTTAAAAAGGTGTCACATAAACGGAATAAGTGTCACATAAATAAATTATTCGTTAGTTTTTTCTATTAGTTATGTTACTAACCCTAACCTTTAACAAGTCCATCCCTATGTGACATAGTCACGTAACTGCCAATTCGTGTGCCCGGACGGACGGACGGACGGACGGACGGACGGACGGACGGACGGACGTTCAAACATTTGGGAGTTATGAGGCACCGCTATATAAAAGATCAAAGGGTTAGCTCCTAAATATCAAAGAGTTAGCTCCTAAATTTATGAGGCACCGACAATATCAAAGAGATCAAAGGTACCAACCCTTACCCTAAGCTCCTAAACCCCCGATGTTGGCCCGGACGGACGGACGGACGGACGGACGGACGGACGAACGGACGGACGGACGGACGGACGGACGGACGGACGGACGGACGGACGGACGGACGGACGGACGGACGGACGGACGGACGGACGGACCGGACGGACCGGACCGGACGGACGGACGGACCGGACCGGACCGGACCGGACCGGACCGGACGGACGGACGGACGGACGGACGGACGGACGGACGGACGGACCGGACCGGACCGGACGGACGGACGGACTTGACTTCAGTATATCCCCACCCAACAAAACTGAATACCAAATCAACTTTTAATTTGCTATACAATAATGTCCATTTTGCTTTGAAGTCTATGGGAGTTGAACAAATATTCCAGTCACGTCCACCAACTACACAATACATGCATCCGCAGTCTGATCAGGATCTGCAATATTCGCAATTCCAACAATGTAACACCCACCATGCTTCTAACAAGCAATATCGATCATTATCAGGTTACGGAAGTGTGCTATTCAGTGTTTACCATATAAGCCATACCATACCAGACAACACGTGCAAACGCTGTATATCCAGATGAGCCGGCTCGTAACGAGCGTTATCAGCATTTGTCACTATTATTCACCTCTACAACAATGCACTCATTAATGGAATTGTCAAACAAAATATCATAAACAAGCCAATGTAGGATATCCAGGGTTGAAATAGTTAAACACATGTTCCTGCTTACAAGATCCCATTCATCTTTCCATTATTGTTAATCAATACAAATATTTTCATGATAAATGTTTTCGTGATACTACAGCATTTCTAAAACGTTTGAGCAAGGAAATGCGTGTTTCCATCCGTCTAATGTTATAGAACAGAATTCACTGTAACACAAATAAATGTGCTTCAGTAAAAATCAATATCGACACGAGTGTGATTTGAAATTTTCGTCAACTTACAACATCCTATGTGGCTGTGACTGGAAAATGTGGTTTTGTGACTAGTGTAGATCAAGATCAGCCCGTGCATCCGCAAGGTCTGATCAAGATCTGCACTATCATCATCACATCAATGAAACCCATGTAATTATTCTAACAAGCAATATAGATCACTATCAGCATACAGCAGTGTGCTATTTTATCAGGAGCTACACTGGTGACAAATCCCATAAGCTCCATTTCTCCAGTCACAGCTACATTTTTTATAGACATTTTAATATCTTTTTGCAATCAATATAGAAATAGAGATTTTGTTTCAGTATTACCTCTTCTGTGCGTGCATGAGACCTGTCAGACTCGGCGGCCTGTCCGGTGTGTTGAGTATAGACGATATCCCCGCAGCCTTCCCCCGTCACTTCCGACTCCGGGAGAATATTCGAGATCATAATATCCTCCAGTGCTACGTCAACGTTTGGTTTATCTTTGTCTTTGTCAAGCTTGTTATTCGGAGTTTTGTTGAAGATGTTTGCGCTGCCCTTTTTATCTCTCTTTGCAGGCTCCTGCATTTGTCTGTCAGCTTCCAAGAATGGGTTCGAAACTGAAAATAAATATGTTCAACAATTCAGCAAAAATCAGGAACCCACTTTTCCGACGTTTCGGCACAATTACTTTATCAAGGAATTAGTTTCTACTGAACGCTAAGTGGCATCCATTTTAGATTTCACAATTTAGATTGTGAAATCTAAAATGGATGCCACTTAGCGTTCAGTAGAACTAATTATTTGATAAAGGCCTTGTGCCGAAACGTCGGAAAAGTGGGTTCCTGGTTTTTGCTGAATTGTTGAACATATTAATTGAATTATTGCTGAAATATGAAAATAAATAGTTTATGCAAATGTGGTTGTGGCAGGAGAAATGAGGCTTATGGGGCATCCACACTGTCTGATCAGGGCCTGCACTGTTCACCAGTCAGTCAATGAAACATCCGAAATGGTCATATAGAGACGTGACCACAGTTTAAAGTCTCATCCGACAGACCAGTGGGATAGAAATACTATGAAGGTATATTTTGCCATAGGCCAGGTTTCAACCCACATTCTCAATTGTTCTAACCCCTAGGCCACAGCCCATCCCATATAACAAACAGTATAATTTCTTCTTACAACGTGTGACTGCAATAGAAGATCAGGGGCCTGTGTCAATAACGATAACATTTTCGTCCAAACATTTCTATGAATTTGCTTCTCAAATTAATTTGTTTCACTAATGCAACCATTTTGCACCTACGGATTCATGACATTAAATGCAGCACATCCAGTAAAAAAATTAAAATTACGGCCTGCAGAACAAATGCTATTGTGGATTTCTTTTGCACTTTCAAATTTCTTAGTCATACAAAGTTTAGTGAAATGGAGCCCTGGAGCTCAACTGGTCATTAATGGCATAAGCCTCATTTCTCCAGTGACAGTTGATTGTGTACAACTGTCAAATCTTACATAGTATGGTGGTCTCAAAATCTGACGAGTGGGTTGTCTGGGTAATCCTGTTTTCTCCCACATGAACCCTTACAATGCTGAATAAAATGTTGACGTCTGTTGTTTATATTTTAATTTAATTTTTTCTCATCAAAACATGGTTTGACAGTACTTTAGAATCATTTCCAATGAAAATGATTATAAAGTGCTGTCAACCCATGTTTTTCTTGATAAAATAGTCAGAACATAATTTTCGTTTGCCAGCATTCAGAGTGTTAAAGGTACATGCCCACTCAGTAAGCACAAACTGTTCTTTATAGAAATTGAAGTGTAAAATTGTGTCACTATTCTGCCAGTTTTAAAAATTAAGAGTGCCCTCTATATAGATATTATCATTTACTAATATTTGTTGTACTGATTGTGACTCACGATAAGGCATGATATGTTTTAATTATTGATACTATTTAGTAATTAAATGCGTCACCTGAGAAAATCATATTTTCAACAGATTATAAAGTATGATCATTGCACATCAACAAATAAATACAGATAATAAATAGTAATGTTCTTTAACATTTTAAGGAAAAACGGTTATCGCCCCCTGATATCAGTGTGGAAATTTACGTCTGATATAAAATGTATAAAAATTCCAATCAATACGTTTTTTGACAGAACATGTATCAGATGATGTCTCTGATATAAAGACCATTTGGTGCCTACTGAGTGGGCATGTACCTTTAAAGACGACACTTATACCTCCATCTATGCCAGTGAAAGTATTTATATAAGTGTTCTTTCATGCTTGTTTGCTATTGTTGTAAAGTAATTGTACCATCTGCTGAGAAAATGTATCTTACACTGTTCGCGACCAGTGTAGCCCCAGATGAGCCTGTATATCAGCACAGTCTGATCAAGAACTACACAGTTTGACATTTACCACGGAAGTAACACAATTGATGATATTTTATTCCAATGATATGAATACACATGTGCAAGTTGCTCATGATTTACAAATATTGCAAATGCTCTAATGAACTATCTCATGACAAATATTACATTGTTTCTTATAAACAAGAGGGTCATTGTGGCCCTATGTCGCTCACCTGGTTAGTATATATGTGCAAGTAAATCTGAGAGAACATTATACATCCATTTATTATTCCTACGAAGTTTTTTTGAAACCTGTCTGATGATTATAATGGGAAGACAGTGTTTAAAGATTTTGTCAGATTTTATACGGCGGCCATCTTGGATTATGTGACAATCTCCAATTTTAAATCTGTTAAAGTTTCATCGAAAGACAATTAAGTATGAAGTTTGGCCAGCATCACTCAAGCAGTTAGTAAGAAAAGGCTATTTGAATGCTCTAATAAAAATATACCGGTTTGACCTTTTGGCAGCCATCTGGGATGACCTAATCATCAGATTTCGATAAAAACTGCTTCAGAGCAACTTGGTAATATATTAAATTTGACCACTAATTGACCCGCCCATTTTTGATCCCGGTGTCATCACTTTAACAAATCTGAAAGAGCATTGACTATCGATTATTCCTGTCTAGTTTTGTTTAAATTATTTGGCAGTGTGTGATTTATTAAGAATTTGACATACTTCTATACGGCGGCAATCTTAGATAGGGAGATTACTTTCATTTAAACAAATATGAAAATGCTTCACCAATGGAATAATAACTATGAAGTTTGGCCAGCGTCGCTCGAGTTTCATTGAAATCTGTCTGGCGGTTTGTGAGATTTTTTAATAACTTTACCTACATTATCATGGCAGCCATCTTTGATTAAGCGACAACCTCCAAATTTACAAATCTGACATGCCCCCACCCATAGACTATTCCTGTGAAGTTTTTCCAACATTTGCCAAGCAGTTCACGAGAAGAAGACGTTTGAACTCTCCAATTAAAGGATGACCTTTTGACCTTTCAGCGGACATCTTGGATGACCTAATCATCCAATTTCGACAAAAAATGTTCCAGAATAATTGTCTACACAATACCTTCGATATTGAATATATGACATGATTATATTCGGTCAAATGTGAAGTTTGACCCCTGGTTGACACCCCGGGCCCAGTCCATTTTTTCTAGGTCACCATTTTTACAAATCTGAACGAGCATTGACTGTCGATCATTTCTGTCAAGTTTCGTTGAAATCTGTCTGGCGGTTCGTAAGAAGAAGACCAATATCGGTCAGGCGGTTCACAAGGAAGAAGACTTTTGAATTATAATTAAAGGATAAGATTTTAACATTTGGCAGCCATGTTGGATGACCTAATCACCCGATTTCGACAAATATGATAAATGACATGACCATATTCGGTCAAACGCTAATTTATACAAATCTGAAAGAGCATTGACTGTTGATCATTCCTGTGAAGTTACGTTGCACTCTGTCTGGTAGTTCCTGACAAGAAGAAAATGACATACTTCTCCACGGCGGCCATCTTGGATTAGGCGATGACCTCAAAATTTCCGAATCTAACATGCCCCCACCATAGATCATCCCTTTGAAGTTTGGCCAACATTGGCCCGGCGGTTCACGATTATAAGACGTTAGAAATCTCTAACAAATGGATGACCTTTCGACCTTTCGGCGTCTATCTTGGATGACGTAATCATCTGATTTCGATAAAAAATACTCCCGAGTGATCTTGGATTACGTGACGACCTCCAATTTTACAAATCGGACGTGCCCCCACTCATAGATCATCCATGTAAAGTTTGACCAATATTGGCTCAACGGTTCGGGAGAAAAAGGCGTTTTAAATTGTGGACGGACTGACTGATGGACGGACGGATAACGACGGACGTAAAATGGTAACAATAGCTCAGTTGAGTCTTTGGCTTAGGTGAGCTTAAAAGTGTTACAGAAAAGAATGTTGTATTTATAATCATAAATATATGTTCAGGCTACTGGCAATTGGTATTACCTTGTTCCGCATTAGATTGTTTCATCGCTTCGTCTACCGAATAGAATGTCTGGAAAACAACAAAACTTCATGTGAATTAACTTGTTTCCATAAAAGTAACAGAGCCACAATCTGAAAACAAGTCAGGTTTATTTGTGATGAAAATCAATTAAAACAAGAAATGGCACCCTTGATAACAATAAAAACAAAAACAAAATCACAAGCGGTCAAACGCGTGATACAAATACAACTTTTAATATTTTTGCCTTACAAATTTGCCTTACACAAAATGTCATAAGTCCTCAGTGACCTTAATCTTGGGAAATCGAACAGGAGTCGTATGCAAAACAAAGCACCATCCTTAGACACACATTGTGACCAAGTGTTATCAAAATCGGCGAAGCAGTTCATGAGTAATTGCAAAATGAAACGTGTTACTAACGCACATACGTACGTACGTACATAGTCCAGGGCTTATAAGATGTTCAGTTCGTCGGTTCTGGACCGAATTTTGAATTCTCAGACCGATTGAGATTTGCAAACTATCCTTAAAATTCGGTCCGAAAATAAAGCCAATCCGTCTGATATTTCGGTATAAACCATGTAAATGTATCGATTTTGACACCAAATAATGCCTATTTTATGACACATATTCGGGGTATAACCGTGTTCAAACAATGTCTGATAATAAATCGTTGTGTGTTCGGTCGCCTTTCAACACATTTCTTCCAGTATCGATTTTTCATAACACGCGCGTGGTAATTGCGACAGGTGTAAATAGACCGGCTTTAGCATAAATATATAATAAAGAAACCATGCACTGTGGTTATCCGTGTTTGTAATATTTATATTACCGGTACACCTTTCACCCCAAAGTAACGGACACAGACTATTCTATATTACGTATGAAACTGTTACTTTACGCTGTAATAGGGGGTCATTTGTGGTATACATAAAGTAGGCCTACGTACGAATGGCATATATCCTGACTCAGACGGCGAATAGCCGGCTCATCATGATATACCGGTTGTAAACATTTTAAAATCGTTCATCTGCAATCCAAAATAATACATTCTGCATTATAATTCGTCTAGAGCTGTTGTTTCGCAATGTTTCCGTCTTGCGAAAACACACGAATCGTTTCCTAAAAACATGAGAAACGTACATGGACTAACGCTATATCACCTCTTGCCTATCGGCGAGGGATGAACACATTTTTACATATGACAAATGAAGTATATGCATAGTGTTTAACAAATATATTTAATACATCAGCATAATATATACTTGCATAAAATTGGTTGTCACAGTGCAATAACATGGTGTATCATAATAAACCATAACATCAAGTAGTATATAAGAGTCACAATGATACCACCACCCTCTGAAAGGCACCGGCTAACGCGGTGCCCCCCAACGCATGGTGGTATCATTTGTGACTCTTATAGACTACTTGAATTTCCACCCACTGTTCAGCGGGTATGTATGAGAAGAATGGACCATATTTTTCATCAACCGCGAGACCATATATTTATGACATGAGAAGATACACCCTATTAGAGATAAGAATCCCTATGTTATACTCAGTATATATATACAACAATCTGTCATACATTTATTACGAATAAAATAACAACTGACACCCTATTAAAGATAAGAAATTCATAAGTTATACTCAGTATATTACAGCAATCTGTCACAAATATAAACTGATACCCTATTAAAGAAAAGTTATCCATAAGTTATACTAAGTATATTACAACAATCTGTCATACATTTATTACAAATAAAATATAAACTTACACCCTATTGAAAATAAAAATCTATTGGTTATACTCAGTATAATGTCTATCATAAAGCAAATGAGAGAGCAAGCTAAGAGTTGGGGAATTTCCCTAAGAGGTTTGAGAGTCAAGAAAGATATAGCAGATAGGATAAGTGACGCGCGAGCCATCGTCTACGAGGAGAGGCTGCGGCGTGCGGTTTCGACCGGACGACTGCCCGCCGACCCCGAAAAACGCTCCGAGAAATTGGAGAACGAGACGACGGCCAGCCTGCGTGCCACTGCTTACGCGCAGCGTGTAAAAGAAGATCACAGCGCACGTAGAAAACCCCTATATAAGGCGTACTACAATCAGATTTATCAAGGGTTGGCGGGGTGACCTCCTAAGAGGAGGAGAGATATCGCCAGAGCTTTGGTGGAGGAGGGTCCCAGGATTCTCGCCGAAGAAGTCTAAGTTAGGGAAACTGTTGATAGGGGTAGGAGGAATATAGTATGGACTTTCGAGAGGGGGGTAGATGGGGAGATCGCTAATCGCATAATGAATAAAATTCGCCCAGAGATGACCACGGCGTGTTATCTGAGGTATTCGTGCTCGTATCGTATTAGGAACATCGAGAACGACAAAACGACGATCTATCACAAACAATCAAAGGGCAGTCCGTGGATAAACGAGATTTCCAAAGCGGAGAGTTGGATAACCGATAGAGAGAAAGGTCGAATGGACATCGACAAAGTTGATAGACCAAACACAAAATGGACCTTCGTTCGTTGGATATCGGTCGAGGTGAAGATGATCATCGACACTCAACAACTTCTCATGGGAGCGGGAAAACTCCCAGACTGGTTAAGACAGAAAAAGGGAATGTATTCCGTCGACACGTACGACGACTACTTGTGTCTGTTTAGGTGCATAGCCATCCACTGTGGAGGGAGACCAGACCGATGTTGTGAGAAGGCACGAGCTCTGGCTCGCGAATATCTCGGTCACGATAACTGACCGGATAGTAAGGGAATTCCCCTGGAAGATATTAAGAAAGTCGAAGAGCAATTCAAGATGGGCATTCGCGTTTACGAGCTCACCGACGAAGGAGTGTGGTACCTCATGAAGGTTCCGGCAAATTACGACGCGGTTGGGGAGAAGATCATGACGATAGGAATGTTTGGAGGTCACTTTTTCCTCATAGCGAACCTCCGCAAGATGACGAACGAGTACGGGTGCACCGGATGTCAACAACGGTTCACAAAGTCGTGTAACATGCACAGGCACGCGACCACCTGCCAGGTAAGAGGGTAGAGAGACCACAGTCGGCCTACGAGAAGGCGTTCTATCCCAAGGGGTCAGTGAGCGAGAGGTCGATTCAAAGGTTGAATAGAGAAGAAGAGAGTGTGGGAAAGAGAGTGTGAGATGCGGTCACGGTGGAGAGAGGTGGGTGGCTGGCGATCCGGTCGACGGTTATTGTCACGAGACCGAGACCGTGTTTCAGTTTCACGGATGTTACTGGCACATTGCAGGAGAGGTCACGCGAGATCGCTGTACAGGAGGACGAAAATCCAAGACGCCAATATAAGGGAGGCGGGTTACGAGCGGGTGGTGATGTGGCAGTGCGAGTGGTTGAATGAGGGGAATTCCCACTATCCACCACTACCGCGCGAGGAGGAGGAGACGACTCTGTACCCTCACCAGATAGTCTACTACTTCGAGGCGTATCTCGACAAGTCAAAAACCACACGACCCACCAAAGACCTGACCTTCGAGGTCGAGCACATTCCTATGTCGGTGTCGTTGGGGGATACGATGCATGAAGGGATCACACACATATGCGAACGAGATCCCGACACGCTAGTCGAGAAGTTCGTGACCGAGCTGCAGATGAGAGACAAGGCAATCAGGGAGGGGATTAGGAAGAAGTATCTGCCGGCCGACATAGATATGTTATCGAAGTCTCAGCAAGCAAAGATTATCTCTTGGATTGACCAAGTCCCGGTGGTGTGGTTCAACTGTAGCAGGTACGACCTGAACCTCATCAAGCAGTACTTTGTAGAGAAGTTGGCGGCCACCGTGAATAAGGTGATGGTCGGAAAGAGAGCCAGCACGACGATGTTTCTTGTTTACCCCGGAGTTTAGATTTCTCGACATCATCCAGTATCTGGGACCCGGTACCACGTACGACCGGTGGGTTAAGGCGTACGAATGTAAAACGGTAAAGTCTCACTTTCCGTACGAGTGGTTCGATAGCGCGGACAAGCTCGACCATCCGGAGCTGCCAGACTATCCCGAGTGGTACTCGAAGTTGAAGTTGAGTTCCTACTGTCGTTGTCCGAGTGGAAAGAGTGTAAGAAGGTATTCCGAGAAAATGGGATGAAGACGTTCAAGGAATGGTTGCAACACTACAACGACTTGGATGTAGGACCGTTCCTGGAGGCTCTGACTAAAATGACTGAGTTCTACAGGGGAAGAGGAGTGGACATACTCAAGGATGCTGTGTCTCTGCCCGGTGTATCCCTTCAGTACCTACTCCGCGGGTCGATCGATGGGAAGGCGGACACGCCCGAGCTGTGGTCACCGAAGTCTGAAACTTACGAGATGATGAAGCAGGGATTGGTCGGTGGTCCGTCCATAGTGTTCTCCAGATACGCAGAGGCTGGCAGGTCGACGATCAGGGGTCAGGTAGGTAGTCGGGAGGAGAAGATGTGCAAGGCGGTGCTGGGGTACGACGCCAATGCGCTGTATCTGTCTACCCTGTCGAAATACATGCCGTGCGGGGAGGAGACGATATGGACGTGTGACGACCCGGAAAGACAGTCGTATATAGACTGTTTCGTGAGGGAGGTCAGGAGTGAAAAGTGGTTCGGATTTGCGGAGTTGGATATAGAGGTCCCGGAAACGTTGAGAGACAAGTTCTCGGAAATGTAGCCGCTGTTCGTTAATAGAGAAGTCGATGAGAACGAGGTTCCACAGCACATGAAGGATTACCTGGCCGGGACCGGGAGAAAAAGAGTCGAAGGACAGAGAAAGCTCGTGGGGGCAATGTCCGCCAACAAGATGATCATATACTCCCCGTTGCTAAAGTGGTATCTGGAGCACGGTCTGATCGTCAAGGCGGTGCATAGGGTGATAGACTACACGCTCGGCAAACCGTTTCAATGGTTCGTTAAAGAGGTCACCGCTGCCAGACGGACGGGGGACGACGACAAGAGCAAGGCGGTGTTGGCGGAGATATTCAAACTGGTTGGCAACGCGTGTTGTGGCAAGCTGATAGAGGCACAAGAGAGACACCACATATACGAAAGATGAGAAGACTGTCGACCGGGCACTGAGGTCGGAAAGGTTCAAAGACCTGGAGGTGATTGGGGAGGCTTACGAGATATCGAGCAGGAAGACTCGAGTGGTAATTAACAGACCGTTTCAGTGTGGCATAGCGGTCTACCAGTTGGCCAAGCTCCGGATGCTGGAGTTCTACTACGACTTCTTGGACAAGTACGTGGATCGAAGAGATTTCGAGCTGATACATATGGACACTGACAGCATGTACTTCGCGCTGTCGAAGAAGACCGAATGGTTGGCGTGGGACGCGTGGAGCAACAGAACTCCGGGACTGTTCAAGCTGGAATTTGAGGGAGATAGAGCCATCGCTCTGTGTAACAAGTGTTACTACGTGAGCGGTGACGGAAAATCTAAGCACTCGGCCAAGGGGATGTCGAAGAGATCTAACGATCTGACTTGGGGAAGGTACAAGAGTGCTCTCGAAGGGGGTAGGGATATGGCAGAGAAAAGGGGATTTCGAATGATTAACGGGGTGATGAAGACGTACAAGCAGGAGAAGTTGGGGTTGTCGGCGTGCGGTGTCCGAACAGTGTCTCAGCCAGGGTTCGATTGAACCGCTCCACGATCCCCTGGTCCCGGTGGATGTTGATGCGGCCGCGTCTGACAGAAACGTCGTGCTTAGACAATAGATGAGAGACTGAGCCCATGAACTCACGGCCGGGATCGACCTGGAGAAGATTAGGCCATTTGAGAGGACTCCTCTTATATATTCGGGAAAGAGCCTCGGCCACCTCCTTAGACTCTTTAGTGGCCAACGGCTCAGCCCCCTTATAACGACTCGCTACGTCAACGATTGTCAGTGCGTACTTGTACGTATTGCGACCGACGCGATCGTGAGGGAGAAACAGGAGATCGGCTTGGTGAACTTGGTTCGGCACCGGCACGTCGAATTTCGGGCGCGGAATATTGTGAGGCGCGGGTAAATATATCTGCCAGATGGCCTGCTTCTTGAGCCATTCCTTGACAGCGTTTTCTGAAACCTTGGTCGCCGCCGCGAGGTTCTTGAAGTACAATTGCGATTGGGGGTTAAGTTCTGAAGGAACTTAGGAAAATCTAATTCATCCAATCCCCCGGGATTGGTGGAGGAATCTAACATCCGCTTTGCGAAAAGGGTGGTCGCTTTTTCGTCCTCGCGCCACGTCTCGAGAGAATCTCGGGCCAGACGAATCATACCCTTTGCACCAGCTATACGGTGTTTAAGGGCAGTGTAGCCTACATCAATCGTAGCAAAATAAAGTTCGTCAACTGACATCGTTCTATATATATATACATTGTATTTATAAAAAAGATTATTTAAAATAATTATTAATTTTGTAAAAAGTATTAATTAATTTAAAATCTCGATTGGATATAGTAGGTAACGATACCCATCACACCCATTCACACGACGATGAACGCGATCTCGCGGTCTTTTTGGGGCTCTGACGGTACATAGAAATCTGAAAGTTGGGGCTCGCGATCTAGCGGCGCGAGCCTTTTCTGTGGATATGCCACCGCGTACTCGCGGTTGGCTTCTTCAACGTTCTGGAAAGTTTGCGCGGCGTGATTCTCGCGGCGAAGCTCTTCGTTGACCCAGTCCAGATGGGCGGTTCGTTTTTTCGACCACGCTTCCTTTGCGCTATTGAGTTGTTCTACAGCTAAATCGTGACGCTTGCGCTCCTCATCCACGTTCGAGCTTCTCATTTTAGAGAATAAAAAGTTGCTACCGCTGAACGCCAATGCGTTTACAAGCGCACCACCTATCATTATTCCGATCGAAGCCATTATTTCATTATATTAGCAGGTAGTATTCCGGCTTTAACTAGATAATCTCGAGTCGTAACTGCGGCCGCTATATCTATGCCCACTTGCCAGGCGTCTTTCACAATAAAGTCCAATTTGGGAGTGGACCTTCCTAAGACCGCCTTCAATAGTTGAGCATACCCGATACTGTAACCCGATATCATCACACCGTTATAAAGTGCGTTCACTATCATTTTACCATCTTGTTCAGCCATTGTTGATAATTATAATTATTGCATATAAAAGGGATCGCGATCAATGTTTAAATGGGGCGCATCCAATCGCGATTTGGAGCAATCCACAACGCCGTTGGAGGTGCAATCCCCGATTGCTGTGGTTCCGTCACTCTCACAGGTGTGTCTTGTGTCATCATTTATGATATTAATATTAGGGCTTATAGTTCCTGGGCATATATGTCCAAATTGACAGTGTTTACCCGTGGTTGTCAGCGGAGCTAAGTACATTCCAAACTTGTGATAAATTGAGCAGCAGGCTGTTATAAGAGTGTGACCTATAAAAGGGTCAGTCTCTAGATCGCCAATCAATCCCGCGGTGTTTGGTATAGGGAGAAGTATACTAACGGCGGTTGCGTACAAATGAATAGACGCCGATCCAAGAGTTTTTGTCATCTCCGCACCTAACCTAGATTCGTATCGCGCATACATTTTATCGATCTCCGCATCTGACATCTTATCCACCTGAAAAACTGAGAGACGCCTACCGAGATAATGCTCCGATTGTCCCCCAGCAACCAGCGCAGCTAGCCGCTCTCGTCGCGCCGCATTTTCATTTTCATTCGGAGTCGTTGCACTCAACCCAATACCAACTGCCGTTGGAGTTGAAGTTGATCCCGATTGCTCTGTCGGAGTTGATGTTTCATTATCTTTCAAGAAAGATACCGTGTTGGCAGTCGGAGTTGAGGTTTCTTCCATTAGCTGATCGAGAAGTTCGTCGCAGTTCATTATTGCTAATTTTCTTAAAATTAATTTAACTATTCTAACAAGTCTCATCACATTAACATATTGCCAAGCGCACCACCCGATACTTATGATCACCATTATGCTCGCGACACAGCTCGCAGCGGAGCACCAAATTGTTAACATTGTTAACCATTGTTCAGCATTTGTTCAACATTTGTTAAGCATTTGTTCAGCAGTTACTAACGAGTGTTAAGTAATTGCTTATTACTTTGCAATTTTCTTAAAATTAATTAATTGATAACTTTATAAGCAGTTGGTTGATCAGTCTTTAGCAGAAGCTTGGCGTGCTTAGTTTCCGAAAGCATCTGTCGAACCTCCAGGCGCTCCTCGCGCGTTGGGATAACGTCATTCTCTGGAAGACAGTCATCGAATGAGTATCGGTCCTTGCAGTGAAAGAGGGCGACCCATTTCGTTTGCTCGCGCAGATCCTTGAGGACGGCGTTGTACTTTTGAGTGGATATCCAAACGCTTTGTCTAGCATGGCGGTCAGAAAATGCGATGTCGGAGAGCATGTCCTTCTTTTTGGTCATCGCCGCCTTGGCCGAGCAGTCGTCAATCACGTATAGGGTGGGCTCACCCTGGAATCTTTGGTATAAACCACGCAACCAATCGTGAAGCCTATCACCGGGGTCAATAACGTATACCTCAGGGTCGGTCCATATCCACGGGCGCCGCTGATAAGTATCGTTGCGCCGCACAGTGGGACACAGGATCACAATGTGACGAAAAGCATCGCAGTAGGACTCCTCGAGCAAGTCGAGGATGAAAACCGTTTTTCCACATCCTGTCTGCCCACATATTATGGCAGAGTGGGCATCTCCAATCGTGAATTGGTATTGATTGCTAATTATCTTATTTTTTTCAAAATTATTAATTAATAAATCGTTAGATTTAGTAGAGTGCTGAGACGTATCGACCATCTTCGATGTTGAGTTGTGCGTCTGTAATTATATATAAGTACACGTTCAATGTGCCAGCACCATCCGCCTCTTTGGTTATCTGGATCGTCACACCCTCGCTAGCGTTCTCAACTTGGCGTCCGCTGCCGTGTATTTGGTCGTCGTCGCTGGCTCGCATGTCTAGCCATAACGCGTATTTGGTATTCAGGAACTCCGCGAGGGAGACGGCCGAGAGCTGCAGGTCTTTGGAAACCGCGGCAACCTCCGGAGAGCGCTTAGAGCCGGCAGCAAACTGCTTTCTGACTTCGTCCCACTGATGGTGCGCGTGAAGACCCGCGCTGTAGAGTTGATTGGGTACTCCCTCGATCGTCACCTCTACCTTCGTGATTTTGGGGTTATAGAATTTGTCGGTTTTTCTAGCCCCGAACGCGAACCGAGCATCCTCGAACAACATCAGTATACCTTTCATCGAGCGGGCGGGTACGTTGACATTAATATTCCACAATGTGTCGCCTTTGTCTTTCGTCATCTTGCGATGGCGAAGAACTCGGTCGTAATGTATGGCAACGCGCCCGACGTACTGGGTTCTGATCTATCGCGCGAGTTCGGGCATCGTGACCATGTCGTACTCCAGCGAAACATTATCGATCGTATACTTCGATAACATGTCGGTGGCTATGAGAACTCGGCCGTAGTCGTTGAACATTAGTTCGTATTCGAGGCGGTCAGCCAAAGCACTCTGACAGTAGGGTATGTGACTCTCCAGCAACTCAAAGTCGAGCGGGATGTAGAAGCGGTTGCCGTAAGCGCCCGCGACCGCGTTGTCACTCGCGTTGTTATCAGCCTTGTTACCAGCCCCGCTTCTAAGTTTGGTTACGTTCTTATTTTTGCTGGTGTCAATACCCTGATAGACAGCGTTTTCGCGCTCTTGCGCCGTCTTCCACAGGTCCTGATAACAATGGTAGACGTCGCTGTCATCGATCGACATCACCTCATTACCAGAAATCTTTATCATGGTCTTCTTGACGATGGCGCGACCCAGGTTCCGAACGACAGTTCGGTCCACGTCTGTCGACGTCAGCGAAATAGTGAAAGCGATGCGAACAGTCCCCGGCACAATGACGTCGTTAGCTCCGAGGTTGGGGAAGCGGACTAAGAGCTGCTGGTTCTGGTCGATTGTCGATGGGTTGTTCGTAATAACGACACTCTGTCTCACGCCTTTTGCCCCGAGGGGCTCACGCAGTCTGCGGTATGGATTGAGTTTGCGACCGTATTGACTCGAAGACATACTTTTAGTGAATCTATATTAAACCCGTATGGTTTTGTCTTTAATACATAATTAATTTTAAGAAAATTATAAATATGACTGATTAAGATATTGACATGGATGAAATCGGCAGAGACGATTACGTCGATGAGGATGATGATGACATAGATGATGATAACGATAACGAAACGCCCTTCATAGAGATTCCAGTTCCAATCCAATCGCAATTGGGGGAATTAGTTGGCGCTACCACTAGTCAAAGTTGGGAATTACTCAAGGGAGATGTAGACGACTTCTACAACAGTTTGGCAGAAAAAGGTCTGGTCCCATCTGTCGGTCGCTACTACTCCAAGTTCAAATTTGATCTGAACGGTAGATTGCGACTAAAAGCAGCATCAAATATCCCAATAGTCAACACGAGGTCCGGTAGATCCCTAGCACTGAACACCATTGCAGGAAACCCGGGCGGTGGCCAACTCATAAGAAACGAACTCGGATTCCCAGATTGGAAGAGGGGTAAACCAATTATGCCTACCCGCGCTGTAGAGGCCCTACAGTCTACCGAAGAAACGATGGCGAAAACGGCCTCCGCGATAGAAACGGTCGAGCTCAGCGAGGTCCCTCAAGTAGCCACCGACGCTATTAACACGATGGAGACCACTTTCAGCGAAAACGAAATACTCAACCTCGACCAAGGGTCTAACGATGACCCACCGTTACCTCTTCGCGAACTCCGGGGCCTCGATAAGGCTCTGCAAACGATCCGGGGCGAACTGGTCCTTAACCTCTCCAAACTCTCGTCGCTGGATGAACATATCGCGCTAGAAGAAATAAAACTGGAGGAAGCCGGTGGCGATAGAGAATCTACCGAGCGGATCACCGAACGCCTGCGGTCGTTGCGGGATGAAAGAAAAGCTCGCTTGCAGGCTGCATCGGCTTGCCGTGAGGCTCTCCGCACACAAATAAGTCTGATCCGCGAAACAATCTCGAGGGTCCTGCACGAGGAGACGACACTCGGTGAGCGTCTTCGCACTCTGTTCAGAGAGCAGGGTGTCACGATAGCAAGCATCCTCGTTGCTATCGGCATGACTATATCGACCATAGTTCTAGCTTTCACTGGTGGTGCGGCGCCACCACCCGCACCAGCACCCACACCACCACCACCCGCGCCATCCGGTGGAGCCAAGGAGTGGGTAAAAAAAACAACTGAAATCCCTCGCCAGTCTCCTGGCTAAATTAGCCGAAAAGGTGGCTGCCGCACTACCTGGACTGATCGGAAGTATCGTTTCTTACTTGCTATCTATATTAGCAAAAACGGCCGGATGGCTCGCCAAAAATACTTGGGCTTTAATCGTGGCAATCGCCGGTCTCCTACTATTCTCCGCCAGAGAGTTCCTAAAACCAAAGCGCGAGTAGTCCGACCGCTACGAGGGCAACGACGAGCGCTAATTTCTCCTCCTCGTGTGTTGTGCTTCCAATCTCGATTGGTGTTTCCACTCCTGTTCCAATTACGATTGGATTAGGGGGACTCGATGGTGCATCCCATTTACGAATTGGGGTGGGTGTATCCAATCCAGTCACGATTGGATGAATTGGGTGTTTTATGAAATCGGTTCCACTTACAACTCCGCACCCGGGCATCTTGGGTGGGAGCTTGATGATACCCGTGTTCACGTTCCCGTTGCGGCCAATTTCTTGATTGGTGGTGGCGACTACGATCTACGATCTGATTATTGTAACCGTCAACCGGGTCGTCTCGTAGTATCATATTGCTTGGCGCCATATAAATACCTATTCCAAATGCGTAGTCTACCGGGGTGCGGGCAGTCTGTAAAACGTCTTGATAATTCTGGATCGCCTTCTGGAGGTCCACCTTAGCTGAGATGGCGTCCTCGAGGCGAGGATTGCCAATACGTATATGCGAATGGATTCGTTGAGACGAATAACCCCACCCTGCGTAAATCCAGTGCTTTCATCTAACATAAATGTGGTCCAAGCATTTCGCATCTGTGGAGTATCACCCATGTCTAGGTATTCCACGTGGGCTACTTTAGTAAGTATCCAATGACAATAACCGTCTTTACACGCAAGCCCACCAAGCACTTCATCGCAGAACGTCATCTTATTCAATTTATAATTATATTTAGTCCATGTTGCCATTTTTCTAACTGGTGGTGGGGTAGCTCCGCGAGCGCTCCACAACCCTGAGAAATATGTGGGAACTTTATCAAGATGCCCTCCACTAACTAAGCCTTTAAGGTGAACTAACCCTAAACTGTTGGTTGGGGTGTATACTTTCTGTCTCCAGTCCGCGTCTTTTGGTACCCCAAATTCGTTACACAATCTTTCGAACGCCTTACGGTCGTATGCGCTTGAAATGGGATCCCAGCCGTCGTCTTGAGGTAGTGGAATACCTAGTTCTTTGAGAATCCTCCTAATGGTGTAATACACGTGAAAGTTGTAGACACTTCGGAGCATGACATTCTTGGATGTCAGATGGTCTTGATGCGAAACTCCACATCCGGACGTTGCACACCATACGGCTTAATTTAGCTGGTTCTGCCAGAAGTTCATATGAGAAAAATCCCATCTTAGTATTACATCTTGACTAGTAGTCTTTGGAAATACATATTTCTCAAACGTGTTAGGGAAATTGGTGGCAAAGCCACTTTCCGGTCTAACCGTTACGGTTGGGTGTACATGTACAAGGCGGTTAACAACATCTTTGTGCGTGTATTTACCACCTACCGCTTACTTTGCATTAGAATTAAAGCTAAATGCTTTGGTATCCATTGAAAGATATTATTATGTTTGCTACTATCACTAATGTTCAAAAGAGTTGTGAACTTCAAAAGTTAATAGACAACTGCTGCGGACAACGGCGGGTAGGCCTTAGATCAATCACCTTCACGGTTGGATGGAAAAACATTGAAACGCTCGAGTTTTTCACATTAGAAGTCGAGGGTATAAGCCCTGTGGCTTTCGGAAACTACCTCATAGAGGCACCAGATACATCAGGATTTCGTAGAACTCCAGATGCAATAGTACCTCAGGGTCTTTGGAGTTTCAGAGATCTCCAAGCTTTTGTCGCGTCGAAGATTCCTGGTGTAGTCACTCTCGCAATCTCGAAAGCCACGGGGCTCACGACATTGACCGTTGAGAGGCGTTTAAGGATCTCACCGGGGTTGGGCTCACTGTTAGGATTTAAAAAAACATACCCTTACAACGATGACGGAGTGTTTGATCCGGGCGAGCACGTCGGCACGACCCCAGTAAACTTCGCCGTTACGAAAACTCTCGGGGTGCACCTGGATCGGGTGAACACATCGTACAACACGGTAGACGGCACTCCCAGCACATTACTGAAAACCGTGCCCGCCAGTGACTGTTTCTTTGGGGAGACTGTGACCTTAGCCTTCCCACACCCCGAGATGAAAGTTTTGGAATCGGGACACATCCACGAGTTGAAGATTTCTATTCTTGATGATAAAGGGCGAGAGTTGAAGAACGATTACCCGATTTCGGTCGTCCTAGAAATTTCAAATTAATTTAAAGAAAATTAGAATTAAACGCATGTTCGTAATTTATATATGTATATATATTATCAACATTATTGAAAATGAGTATATACGGACCAGGTAGTTCTTCCAATTCCAATCGGGATTGGGTGACAAATTCAAAGAATTTCGAACCGACAGAAGGGGGATTCATCCCGACAGAGGGCGACTTTTTAACTACCCAAAAAACAAAGGCCTTGATCAATAGAACTATATCGGCGGCCACGGACGAGATTCACAAGAGTCTACTATCACAACTTAGAGAATATGCCCTGGCTGTGAATACACAAAGTCGTGAAGAAACACATAAGGAACTAAACGAACTAGGCGAAAAAATAAGAAAATTTCGGAAAGAGGCCCGGTTGGGGATTGAGGGAGTCCGAACGGGTGTTGATAAAGTCCGAGAAGACCATCAGGCGGACCTTACGGAAGCTTATGATGCGTTGCGCTTAAAGGACTCTCTCATCAGAGAAGCGGCACTTACTGAACTAGATGGGAAAATAACCAAATTTCAAAAAGAGACCCAGTTGGGTATTGATAAAGTCCGAGAAAACCACCAGGCGGACCTTACGGAGGCTTATGGTGCGTTGAGCTTAAAGGACTCTCTCATCAGAGAAGGGGCACTTACTGAACTAGATGGAAAAATAACCAAATTTCAAAAAGAGACCCAGTTGGGTATCGATAAAGTCCGAGAAAACCACCAGGCTTACCTTACGGAGGCTTATGATGCGTTGCGCTTAGAGGACTCTCTCAGCAGAGAAGCGACACTTACTGAACTAGACGGGAAAATAGCCGAATTTCTGAAAGAGACCCGGTCGGGGGTTGAGGGGGTTGAGGGGGTCCGAGAAGACCACAAGGAGGCCATTGCGGAGGCTTATGGGATGTTGCGCTCAGAGGACTCTCTCAACAGAGAAGCGGCACTTACTGAGCTAGACGAAAAAATAACCGAATTTCGAAAGGAGGCCCGGTTGGGGGTTGAGGGGGTCCGAACAGGTATTGATAAAGTCCGAGAAGACCACAAGGCGGCCCTTGCGAAGGCTTATGCGGTGTTGCGCTCAGAGGACTCTCTCATCAGAGAAGCGGCGGTTGCCGAACTAGACGGGAAAATAACCGAATTTCAAAAACAGGCCCGGTCGGGTGTTGAAAAAACCCTAGAAGGTCACCAGGCGACCATTACGGAGGCTTATGATGCGTTGCGCTCAGAGGACTCTCTCATCAGAGAAGCTGCACTTACCGAACTAGACGGTAAAATAACCGAAGTTTCCGATAAACTGAAACATGTTCGTAGAGCCGCCACCAAAGCACTTGAGGAATCCTCTGAAAATATTCATGCTGAGGCCCATACCTCTATCGGGGGGCTTGCCGGATTGTTGAAAACAATGAAAACGCAAAAACGTGTCATAACAGTTTGGGCTGAGAAGCGGGGCCCATTGGTTGAGGGGCTCTCTGAATATTCGTTCGGTGCCAAAGAGAGTAATAAATGTGGGGGATACGCCATGACAGCTCCAGGTACACTTCTCCGAATGGCGGTCTGCTCGGTTAATGCTAATGGTAAACCTGTGGGCGCGGTCACGATAAATCTTGTAGTAGATGGGAAGAACGGGGGATTGGAGTCAATAAACTCGCTGGAGATAGTTCGTCGGTGGTTTTGTTCGCCGGTGATGATCTAATTAGACTTTCCGAAGGTAGTGTTATTAACTTTGTTACGAAAATCGGTGACCCAGCGAGTTCTTCCACTATTGTCTCATTGTTAATTGAACTTAATTTGTAAATACTAATATATTGAAAATCATGAACGAATCACCGCTTCCAATTGTCAATACCACTCCATCAACACTGTATCCAATTAACGAAAGAAGTTCAGATTTTAGGTTGAATAATATCGTCGCTATGCAGGATATTTTAGTTAGAGAATATAGAAATAGAAAAAGACACGCTAAAAAAGCGCGCGGCGAATATAGCTGAAGCATCTAGTACGGTTCTGGCAAGTTTATCTGTAATGAGTGGTGCGGGTACTGTTGCAACACTAACTACAATTGTAACGGTTCCACTTGCAGGGGTTTTGAGTGGAATTACCGTAATATCTGGAATACTTTGTATGGTAATTAGGGCGTCGGGTGGAAAACTCGAGAAAAAATGTAGAAAACATGATAGAATATCCGTTCTCGCCAGGTCTAAGAAAAATAGCATCGACGTTATAGTGTCCAAAGCGTTGGCCGATAAGAAAATATCAAATTTAGAGTTTGAATTCGTGGTGGAAGAAATGGGGAGATATGAAAAATTAAAAAATGATATTAGAATCAAAGCACGCGCCACCATGCCCAAGCTTGAGTGTACTGATTGGATAAATTTAGGATAAAACTTGGAGATAAAGTCGGAGAAAATTAATATTTTTATTAAATAATTAATTTTATAATTTTCTTTAAATTAATTGTTTAATAAAAATAATTAAAACAAAAATTCGGGTCTGGCCGAGGCTCGAACGCGCGCCAGCAAATTCGTGAACCTCTCTAAGTGTTTATAAATAACCTGTGTACACACCGTCTGTGTAAATCGATAATTGTACAACACTAGGTAATGTTTATCATAACGGCCTTCGTGGTCGTGTGGGTTAAGGCGACACTCTATAGAGGCTTGGGTCGTGAATTCGCGCCACGGTTGGAGCTAAAAAAATTATTTATTTATTTCTATCCCTACAAATGAGATCGCTATGGTAAACAACTGCATGACAACGGCGTTCCTATCCGACCGCTCGAGGTTGATGAAAAATATGTTCCAGATAGCCAGTTTACATACCATCGATAAGGATAAATACACTACATAAATTAATTATTAGTTTCTTTTCTGTTGAATAATAATTTTTCAATATCTTTATAAGCGATATCGTAGAAATGTATATTCGTAAACGAATCGTTGGGTTTTAACAATTTTAAATAATACACCTTAGTTTCATATCCGATACACACTATCCGTCTTAATGTTTGTATTTGCCTCTTGTATAGTTCGCATAATTGTCGGTATAATATTGTAAATGCAACGTTTTTATCGGAGCGTAATAAATTACGCTGATATTTCATGTATTCGATATCGCCTAGTGTTCTCATTTTATAGAATTTATATATAGGATTATAACCCCCGTATTCTTCGTAAACTTCTTCAACACAGGCATTAAAAACTTTCAATTCCAATTGTATTGTATTATCCATTTTCTCTAATAATATTGGTAGTTGTTTTTTTCTGTTCAATTTCCAATTTTATAAAATTAGTTTGATAATGTTTTTTTACAGTGTTTTAATGCTGTAGAAACACCGTGACTTATCAAAAACTACACATCAGATCGATTCTATCTTTCTAACTGACTTTCCGATTTGAATTATTACTAAACGATAATACTTGCGAGCACGTAATCCCTTGTTAACCATTCGATGAGTAGCCTGAGTGCCACCGCATGGTGGACATAGCAATGACTCGGCTTTGGTCCCTACCCCACAATGCCGACATGGACGAGGCGAAACGGAACCTCTTCGCATCCATGCACGGTGATGTTTGCAATATTCGTAAATACCGGTGCGATGACACTTCTCGTGACTACCTGTTTTCAACCACGCACACTTAACTAGAACCATTATGTTATTATATACTGAGTATAACATAGGGATTCTTATCTCTAATAGGGTGTATCTTCTCATGTCATAAATATATGGTCTCGCGGTTGATGAAAAATATGGTCCATTCTTCTCATACATACCCGCCGAACAGTGGGGGGAAATCCAAGTAGTATATAAGAGTCACAAATGATACCACCATGCGGTGGGGGGGGGGGGGGGGCACCGCGCGTTAGCCGGTGCCTTTCAGAGGGTGGTGGTATCATTGTGACTCTTATATACTACTCATCATAATACACTAGTGCAATACATATGCAAACTAGAGCTATCACAGGAGTTTTCAAAATACCCCAACAATCAAGATTTCATTCCCAGTTTTTACCTTTGACCTCTAAGTATGGGATTGACATTGGAGGTAGGCACGTAGGTATTGAACGCGACACATCGTCTCATCATGGTGGCTATTTGTGGAAAATCACTTGAAAATCCATTTATCGGTTTAGAAGATACAGAACGGAAACACAATTTGACCTTTAGATATGACCGTGACCTTGCAGACATATGTGTATTGGACATGACACGTCTCATCATGGCAAACATTTGTGGAAAATTATTTTACAATCGATCAAACTGATTTAATATAAAAATAGTTTCATAGGTCGGAATCAAAAGTTCATTGTGTGACCGTGACCTTGGACGTATGCATGTGCGTATTGAATGCAACACATGGTCTCATAATGGCGACTATTTGTGGCAAATCATTTGAAAACCCATTTATCAGTTTAGGAAATGAAGAGCGGAAATGAAATATCGTGGAAATTTTTTTCCTTTGACCTCTAAGTGTGATCTTGACCTTGGACGAAGACACATCAGTATTGAACATAACACATCATCTCGTTATGGCAAACATTTGTCGCAAATAATGTGAAACTCTGTTCATCAGTTTACGGCGGAAACTAAATCTCAGGCACATTTTTACCTTCGACCTCTAAGTGTGAATTTGACCTTGAACATGTTGGTTTTGAATATGACACATTGTTTCATCATGAAAAACATTTGTGGCAAATTATTTGAAAATCCATTAACAGGTTTAGAAGATATAGAGCAGAAACAAAAGTTGACTTTTGATCTGAGTATGACCTTGACCCTGGATGCAGACACATGGACATTGAATGTAACACGTCTCACCATGGCAAACAGTTGTGGTAAATTATTTGAAAATCCATCAATCAGTTTAGAAGATATAGAACAGAAACAAAATTTCCAATAGAACGACCGACAAGCTGAATCCTATATTAGCCCAATTGAGACACGCCGTGCGATATTGTACCTTCGGACATCTGCATAATTTCATGAAAAATGTTTACAAAATTTACAATATTTTCATAAATAGCATTACTCTGAAAATTGTGTCAACTTTTGACTTTATTTATGAAAAATAGTGTAAATTTTGTAAACGTATTTAATGAAATTACACAGATGTACGAATGCAGAAAATCACATGGCGTGTCTCATATGACGTTACTATTTTTCTTGCTGGATGGTCAGGCGCGACAGATGGAACTTGCGCCTCTATTCGATTACAAGCTCAGTACCGTACATGTGTATCTCCATCCCTCCCATGGGATATTCTCCGTCAGGGACTTCAGTAGTCAACTTTTTACTTCATTTATCGAAAATTTGTTAAATTGTAAATGTATTTTCATGAAATAACGCAGTTGTCAGAAGGTACAAAAACGCTATAGAAAGAAGTGATCCGTACAGTTTCAATATATGATGCTGTGCTTATACTATAAATATAATCTAACATTTATGTCAATTTATTGACATTTATTAAACTCGTTGACTGATTTCTTAACAATTTGTGCATAGCATCATTTCTTATGAAATATATACCATATCAAATCATCGCTCATGGAAGATACTCTGTATGGAGTATAAGCTGAAAAATATAAAGTTTATTCCACATGTTTGAAAATGAGAAACTAGAAATCAGCACAGATTGATGTACATCAAAAACTGTAATGCATGGCATGTGACCTTCACTTAAGCACAGGGACCACATAGTTGGGCTATAGAATGAAAATATGGAGGATGACATATAAACATATGGAGTTTCATGTCAATCTGGCTAACGGTAACAGAGATAGGAGGAAGCGGAAAACTTCAACGCAAATTATTTTCCGTAAATAGCGTCATATTCCGCATGTACTCTAAAACATATTGCTAACTTTTGACTTTATTTATGAAATATATTGTAAATTGTGTAAACATATTTAATGAAATTACACAGATATCTATCTGAAGGTACAAAATCGCATGGCATGTCTCATATAAAATTATGAAGTTATAAAGAACAGATATAAGAATAGGGAAAATTCAACAAGATAATTCAACATTACTGTTATATTTACCGTAGATGCTGTAACTGAAGATGTCTGTTTCTTGTAACTGTCTTCAAATGAAGTCAGACTCTTCTTCCTTATACGCGTCTTCTTCCACGCATCCTTCAACTGAAATGGATTCGATTGAGTGTGCAATTCGTCTCAGATCACTTTCAATATTGTTTATAAAAATAACACCGATTTATCCTTGGGTTGTATCAATTGTGTGTTTCGACCTCATTGTATCAAACCAAGGGCATCAACAAAATACATAAGCCCCATGATTTCCAGTTACGGACCGGGAGCTAGACTGGCCCGAAATTACATAAGACCCATTTGAATCCAATCACGGCTAGGCCAGCCACAAATGCCATTCATTAGCCCTATTTGTTTTGTAACACCTTGAGATACTTCTGTTCACTGTTCCATAAGAAGGTGCTACAAAATGACTTACCGTTCTATTTAACAGACAATGGAACAGGAAAATGAAGAACCCCTGAAACATAAATATTTGCTTTATTATACCGTATTTATTCTAATAAACACCCCCGGGGCTATGCAATTTGTGTGGATCAAAACGTGGAAAAGATGATCAAAATATGTTATTTTCACATACAAAAGCCATTTAAAACAATGTCTTAAATGGCTTTTGTAGGTGAAAATAACATGTTTAGAATGCTAACATGGTAGAGGGGCTACTATTAGAGAATGTGGTTACTATTATAATAAATACGGTATTGTATGTACAATATGCAATAACACTGTCAATTGTCTAGAATATGACAGTGATAGCGAGGAACATGATTTAACAACCGGTAAATTACCTGGAAGAAAAAGCTTCAACCTTTTCAACCCTAAATAACTGGAATAGACTGTGATATGTTAATTTAACCCTTTCGCCCCTAAGTAACTGGAATGGATTTGTATATGTTAATTCTGCATACGTTCAGCATTGAAATTATAACAAGACAAAATGAGCAGAGGCTCACGTATACCACCGGCCACCGCCTGGACCGACAAATAAAAACTTTAAAGCAATATTTAAAAAACGTTAACGCATATGTCAAAGTAATTTTACCTCGACCTTGGACATGAAGGCCGCATGGGTATGGTATGGAATGAACATATGGATGATGATAAGCAAGTATATGCAAGTTTGAAGTCAATCTGACTTACCGTTACATATATAAAGGGTATGCAAAAACATTAACGTGGACGGACGGACAAACAAACGGACAGAAGGATGGACGGAATTACGAAAACTATATACCATTTGAAATACTTCGTATGCCTGGGGTATAATAAAAACTTTCAACACAGACAGTATCCTGATGCAGGCCATGTGCATATAAAATTTCCAGAGCATGTTCTCCAAATTTGTTCTCGAAATCGGCAGTTTGATTGGCTGATACTGAGAACAGCCTCGACCAAATAAAACTTCCTGTTTCAGAGTATGATAATATAATAAATACTCAGAATGAATTTACGGACAGGCCCTAAATGTGCTGAGACATTAATATGCATACAATTTGCATATCAGATGAAAACGCGGTTCATCCACACCAGTCAATACCCCTTTTGTGACGCATATGCACATACCTGGGGAAAGTTGAAAGTGTTTAACATCCAAGTGATAGTTCACCATAACAATGTTGAATTAAATTTCATTTTGATGAAGAAATTAAAGCCACGTTATTATAAACCCAATCACTTATTTCATATTATTTCACGATAATCAGCTCACCTGGTTAAATAAATGTTATGAATTAAATTTGATCGTCTGCTGTTTATTTTTTAACTTTCATATTAATCAACAAGCATATAGTTTGGCAGCACTTTAGAATAATTTCCAATGGAAATGATTATAAAGTGCTGCCAAGCCATGTTTTCATTGAGAAAAAAGCAAAGTATTAAGCAAAAGCAGACGACAATTTTCGGTTACTGAAGGTTTAAGGTCATATAGAAAAATAGGATATCGGTTTCAAGTGTGCTCCAAAAGACAAGATGGATGTCCATACTGTCAAAACATTTGTTAATGCCTATAGCGGGGATTTGAACCCACGCCCTCCGTTATTGAAGTCCAATGCTCTACCACTAGATTATGGACCCATCCCTACATACCTGGAGAGCATTACAGATTGCAAATATGTACTGGAAGGCGACGAAGTCTTCATTAACAGAGAAGATTCCAAACACCCAGGATAGCCCCAGTATAGGCAGTAGGACGCATAGACTGCGGACACCCGTCCTGAAATGGTAAATAGGTCGCTGGTGGGACATTGCGACGTTTGTGACCATTTATTGACTGCGGTTTATATTAATTCAACAGTAAGATAGCCCCAGTACAGTCAGTAGGACGCATGGACAGTGAACACCTGTCCTGAAATGGTAAATTGGTCGCTGATGGGACATTGCGACGTTTGTGACCATTGATTGACTGCGGTTTACATTCATTCAACAGTAAGATAACCCCAGTACAGGCAGTAGGACGCATATGTGACAGTATATGAATTATGTGCTCTTTGTACATTAATTGTGTCTTGTTTTAAAATGTGACACAGATCAGTTCATAGTTCAAAGTTAGATTTGTAACTGTGTTTACCTCATAAAATGCCCTTATGCAGTGTATTAACACTGTGTATTAACAATCATAATACACTTGTGTAATAAATGAGATGGCTACAGAAACATGAGTGATCAGTACAGCTTCAATTTATGCTTCTCCACTTATGCAAAAAATACATTCTAACATTCAATGTTGTTTCTTATGAAATCTATAAACTATTTTAATATCATAATAAATCATCACTCATGTACGATTCTCTATTTAGTTCTATGAACAATAGTAGTGTAAATCCTACCTTCAGATACATAGATAATACCAGGCTAGTGCTTTTTGATACAACATTTTCTAGGCAGGGCTATGAAACAAATAGCAATTCAATTCAATACTGTTACTGCGCCTAGCCTGATAAACTTGATAACAAACGGCAATAGCATCTGTAATGTTTTGTGCAATAGAATAAGTAAATATGATGGTTTTTTTTTTATAAAGTCGACATGTTTACATGTACGTTGCATCGTTACACTGAAGAGATTTGGTAACGTCATGTGACTTTGTTTGGTCAATGAAATGTTAGTTGTAAATTTGTTGTTACCCGGATATGTGTATCTAGTCAAGGCAGGATACAGTATCCTATCAGCCGGCACAGTTTGTTACCTGATAAAACTTGATATCTTACTTGGCCTTTTCCTTGTCTGTCTTAGTCAACATCGCCGTTGTTTTGAACATCGTCCTGAGCACTGCTATGATTATGATGAAGTTTACCTACAACAAAAAAACCCGAACAGGCTTAGCGTCCCAGCAACAGCAAAAGGCATAGAGAGATGGGACCACAGTTTAAAGTCACATTCAACAGACCAGTGGGATGGAAATACTATGAAAGTATTTTTCATGCCTAGAATGAGGATTGAACTTACAACCTCGTGTATTGAAGTTGTACATATCACCTAGACCACAACCCATCCCTATCCCGAGAAATAACTATATTTTATACCTTTAACTTTTCAACACATATTTATATACACTGTATCTTTTGTATTTCCATGAAAATGATTTTAAAGTGTTGCTAAACTATGTTTTTTATTTAAAAAAAACAAAACAAACATAAACAACAGCAGAATTCCAGATGACAATTGACATGTCCCACATTTGAACAGTTACAATTTAAATCACTGGGAAATTTATTTTTACAATGGTCAGTCCAAGGCCACCCTGGTTGTATGGATGTTCCTACCAGAATAACGAAAGCAGCAGGCCCGGCAAATGCCCACAACAGACCATCTTCTGTGGATAGCCAGCAACTGGAATGGAATGGGGGAATTAGACAGAAACAAATGCCACAGTGATAGAAATTAGACAAACCGCTATGGTGTTTAATTTCTTACAAAATATGACTTTATTTAGGTATGAAACTGCGCATGACGTTCACCAGTTGATCATCTCTCACACTCGTTTACTGTCATACACGTAACAGGTAATACAATATGTGCATAAATTAGCAAAACAATTGTATCAACATTTCTAATTGATTTATAAACATGAGTACCCTGAACATCCGCATATGCTATGAATATTGTGTCAACATTCAACATCATTTATAATATCACAGTTTCGTTAAAAAAAATTCATGTAAAATCGCACATCATCTTAGGTAGAAAAGCACATGACTTGTCTCACTTATACTTACAATGTATCGGTGCCGTAACCTTCAAGACGGGACACACCCAATGAAATACCAACAATAATGGCAGGTACACCTACAATTAATAGCAGTCGAATCAATGGATAACGGTCTAATCAATGATTCAACAGTTTCACAAATGAATATCAGTATATTCAATGAATAGCAGTTTCCCCAATGAATATCAGTCTCATCAATTAATGGCAGTTTCCACCAATGAATATCGGTATCATCAATGAATAGCAGTTTCACCAATGAATACCAATTACCCCCAATGAATAGCAATTTCACCAATGAATAACAGTTTCCCCAATAAATAGCGGTCTCATCAATGATTAGCAGTTTCACCTTTCACCAATGAATACCAGTGTCAGCAATTAATAACAGTTTTCCCAATGAATAGCAGCCTCATCAATGAATAACAGTTACATCAATGAATAGCAGTCATATCAACGAAAAATATTTTTAACAATGAATAGCAGTCTCGTCAATGAATAACAGTTTCACCAATGAATATCAGTCCCATCAAACGAATAACAGTTACGCCAATGAATAGCAGTATCATCAATAAATTAAAGTTTATCATCAATAAATTAAAGTTTCACCAATGAATTGCAGTCTCCTCAATGAGTTTACATGAATTAGTCACCATTGAAATAAGCAGTCTCTCAATGAATAACAGTTCACCATGACTTTTTATCAGTCTCAATGAAATGAGTTACCTCAATGTATTTAGCAATGTCCATCAACGATAACAGTTTCACAATATAACAGTTTCACCTATGAATAGCAACATGATCAATGAATAATAATTAGCTCAATGAATAGCAGTCCCATCAACGAATAACAGTTTCACCAATGAATAGCAGTATCCTCAATTAATATCAGTCTCATCAATGAATGAAAGTTACCTCAATGAATAGCAGTCCCAGCAATGAATAACAGTTTCACCAATGAATCGCAGCATCATCAATAAATAAAAGTTACCTCAATGAATAGCAGTTCCGTCAATGAATAACAGTTTCCCCAATACATAGCAGTATCATCAATGAATATCAGTCTATTCAAACCTAAATGATTAGTAGTCTCATCAATGAATAACAGTTTCACCAATGAATAGCAGCATCATCAATAAATAAAAGTTACCTCAAGAAATACAGTCGTCCCAAAAAATAATAACTAGCCCCCAATACAAACAAGTATCAATCAAATGAATATCCAAGTTCAATTTCAAAACCTAAATGATAGTAAAGTTTCTTCATCAATGAATAAACAGTTTCACAATGAATAACATAACAATCCCCCAATGAATACATTTCATCAATGAATTACAGTTTAACAAATAAAAACAAGTTACCATTTTCAACCAATAAAACTTTCAACAATGAAACAGTTTTCCCATCCCCAATTAATAATCATTTTCATTTCAAATGAATACAATATTCAATAATACAGTCCCCAATCAACGAATAAAACTTTCAACAAATGAATACAGTCAGTTTACATAAACAGCAGTAACTCCAATTCAAGACCCCTCCACCAATAATAGTTTCCCCAAATAATAGCAGTCTAATCAATGAATAGCAGTTTCACCAATAATAACGGTCTCATCAATTAATAGTAGTTTCACCAATAATAGCGGTCTCATAAATTAATAGCAGTTTCACCAATAATAGCGGTCTCATCAATTAATAGCAGTTTCACCAATGAATAACAGTATAATCAATGAATAGCAGTTTCACCAATCAATAACAATCTCATCAATGAATAGCAGTTTCACCAATGAATATCAGTATTATCAATGCATGGCTGTTTCCCCCAATGAATAGCAGTCAAACCAATGAATATCAGTATCATCAATGCATAACTGTTTCCCCAATGAATAGCAGTCAAACCAATGAATATCAGTCTCATCAATGAATATCAGTCAAACCAATGAATATCAGTATCATCAATGCATAACTGTTTCCCCAATGAATAGCAGTCAAACCAATGAATATCAGTCTCATCAATGAATATCAGTCTCATCAATGAATATCAGTCTCATCAATGAGTAGCCATTAAACCAATGAATAGTCATCTAATAAATGAATAACCATATAATCAACGAAATTATCACTCTAATCAATGAATAGCTGTCTAATCAATGAATATCAGTATAATAAGTTGGATGGTTCTGACTACAGTTGCCAGAAAAAAAAGCACCTGATGATATACTTTCTAATATAAATTTAAATATTCCATGTCACATGTTACAGTAAGGTACCGATTTCTATCATGTCAATGGGCTTGGAAACTACATGTGTTTTACTACGTTGCTGACCTTACACTTATACAGTGGAATCTCTCTAACCGGACACCCTGCAAACTATTGTGTGTGTAATATTGATGGGTTCAGTTTCATTTATCTGGTTGTGCTGTCTGTTCGTGATTCCAAAGCATGAACACATGTGTTCGTGTGGTCATACGTCCGATTTACAGTGGAACTTCTCTATACCGGATACCCTGGGAACCTCCCATGGTGTCCGGTTTAGAGAGGTTCCACTGTACTAGAGACGATACCAACATGGGATATTTGTTAAAAGTACATGCCCACTCAGTAAGCACAAAATGTTCATTATAGGAATTAAATAAGTGTATAATTGTGTCACTATTCCACCAGTTCTAAAAATTACAAGAGCCCGTAAAAAAATATAATCATTATGTAATATTAATTTTACTGATAGTGACGCGCGTTGGTATCAGGCTATTTTCATATGCAAATGAGGCATGATATGTTGTTACTTACTTATATATTTATATAAATACAGATAATAAATAGAAATGTCCGTTAACATTTTAAGGAAACACGGTTATCACCCCTGATATCAGTGTGAAAATGTTCGTCTAAAATAAAATGTATAATATTGCCAATCAATACGTAGGGTAATGGTGAATGAATGTTTATTTTGCTAGGAAATGTCATACGTACAGAATATACAAAAGTATCTGTATCACTATAGTATAACCTACTGCGTGGGCATGTACCTTTAAGTTAGGTGCGGTTCTGACAATATATCCTGGATCTGAGAGTTCGTCTATGATCTGACAATTCTGACCAGTGTAGGGTCTGATCAGTTTGTACACTGAAATAGCCCGATAGTAGACTGCCTTGTTCACTGGATTCATAGCCCTATATATTCAGAAACCATTTATTCTGGGAGACACAGAAAACCATATGGACTGTCCTAATACTTACATGTATATAGCATGGTTGTGCTGGTTTAACATAACTAGAAAATTGTTTGTAAAACAAAATGCCACCGCATTGGAGAACAAATATTTTCAGAGTCGAAAATGGGGCATAACTGAGGATGGATCAGTTGGGCAAACATTTGCGGCAAATAATTTGAATATCCTTTCAACGGTTTAGAAGATATAGAGCAGAAACAAAATCTCACGTGCATTTCTTACCTTTGACCTCGATGTGTGACCTTGACCTGGGATGCATACTTGGATATTGAACGCGACACATCATCTCAACATTTGAGGAAATAATTTGAAAATCAATTTATCGGTTCAGAAGATATTAATCGGAGACAAAATCTCATACACATATTTTACCTTTGACCTCTAAGTGTGACTTTGACCTTGGAGGTAGATACATGGGTATTGAACGCGGCACATCGTCTCATCATAGCAAACATTTGTGGAAAATAATTTGAATATCCATTCATCGATTTGGAAGATATAGAGCGGAAATTAAATTCCATGTACATTTTGTTTACCCTTGACCTCTATGTGTGACCCTGATCTTGGACATTAGACATGTGGGTATTGAACGCAACAACATCATATCAACATGGCACACATTTGTGGCAAGTGTGACCGTGACCTTCGCATTAGACTTATGTGTTGAAAGCGACACATCATCTCAACATGGTACACATTTGTGGCATATCATTTAAAGATCCATTAATCGATTTAGAAGATATATAGCGGTAATAAAATCTCGTACACATTTTTTACCTTTGACCTCTAAGTGGGATCTTGATCTTGGACATTAGACACGTGGCTATTTAGCGTGACACATCGTTTCATCATGGCAAACATTTGTGGCAAATCATTTGAAAATCCATTCAACGGTTTAGACGATATGGAGCGGAAACAAAATGTTCAACTGGACCAGACCGGACCGACCGACCGGTAGGCTAAACCAGGGACATTGGAATTCCGGTAAGGATGAAACTCATTGTTCAATTTCCAATATTTGGCAAGTGTGACAGTGAATCTCAGTCTATCTACACTTATTGTAAATGGCGTATTGCCCATTTGTTTTCACATGCTTATCGCCTTATCCCATCCCAGCGGGATGAGCCAACTCACACATCATTTTTGTATCATGGTGGCAAGACATACTATTATCGTCTTACCCCATGCGAGCGGAACGAGCCATTTCAAACGTGACTTGTTGACGAATACATAGATGACAAATACGGCAATCATGATTCCCTCTGCCAACATCAGGAAAAATACGACGAGCCATAAATAATGAAGCAGGGCCGCGATGGCTGTACACACATCCTGATGGAACAGAAAACAATAAATCACTCGGGGAAATTGTAATACTTAATCTGTTGTTTGCCAACAGAGTAGATTCAAATGAGCCGGCTCGTTACGAATATGTATCTGCACTGTTTGTTGATAGTTTGTGAATTCTCTCAAAATTGCCGTCATTCTGATAAATGGACAAGTCACAAAATTAGCATCTGCACAGCCTGATCAGGATCTGCACTGCCCTTCAATCAGTAAAACACCCGTCATGCTTCTAACAATCAATATATATCTTTTTTAGGTTACATGAGTGTGCTATTTGATCAAGAGCAACACTGTTCACATAAGCCCCGTTTCTCCAGTTAAAGCCACATGTATTGTCACAAATCCTGTAAAACAAATTTGATCAGAATCTAAACTTAAGTCCAACAATATGTTTCAGCCAGCAGCCCAAGTGTAAGCAACGATATAACTGGTACCTTGTTTTCGGTACGATTGATCCCAGCCAAGAAGACAATGTACGCCAATATCAATGAAACGCACAGGTGCATCAGCAGCGTCACTCTGTCACTCTTCACCAACCTGAATGAAAACCACATTTGAGACACGTCATGTGATGTGGCACCTTCGGACATCTGCGTAATTTCATTAAATACGTTTATAAACATTACAATATTTTTCATAAATAAAGTCAAAAGCGGACAAAATTTCTCAGAGTACATGCAGAATATAATTTTGATTCCATTTACGGAAAATATTGTCAATTTTGTAAACATATTTCATGAAATTACGAAGATGTCCGAAGGAACAAAATCACATGACATGTCTCATTTGTCAATAATATTTGATCAGGGCCAGTTTCACTAAACTTCGAACGATAAATGAAAGTTTCGATCACACTGTTCGATCACTAATGGTACCATTTTTCAACTGCATGAACAATATCATTAAACGTTAACACATTAGGCAATGATTTGCCAACTCAGCTTAAGTGCAAATTGTATGGTAAATTTCTTACAAACTTCTTTGTCGTACACAATTTAGTAAAACGGCCACAGAATTAGAGTTACTACAATAAAACTACATATTTAGAAACCTTTTTTTTGGAAAATCACTATAGGGTTGCCAAAAACAAATTGCATTAACTTATATTGTTATTTTGTGAATACTAAAACCTAAGTGGTGGGAAATTCTTTGTTTTGGGAAATCACATACCGGTATTGTACATGTATTTATATTCCGAAACTATTTATGGTTATCACGGTATACACATTTGAAATATATTCATAGACGGTTAAAGTGGAGCTAAGGGTTTCAATATATAATTTGTAAGAACTATTATTTTATTTTGATCACATCAATGTTAATGTACATGTTGATGGGCTGTAATTTATCACGAAAGAAAACACCAGTCTTGATTGCAAGGAACAAACCCATATTTCGGAGTGTTCACAAGCCTGAAATACAGTGAAACCTCTACAAACCGGACAACCTGGGGACCTCCCAGGGTGTCCGGTTTAGTGAGGTTTCACTGTATTTGACTAATAAGAAAAATGTCCCTCCACAAACTGAAACAGGACCTCCCAGTATAGAGGTTTATAATAAAGACAACATACCGCCACACCCTGAGATGGGCGCCGACCGTCAATACAAGACAGAACAACGATATTCCACACCCGATGGCTGATATTATACTTAGTGCCAGAAGATCAGAGCCCGGCTGAAATAAAAAATAAATATAATAAATCTTTGCACAAGAAGGGCAGATAACTGGGTGAAAACACAGTGCAACATACGCTTGACCCGCATTTTCTGATGATAAAGCAATAAATGGCTATTAAAGTTGAAACGGCCGTATTTTTGTAATATATATATTTTTTTCATAAAGAAAACACCATGATGCACATTTACAATATGTGTAGAAGACATGAATAAAGTTTCAGATCGATTGACAAAAAGTTGTCAGAGGAATTTGATTACGCAACCTCTGTACCCTATACAAATTTGTATGTAAAAGTGTAGAAAACATGGCTAAGTTGAATAGGCCGAATTATAGTGAAACAAAATATGTTTTCGTCATAAAAGCACTATGGTGCACATTTTCAATATGTTCAG